>JAYKAV010000378.1:335751-395511 GCA_035582835.1 Phoebastria nigripes | reverse complement strand
GGGGGGGGCCGGCCCGGCCCCGCCTGCCCCCGCACCCTGCCCGGCCCCCGGCCTGCCCCCCCGGCTCTGCCCGCAGGGATGGGGTCAGCCCTGGCACAGCCCTCGCTCCCTCCCCAAAAACGGGGGGCCCAAGGGTGCCCGCAGCCCCCCCCCCGGCACGGTGCATGCAAGCCCCTCGGCCCAGCGCTGAGGGGGGCTGGGGGGTAGGAGAAGCCCCTTCGCCTCCTCCTGCCAGGCAGCATCTTCCCAAAGCATTGGGGGAAAACAGCCCTCGACACCCCCCCGGCTGCCACCACCCCCGGGGTCACCTCTGCCCCGCGCTCAAGCGGGACACAGGGCTGCTGGGCATCCCGCAGGGCTGCGCCCCTGCGATGGGTCCCCCCGCCGCAGAGACCACGGCCATGGGCTGGCCCCGGGGCTCCCGACACCCACAGCGCCCCGTGGGCTCGCTGCCTCCCCCCAGGAGCAAGGGGGCTGCAACTCCATGGGGGTGAGCCCACGTCAGCCCTGGCCCCGCATAGCGGGATGGTTACAGGCACATTCAGAAGCCAGATTTGGGATTTAGCAGAGCCCAGCCCTGCAGGGATGCCCTGTCCCAAGGGGATTAAGGGATTGTAGGGCTCGGGGACCTGTGGGAGGGGAGCCGTGGTTCCTGGAAAGGCAGCAAAGCCCTGGACCCTACAAGGGCACCGAGCGGAGCCAGACGAGCATTGGCTGAGCCAGGCAGGAGGGGGCAGCTGGCAAAAAGGCAGCGAAAAGGTGACATCCTTGCTTGCCAGGCCAAAGGGGTGGCAGGGAGGGAGGGGGCTGCAGAGGCACCCCCTGCCTGCCCCATCCCACAGCGGCCCCGGCTCACTCTACCCTTGGAGCTTGGGGATGGAACGAGGCCCATGTCCTATGTCCCCAACTCCAAGCCACAGCCCCAGCAAGTGGAGAAAAGGCCCCGGGAAGCCTTTCCCCAGCCAGTGCTGGGGGGAGCGAGAAGGGATGGGGCCTCTGTTGTGGTTTAACCCCAGCTGGCAACTCAGCCCCCCCCAGCCGCTCGCTCACTCCCCCCCGGTGGGATGGGGGAGAGAAGAGTAAAAGTGAGAAAACTCGTGGGTTGAGATAAAGACAGTTTAATAGGGAAAGCAAAAGCCGCACGCACAAGCAAAACAAGGAATTCATTCACTCCTTCCCGTCGGCAGGCAGGTGTTCAGCCATCTCCAGGAAAGCAGGGCTCCATCACGCGTAACGGTGACTTGGGAAGACAAACTCCATCACTCCGAATGTCCCCCCCTTCCTTCTTCTTCCCCCAGCTTCATATGCTGAGCGTGATGCCATATGGTGTGGAATATCCCTTTGGTCAGTTGGGGTCAGCTGCCCCAGCCCTGTCCCCTCCCAGCTCCTTGTGCACCCCCAGCCTCCTCGTGGGTGGGGTGGGGTGAGGAGCAGAAAAGGCCTTGACTCTGTGTGAGCACTGCTCAGCGATAACTACACCATCCCTGTGTTATCAACACTGTTGCCAGCACAAATGCAAAACATAGCCCCATACTAGCTACTATGGAGAAAATTAACCCTACCCCAGCCAAAACCAGCACAGCACCCCAGGGACACTGCCAGCCCCGCCATGCTCCACAGCAATGGCCCTGAACCCCTGGCCCCACACCCTGGTGCCCGCTCAGCTCTGGCCCAGCGGGAAGCCTCATGCAGGCACGGTGAGGCTGAGCTCCGGGGGATTTGGCTCTCTCCATACCCCCTTGCTCACAGCAAGGCCAGAGGGAGCCCGCAGAGACCTTTGCGCCACGCTTTCTTGCCATGACAGTGGAAACCAACTCACCTGAGATGGACTGTTTCCAAACGCAGAGATCCACTTGCGCTGTGGTTATTCGGTGCTTGGATTCGGCTCAGCTCCTTGGCCGGCCACAGTGGGTCTGGTCCATGGTCCCTGCTAAAACCTCACATCCCCCTTGGAGCTTAAACCGTAGGACCCTCCACACAGCTCCTCTGCCTGCAGCAGTGCAGCAAGGGCACCCTCAGCGTCCCAACAGTTTTATATACACAACTCCTGGCACCTTCCCTGTAACCGCAGCAGGAGCTGGGAGAGCATCTGCTTGGGCACACGGCTCCTCGGCCCCTGCACAGGAGGTGACTTGGGACAGGATGGGTCCATCCACGCTTCTGGCAGGGGATGCAAGTGAAGAACCCTGCTCTGGCTCCCCAGAACCCCGCTGCCGCCCCGTGCTCCGACAGCAGCGCAGATCACTCATCGCCCCCGGTCCCAATCCCGAACAGGAGGCAGCACGCCCATGTCATCTTCAAAATAAAACTTTATTCATTCGGTAGCAAGAACATTGAATCTGCACATCAGTGCACAAGTTCACATTTAAAAACAGCTGAGCACATCGGTCATAAAGTCTTTAGGGGGAAAGGGGATGATCCCAGCCACCAAGGAAGATCCAGGAGGGGCAGACAGAAGCGCTCCCCTCTCTGGTTTGCAACTCCACCGCCAGCCGTCCCCGAGGGCTCATGCTCCAGCACGCAGTGCGGCCAGACTGCCCGGCCCTGGGGCGATCCCTACAAACCAGCACACGGACGTCACATCTCCATACAGGAAAATAAAAGGCACTGGCACCTGCTTTTGTGCCAACAGAGATGTCTGCAGCGCGGGCGGGCTGTTAGCACCTCTGGCAGCACTGCCGGAGGGTGACCGAGAGCCCTCTGCCCAGCCCGGACCCCTCCTGCGCCAGGCCAGCGCCCGCCTCTGCCCCACGCCAGCAAGGGCTCGGGGGGTCCCTCCCTTAGGGAGAAGCATGGGGGTTTGCGTGGAGCTAGGACCAGATTAAGGCAGGACGCCATGACGGGAGCAGGGGACCTGCGGTGGGTATGGCTTCCTCCTGCTGCCGGGCTGGGAGAGCTGCGGGGCTCTCTGAGCCCCAGGCAGGTGCAGTACCCCAGTGCCCATGCCGATTCCCAGCGCCTCGCTCCTCCCAGGAGGTCCCCAGAGCAGCCAGAGCTGGAGTGGGAGACCTTCCACCAGGCCTTTGCTGGCAGAGGGACACGGAGCTAATCCCTGCCCTGTTTAACATCCAAGTAAGCCAGAAGCGGCATCACCTCCTCACCCCCCTGCCACCTGCTGGGACCGTGCCCCCAGGAAAGGGCCGAAAGGGGAGAGATTTGTACATGTCACAACTTCTCAAGCAGACCGGACACACGCACACACGCACACACACCATCGAGTGCAACAGAACGCAGTGTAAAAACCAGTTTCACGCACACGCTATCCGTTTGTGCAAGGCTCACACGTTACAGTACAGCCAGAGATCGGGCGGGCAAGGGGGGAGGCGATGGCTGAGATATTGTACAGGAGTCAATGTAAACAATAAAGCGTCCTCCGAGAGGGCTTTGCAAGAGACCAAAAGAACAGTTGCTTTGTACAAAAATGCCCTTAAAACAACATGTTTCTCCTAAAACCCCTCTATCAGTGAGGCTTGTCAGCTGCCGAGCGCTCTGGAGCTGCTGCTCCCTCCCATCCCAGGAAGGTGCTGCTCCCCATGGTGCTTGGCGGGTCACAAGAAGCTCTCACGGGGTGGCCACAGGGACCAGGAGCGAGCCACCACCCACGCATGAGCCACCAGCATGGAGAAGGGACAACCGTCCCCAGGCAGAGACCTCAGATGCCAGGGGCTTAGTGGCTTCGTTGCCCAGACACTGGCCAAGGAGGACCCAGGGCCCCTAGAGAGCTGCATGCAACGTGCCCCTCCAGCCCGTTCCCCTTTCTGCTGTCCAGGTCAGAGCCTCCAGACCTCCAAGGCCTTCATAACTCTGCAAGAGAACCACTTTCCCAGATTCCCTCCGCCTGTCCACAGGCTTCCCAGAGAAAAAACAGAGTTGTGCTGGGCCAGGGCCCAGGACAAGGGGACAGCAAAGCACCTCCCTGCAAGGGCCTTTGCCCCTTTGCTGCTCTCCCCACTGAAGCACCCAGTCAGCAGCAGAGTATTGGAAGGATGCAGCATTCCTGGTCTGCATGGGAGAGCCTTCCTACAGGGCATTTCTCCTGAGATCAAGCTGGGCAAAAAAAAACAGATCCCCTTCCTCCTCCTCCTCCCTTCTCAAGGGAACAAATTATACACAGGGCTTTCCCCTCCCAAGCAGCTCCTTGTCACCAGGAGATGTTGCCAGCCAAGCATGCTCCCTCCAACGCAGGGCAGGCTTGGTGGCAGCCTGTCCCTTCCACCCATGGAGGGACAGGCAGACGTGTCCTTGGGGTCAGGAACAGTGGGGGATGCAAAGACTAAAACTGTCCTTCACAAGATGACATGAGCTACTTGGCATTTCCATACTGCCTGCCCAGCTCCGAAGCCAGCTGGAGCTGGCTAGGAGAAGCCAAATGTCTTTCAGCATCCCAAAGAAGTATCTGGCCTCCTGGGCCAGGGACTTGGGTGACTCCTAGTGACTGAAATGGCCTGGGATGATGTGCTATTTGACCCAAGACAGGGCCCTGCTGGGCTACTTTGGGCTGCGCTCCAGCCTGCAGCTAGCACAGGTGGCAACCCCCCAGGCAGAGCTCAAGCTCCTCGGAAGGGGAGGGACGAAGTGCATGTTACTGCTGGAGAAGGACAGATGCGCTCACAGCCCCATGCTGCAGGCACGCAGGCTCTGCAAGGCAGTGCGGGAGGATCCCTGGGAGCTACAGGAGGGTGGCGAGGTGGGATTACCTTGCAAACTGCTAAGCTATCCTCTGCTGCTGGCTGCGGGCAAGCTGGAGGGTTACGGACACCCCCTCCCCAGGGCAGATGCATGCTGCTTCCCAATACTCCACAGCGCTCCGGTGCTGTGCACTCCTCTCCGGATCAAGATGAGCTTGTCCCATCGGAGCCCGCAAGGCTCTGCAGCATCAGCGCTGCTTTCTAGGCACGGCCTTGTCTGCTGCTCCTCCCACACCGCATCCTCTCCATGCTGGGCTTTCAGCAGCTGGAGCCATTCTGCATCTTCTCTCTGCTTTGCTCCTCCCCAGAGGGCAGGTCTGGGCCAGAGCCAAGCACCAGCTCAGACATGCTCTTCTGCCACAGACCTGCCACGGGACTGCAGACAGGACCCAGAGCTCTCCTGCAACCACCAAGTGCCCTTCTCTCTGCTCCTATAGCACACATACAATTTGCTGATATGCACAGCTGGAAATGAGGAGCTTTGATTTAGCCAAACTGCTCAGGAACCATAAAATTAAATTTGCTGAAATTTGGAGCAGACCCTTCAAACGCAGGTTCTCCGGGGAAGCAAGAACCTGCAGAATGGCTCAGAGCGGCCGAGGGCTTTCCACGCCCGACTGGCACTTCTGAAACCCAGCTTCAAGCGGGAGGGAGACGGGCAGATACACAGTCCCCTTCCTGCAGTGGGGTAACGGGGGTTCACGCAAGACTGGAGAAGGGACACATTTGGCAAAGGCTGGCATCGAGGCTCACTTTTGGAAAGGGAAGACAGCTTACAATGTCAAATCCACTCCCATTTCTGTGCAGATTACAATGAACAGCACTGAGTTTGAGTAAGGTGGTTTTGTTTTCCAGTTTACAGAATGCAGTCTTGCCCTTCTTTTTAAAAAAAAACAAAACAAAACAAAAAAAAACCCAACATAGAAACGACAAAAAAAAAAAATTCTATATAAATACCATATATACAATTTAGGCAAAAAAAAAAAGAAAAAAAAAGAAAAAAATTCCAGAAAAGATCTTCCCTCCAGGTCGAGTGTTAGGAGTGACAGCAGAGAGGACAAAGCTTTGCATTCAGTACGGGCAATACATCATGTAACAATTATAACAGCCTCTAGGTTTGGGAGTGACCAGAAGTGCCTGTGAGCATGGCAGAGGGGAGAGGAAAACTCAGGCAGCACGAGACAAGAACAGCTTTTGGGCGGAGGGGAGGCAGCAGGAGGGCAGAGGACAGATGATATGGCCATGAACTTGGAAGGCCCACAGCAGTATTCAAGTAATGGGAGGGTTAAAACCCTAACGAGACGTTTGTTTTAAAAGAACACTCTGGCTTTGGGGGCTCTCCTCCTCTCACCCGCTGGTCTGGGGCAGCTGAGGAGAGGTGAGCTTGGCAGCTTGTGGAGGAGCTCTGCTCCAYCTCCCCACAAAATGGGGGCCTCTGCTCAACCAACACCAGGAGGTGAGTGCTGATCTTGGTGCCAGGCTGCCTGGGGTTTTCAGAGCCCATCCGTCAGGAGGATTTACCCCTGTGCACTCCTTTTGGGGATGCACCAGCCGAACTGAGCCCGGGGGGGTTTGTCCTGAAGCAGCTTTGTGAGTGATCTGCCAGCATCGTGGAGTTCCAGTTTGCAGAAATAAAAGAAAGGCCAAACAAAGGGACCTTGGCACAGCC
Organism: Phoebastria nigripes; assembly: GCA_035582835.1. NCBI lineage: Eukaryota > Metazoa > Chordata > Aves > Procellariiformes > Diomedeidae > Phoebastria > Phoebastria nigripes. Next base: position 389,154 of record JAYKAV010000378.1, on the reverse strand, counting down.
TTCACATTTACGGGGGCTCTCACCCCAACAACTGCCCAGCACCGTTTTGAGGCATGGGGAAAATTCAAGTCAGGAACTAGGACCTGGTTCTAAGCTAAACTCCACCTTGCTGAAGCAAGCCAACATAAATTTTCGCATGATAAAGGTGTTCTTTTAAAACAAACTAACAAAAAAAAAAGAACATTTGAGGTTATCCAAGTTAAAAAACTTAAAAAAACCCAAAACAAAACCAAAAACAGTCCTGCAGTCAGAGTCACACACAGAAGAACCAACCCACACCTACATGCGCCAGGAACAGTAAAATGACAATATATATAAAATTAACCAATAAAGTGCATGTTCTTATATTACACCTGCCCCTTGCATGAACGCAACACCACGGGTTCTCAGTAAGAATCACAGCCGAGGGCTCAGGATCACATAGTATTGTAGAGAGGATTGGTTGTCCGCTTTTTATCATTGGTCTTTTTGAGCCTCCTCAGAGGATGAGTTCTCCCGTGCTGCTGCCGGGGTGCAACAGCCAGACCTCGAGCTGGAGACAAGGAGTCCAGGACCTGCACCTGGAACAGCGGAGGACCCTCCTCGGAGCTAGTCCACGTTGGATCCGTGCTGGAAAACAAACTCTGCTGGCTGGAGCTGCACTCTTTGGCGTACTGAGCTAGCGGCCTCTCCACTGGCTTGCTCTGGGCAATGCACTCGGCTGTTCTGAGCTGTTCCACAAAATGCTTAGCAGGCTCTGGGGAGGAAAGATGATGCTTTCTGCACACGTTTTCCGAGCCCCTCTCCAACCTCCCCCCACGAAAACCTCGACCGAGGGCAACGCAGGTGAGAAGCACTGGGTTGGCATTGGAAGAGGCCGACTCCCTCTCGGATAAGTCGTCCTTGGAGAGGTCCAGGCAGTCCAGTTTGGCCAAGGAYGCTGAGCGTTTCATGTGGGAGGGTGTGGTGAGCCCTGCATGCCGGATCCGAGCCTCTATTTCCTTTGCTCGCTGCTTGACCAGCCCGGGGCTGTTGCTGCACTCCTCCACACTGTGGCTGCTGGAGCTGTGGGGGAGGCCGTAGCACAGGAAAGAGATGTCCAGAAGGTCCATGTTTTCAGCGTGTTGGCTGGTGAAGTCCTCGCCGCTCAGCTGCCTTGAGGTSCTGGCACCCCCCCTGCAGAGAGGCTTGGGGCTGTCCCTGAACGGGAGAGTCGTGTCTCCCTCAATGCCACATGGCGCGAGCGGCTCATCGTCTGTACCCGTGCTCTGCTCAGTGACACCTTCCAGGTGAATTATGTAGGGGTAAGAAGAGCGATCTAGGCTGGTCGAAGGTGTAGAGGTCACCTGGGCAGAGGGGGAAGCAGCACTGAGGTGAACAGATAACCCACCACCTTCCTCACTGGGGCTGCCCACAGTGAAGGTCGCCTGCTTGTGTACCGCATGCTCCGACAGTGAGAGATTTACCAGCGTCAGCGCTCTGAGACAGGTCGGTGCCTTCTCCGAGCACAATGAAGGGTTCAAGTTTTCATCTAAAGACGGGATGGCCGCGGCCAGCCCGCCCTGCTCACAGCTTGCGTCGGGGCGCTCTGCAGACTTGACTGTGGGAGTGTACTCGATGACTTCGATTCTCTTTGGGAGGAGGGAGGGCAGGGACGGCTCCTCCGTCCCATCAAATGAGACCACTGTCCTGCACTCTTGTGCCGTTCCCTCCTGGCCGAGGCTGGGCTCTGCCAGTAGGGACTCCTGTGCAGGGGAGGCGAGGGGCGCAGGCAGGTGTCTGCCTGCAGGCAGCTCTGCCCCGGGAGGCAGCAGCAGCTCCTCAGCACCTGGACCCTGTACCTTGTCACCCCCCAGAGCCAGCTCCAGGGGCGGCTCCTCATTCTTCCCTCGTGGCAGGAGCTCGGCAGCAGGAGAGTCGTTCCTGGAGTTCTTGCGGGTCGGTAAGATGCAGACTGGGGACACGTGCTGGTGCTCTTGCTCCTGTCTCAAGCGCTCCTCAAACTCCAGGGTGGCTCGCCGGACGGAGCCAGGGCACCACTTGGGCTCAGGGTTGATGGAGCCACGAGGCTCTTGCTGCTCCCCCCCAGGGCTGCTTTCCTCCAGCTCTGATTTACCAGAAGACAGCTGCAGGGAGGGGACAGCTTCTTGCTCAGCTTGCAGAGGGTCCTTCTCCATTTCCTGGTGTCCAGCAGAGGCTCCTTCGCTCTGTTCCACCCTTTCCAATGCCCAAATCGCCTCCACTGGCAGGTCATGCACTGTGTTCCTCTTTGGTGTCTGGGTGAGGTTGGCTGAAGCCTCCTTCTGCTGGGCAGGTCCTGCTCCCTGGTTGATTGACTCTATCTCTGTGATAATTTCCTTCACAGAAATAGCATTTTCTGAGTGGGATCTCGTGAGATGGCCTGAGCTAGGCAGCTCAGGGACCTCCTGCAACACAGAAACAGGAGAATTACGAAGTGAATCAGCTGTGCTGACACAGAGCAAATGGCAGCAGCTTAAAGGAAATGGGAGTGCACGTCCCCAAAGGAACAAAAAGCGCATGTGCCAGTGTGTGGGGATAGATTACAAGTGCCGTGATCACTTAACGTAGAAGCATTATTGTCTCTGGGACTGCATTTAACATATTCCAGGCTGGATTTTCACCTAGACTGAGATTTAAGAACTTTTATTTAATTGCCACAAATTCCAAGGGAAATTTAGCCTCTTTTTTTTTTTAATTCCAGTTAACAAAAAAACTTTTTTTTAAGTCCAGTTAACAAAAAAAAAAATCCTAATGCTGCCAAAAGTGCAGTTTTGAACTGAAAAATGTGAAAGATTCTGCTCACGTATGGGAGTGAACAGAAGTACAGCATGAAGAATGACCGAGCGCTGAAATGCTCTGGTTTCCCAGAGGAAAATGGCCAGAGAGGCTCCCCCATTCGCACAGACGCTCTTTCTGCCCAATCACTAGAGAGAGCATTGGCCTATTATATTTGGAAGAACCTTATTGCCTCACATGGAGATGGAAAAGATTCAAGCAATGCAGCGTGGAATTTAAATAAGAGAGGATCCCAGAAAATGATGGCCCTGGACATCATCAATCCCTRTGAGAGCCCTGGAGGATGGAAAGCAATTATAAGAGAAAAGTACTTCAATTCAGAGGTTACTAAATTTTGTCAGGAACATCTCTCTACCCAGGAGACAAGTGAGCCATGATGTGCCTGATCCCATCACCTCAGACCTGGACAGGCTCGTTCTATTCCTCCAGCAGTGGAAGCTCTACACCTGCCTTGATTTACTATCCCAGTGCTGGTGCTTCCCAACCAGGGAAAGGTGTCAGTTTTGTCCCATTCTTTAGTGGCTTTCTAAAGTCAGATAAATATCCGCACAAGGTCGGGATACTGGCTGGCCTYGGCTATTCAGGGTTCAGCTGCCTTAGTGGGTCAAGTCCCACCTATCTGCTCTCCTGATGGAAAACTCAAAAATAAGTTTCTCATGGGAACAGCACAGCAAGTCAGGTCAAGGTTGACTCAGCCAGCACCCTGCCACTGCCAGCAAACAGATGCTTAAGGAAAAAGTGCAGAAAAGGGCAAGTATCTAAAAGTGAAGAAAAAGGGAAGCATCTAGCAATCCCTCCCCAAATGGCTATGCTGTTCAGTGAAAGCCAGGACTAGAAAATGCCATGTCCACAGCAACCTCCCAGCAAGAGAACTACCTGCAGATAGGTTTGAGCAGCAGTTCCTAAAAAAACGAGCAAGTTATTTTAACCTTTTGTTGTTCTTCATCTGTGGAAGAGTCATCTGATGCCTGAGGAGAGTTTCCAGAGCTGTTCCTTCGAGCATCTGCACCCCCATCTGCAGCAGACGGCACTTCCAGCATGGGCACCCTGGAGACCCCGTTCCTTCCACTCCCTTGCTCCTCCGTCCTGGAATGGGAGCAGGTGCGTGACCGGCTCTCCTGGGAAAGCTCCACAAATTTCTCCAAAGCACTGAAGAAATCAATCCTGTCTGTACTGAGGTCTGTCACTTTGGGCTGGGGATTCTGTTGGAGACTCGGGGAATTTTGGTTTGGGGATTGGGGAAAGTCCTTTAAGCACGAAGTGAATTCTTCCATGGGAACCAAGTGCACGTTCATATCAGGCTTAAGGGCGTCTTTTTCTAGATCGTCCACTGTCAAATCAGGAAACTCTGTTATTTCCAAGGGGTGCTGGAGTTGCATTAAGGCCTCAGAAGCATGGCAGTTATCAGCGGGGACAGAGTCTACACAACATCCTGCCGTACAGCCATTGATATTGTTCAGGTTCAGCTTGTCCTCCATCTGCTCAGCATGGAAGTCTCGACATGTAAACTCTAGGTGGATCCTTCTCTCCTTCACACACATCTCCTCGATCATGTTTGCATCCTCTGGGAGCTGCTGCTCCCTGTCTAGCTCAGCTGAGTAGATAGGAGACATCGGCTGCTGGTTGTCGTTCGTCTTYGCCTCTGAGATCTGGTCAGCCGAGGTGGTGATCTCCTTTTTGTTCAGCTCCAGCCCAGACTTGCAGATGGGCTCGTGATGGTCCGAGAGGTCACTGTCTGAGTGCGAGCGCCACAGTTTATTATGCCGCTGTTTGCTGTGGGGGAGAAAAGCAAATGAAAACATTGAGTAGTGTTTTCACATACCAGAGCCAGACCCACCTTGTTGTAGGAGGATGCAACCTACATGAAAAACCATGCCAAATACTGGAGTCATTGACCACAACTGCAGCTTCACCTAAACAGTTCAGGGCCAAACCTGCTGCTGGAGAAGTTGATCCAGTAACAAGCCACTTTCCAGTAGCTAAATCCCACAGCACCATTCTGCTCCACACACACGTATTCCCCAGCAGTATTTTATCAGTCTACTCAACAAATGCAATGTTTAATTGACTACAGAATTTGGTCCTTTCTCAACCAGCAAGCACTTTTCCATTTGCTAGCAGGTGAGCAATGACCAGAAGAGACAGGGTCCCTAGTCCTGGACGTAAGTGGATGGTGGACACTGAATGAAGTCCAATTTCCCTCGCGGCTCCTTCTTTGAAGAGCTTCAGTGATCAATAAATGGGCTCTGGTAACCAAGGGGGTAGGGTCGGGTGAGTGGATGTGGGTGCGTGTAAAACACAGAAGACATCCTCAACAGTCAACAAGCAGCCCAAAACACCACCTGCCTTTCACAGGAAGGAAGCTCAAGAGTTCTCCAGCTCTTGGAAAGCCCCTTTAGGAAGGTCTGAGCAGTCACAAGGCCAAGCAACTGCCAGCGGCATTGCACCACCTTCCTTATCTCCACCTGCCAAAAAACCCAGCCCATGCCCTTGGGCTTACAGAGAGCAAAGGAGGGAACTTCTCGCAGTGAAACCACACCAGGTAGCCATGTCTGCAAGGGCTTTGCTAAGTGACCACGGCCACAGGGCTGTGCTTCCACCGTTTGCCCCTAGGAGGAGAGCAGATACCACAGAAAGGTCCTTGGATCTGCAGGAGACCTTGCAAAACCTCTCCAGTCCCTTGCTAGTGTGAACAGGCGCTCCCAGACACATCCATTGGTTGCAGTAAGTTAGTTAACAGATACTATTGAACTAATTACAATGCACCAGTTTAGTTGTGGGTGCCCAACAGCTAAGGAAAATAATCCATCGCAGATTTAGCTTTCTAACCCCATCATCAGCTACAACCTTCACGTATGACACAGGGCAGAATCAGGTCCTTTCAGAGGAGAGGAGGGTCAAGACTAGAGGCCAAAGGCATTGCTCTGGGGTGCAGGTGCTCTGTCTCTAATGGGTTTTGGAGCAAAGTTTGACACTGGCCACAGAACCAGGCTTGTCCGTGAGGCAGGTTGTTGCTGAGGCTCTGTATGGGATGCCAAAGATTTCCCACGTCTCTGCTCATGTAACCTGGGGAGAAGTTGTTGATGTTTTCTGAGGGCACTTCCCACCCTGGAGCTTCAGTGCTCAAATCCAGCACTCCGCTGTGCCTCTGATTTTGAAAGTCAAAATTATCCTCGCACATGAACAAACCAAACTTGCCTAGCACAGCCCTGATCTGAGAATCAAAACAGATGTCAACAACTGCTGGGAGAGGTGTATTGTATTAACTTTTAATCTCACACTTCCTCCAGTCTTACAACCTGCAAGAGGTGTTAAAAGCAGGATCAGAGAACAGGAGCCCACGTCCCTTTCTAGAGCCCACAGCCACCTCTTGACCTTCCTGGGCAGTGTTCCCGGCACCAGTGAGAACAGCCCACGGCAGCCCAGGCGTTCGGTGTGCCAGGCACGGCACAAGTTCTGGGTGCAGCACCAGGGCTGGCCAGCTTGTGTCCACACCAGCCTTGGACCAAGAGCCCCGCACACCTCCCACCACGCTGCAGCCAGCTCTCCAGGCTCCGGTATAAAACTACTGCTGTTGACTCACAAATTGCACAAGGTATAGGGGATCCCAAACACTGTTTTCCTGCAACTTATCCATAACTAATAGAAGAAACAGGGCTGGCTCAGCCTTTCACCAGAGTCGCTCAGTCTATCACCAGAGGGAGGGGACAGTTTAACTAACCCCAGGAAGTATGACAGTCCCAAAGAGCAAAACACACTTGTTGTGACTAGAAGTAGGCAGGGGGTTTTCATTTTACAGCTGGAAAACATATCCCAGTTGCTATAACCCCAACACAAAACCGTAACTAGATAGTGCGAGCACATGGCCATGGCTGCCCTCACATACCTTCCCTCTGAAATCGGAGCGGTCACATGAGCGTGAATCTGTTGGGTTTTTGTTTTTGTTTTTTTTTACCTGTCCTGGAATACTGCAGCAATAAACAAGGCAGCCAGAGGCCAGCGGGCAAAGCTAAATAACACAGAGAAGAGAGAGGAGAAAAAGCAGTTTGGAGCTGAGAAAGGAACCGCTTAAAGAGGGACCATTTCTGCAGCACAGCAAGGCTATTCCTTGCTTCAGTAAAGCTTCGCTTACTGCAGGCTTTTTAGTCCTACACACACAGATGTAATGCACTGCTCTTGCATTTTTTAAAGCCTCACGAGTAATCCTGTTCATGCCATTGTATGGGGACTTGCAGAGTAGGTCAGGAGCTGTGGTGTGCTTAAGTGGGAAGGGAGCCAAACACCATATAAATGATGGCAGCAAGAAAGATTTACCTCCTGAAAAATAAATTACCGGAAGACAGGAAAAAAAAATATCCTTAGCCAAAATGTTTGTACAGGGTGGCTTTGCAGGTGTGCCACCAACTACCAGACTGACAGATTACCTAAACCAACTGCAGGGCTGAGGGCTTGAAGATGTGATTATACCAGCTGCTACCAGCCCAGGGCTCCTCACAGGTGTTCACCAACCTGTTGCAAAGGACATTGGCACGCTTTTCCCATCTGAAAAGCTTCTTTTCCTCCATCCAGTCTACCCCAGTCAGATCTTACTTCCCAGTCTGCCCAATGCTACACAGCATACCACACTGGTCAGGTCACTTCTAGCGCAGAGTTAAGCACTGACCTTTATTAACGGGTGCCAGCAGCACATTTGGTGTCACACGAGGCACCAAAGGCAGGTGTGGTGTCCGTCTCAAAGGATTTCAGTCCAGAAGAGCACAATTTCTTAAAATATCTATTCCACTGTGACCTATCCTGAGACTTGATACTACTTGGCTGCTTTTTTGGAGAGAAAGAGGGTCATTATGGCAGTCAACATTTGGGGAACATGGGGAGAGCAAAGCAGGCATGGGAAGAGGTGGAGGACAAAAATCCTGTGGGTGCACCTGATCAGGGAATAAACTGGGAGGAGCCCTCTGTGCAGAGAGGGAAAGAGGAAGCACACTTCAGTGACAAAAGGAGCTTACATCAGGGATTTGGTGTAAAAATCAGGAATCCAGACCTGGCCCAGCAGCAGAGATAGCCAGACTGCCGGGAGCAGGTGGAGAGCAAAGGAGGAACGATAAGTCATTAGCACAGAAAAAGGGAAGTGAGGTCTTCACAAGCAGATAGGACAGACCCAAAGGGACAAAACCAAGCAGAGGACAGAAGTGAGAAGTGTGCTCTAAAGAGAGCACATGAGTACCTGAGTTGCTGTAAAGAATAGCATAAGGCAGGCACCCTTCAACGGCACTAAGCAGCTATGGAATAATTACTTTGGTCAAAACATGCTAAGAGCCACCTCCTGTGGCAGGAGGCTCAGCTTGGGTAATTCTGCTTGCTTCAGACCTGCTCCCTGGCAAAGCACACCAGGATCCTAAACAAAATACCGTAATCTGGTGAAACACAAAGTATCACTACCTCCTTCCAGCTGATCACATGAAGACATTGCTTAACACAGCTTACAAGTGGACTTCTCAGAAACATGCAATATTTATGTCTTTTTGCTAATCAGGTGATAGGCTTGGGATTACAACACACTTGCCCATACCCAGGCCCAGCTCCAGACCAGCCTCAGGACTCCATGCAGGAATAAACACCGCTGTTGCAATGCACAGAACATCCTGTCCCCTCCCCTAACACCAGCACTTACAGAAGGGATCTAAATAAAACCAGACCAGCTGCTGAGGCGGGACATGTTCAACTTACAGGGAACTGTAAGGCTGAGATGGAGACAAAGCGAGTTCCCTGCCAAGTGATGTTACAAGCAATAGGGACATCATTTATCTCTGCTGGAGTCTGCACAGCTCTGAATGCTGCATTCGGGTGGCAGTTCACGGGATCCTGCTCTCCAAAAAACAGCCATTCTAGTAGCCAAACAGCCTCCTAAAAGCTCTTTATTACACCCATTTTCCCAGGCTCAGCTGAGATAACCCATGAAAAGAGAGTGCTATCTTTCCCAAGACAATCACGAGCTTACGTAATGCAGTGATGGAACTTCTAATTCAAATAATGGAGTCAATCATTTAAGTGTTATGCCTTAACATATGCCTTCCACTCACCTGGCCAGCAGGATCCCTTGGTATTCCTCCAGCTGCCGCATAAAGCTGGGGTTGGGCTTGGTGACAGTGCGCCTTTCTTTCACGTAGTCGTAAGCCCTGTCCAGGTTCCAGCCGTACTCCTTCATGGCATAGGCGATCACCGTGGACGCTGAGCGGCTCACTCCCATCTTGCAGTGCACCAGACACTTAGAACCATTTTTCCTGAAGCAGGAGAAAGACAAAAGAGGATCATTAAATAGAAAACACTGCCTCTGAGAAGCTTAAGAAAATAGCAACTTCTTTACCAGAGCATTATCAAACACATTTTCAACACTATGGCCACAGTTGAAGTCTGGGATGGGATGTGATAATCCAATTTACAAACTGGAGCAAGACACACAAAGAAAGAGAAGAACAAGGTCTTAATATTCTTAACAGATTTTGTTAAAACAGCTCTTCTGAAGCTTTTAATTGCAAAGTGGACAAACATCGGTTGTTTGCAGAGATTTACAAAGACTGCTAAAGACTAATATGGCATCCTTGAACTCAGCCCAAATGGCCCACTGGTATCAACCAGTATTCCAAATAAAAAGGGCATCTATCACACAAACATGGCGTCACAGTTTAGAAACACATCCCTGGAAGATACTGAGCAGTTCAGGGCAGCCCCTAGCACAGAAATGTTCTTCTACTGCAAACTTTTGCAGGCGTATTATTGGGTTTGGCAATTGGCTGAACAAGACCAACACTGCTTTAGTAAGGTATTTGAAACCCCACTTAGCCTCATCTCTCGAGACACCAGTAGGTGCAAATCCAGCCAAAAGCCCCATGGACCAACCTGGCAGATTTTTCTTGATAACACCATTTCTTAGGACTGTCTATAGGTAGAAAGCTTACCCCCCTGCTCTCTTATAAAGAGTCCTTTACCTTGGTACCTGTCCAAATGCAAGCAAGTGGAAAAGATGACCTCCCCATGGCTGGAGGCAGAGACCTCAGATGACGGCTGCAGTGCAGCGCCCTGCTGCAATCAGATGGAAGATCCTTCGGCTTTAATTCATTTTTTAAGGCAAACAGTGCCTTTGAGTGCAATGAGCAGCTACTCTGCTTGGTGAGGCTGATATAGAGCCTGAAAGGACATCCAGCACTCTGCTCCAAGGAATTAAAAAACATTTGTCTGCCATGAAATACGAGAAGGAAGGCTATGGCCCTTGTCTGTGAACTCTGTGCGCTGGGCAGCATTGGCACGGAGCAGGCTGAGAGAACTTGGGTTTGGCACCTTTAATTTTCTCCTTTAAGTGCTAGGTTTTCTGGATTGCCAGCCGTGTGAAGTTCCCACAGGACAAACCAGGAGGCCACAGAGCACACACAGTCATGTGCCTTGACAAGCTCAGACCTCAGCTGCTCGCAGCTGTCAGAGCCCGTACCTGCATCCACACTCAGACACTGAGAGATGTCTGCACTGTTTGGGGTATACTGGGCTATAGCGGCCTTTAGACTGCTCTAAGACTTTCTCAACTTTGCAAATCGAATTAGTCAAAACATTGCAATGCTTTTGGTGATTAAACCCCCCCCCCCCCAAACACAACAAGCAGACAGGGCAAAGAAGGGGGTACAGTAATTGCCCCAATTTGGAAGATTATTAACTTACATCACGTCATACACAGTACTGAGGCCCAATCGTTTAAACCCCAATGGAAAATATTCTGGGCAGGAGAATACTTCTGAGGATGACAACAATTCAAAATCACTACTTAAGGAAATACAATGATGTCTTTTAAAGAAACCATCTTAAATAAAGTAAGTCTTGAGCCATACTCAAACAAGTCAGCTTTTAAAGGCTATGAGAACTTGCAAGCACCAGCTATGGTTAAGAGAAGACAGACTTCTATAATGGAAATAATACTTTAAAGGCAACATATGCCAATCTGCTTTCTGACCAGTTTTCCCTTAAGAAGGCTGCTGAATTAACTGGAGACAGCTCATATAACTGGGATGCAGTTCTCTGCAGTAAAAAGGCCCTACTTTCAGCATCCACTATCAGATTACTCACTGTAACTGACAGCTCAGAGACCTACACAGGCATTTACTCCTGTTAAAGGGAAGAGTTTGCTCTGGAGCATTACACTACAAGAAATCACTTCCAGACTGTGGGCTGCATCGTACAACCTCACAATGCAGGGAACAGCTTATGTTTGTGTTTGGCTTGTAAGGTTTTGCTTCTTACTTTTGTTAAACCCTGCTCGATTTGTTACTACCCCTTCCTCTCACCAGCACCTCTGTAGACCCATTGCATTTCCTAAGCAGCAGGCAAACTGCTAGCTCTCTAGTACAGGAATGATCTCCTCCACTGTTTGCCTGGACTGCAACTGGGCAGAAACCCCTCGCTAGTCCTGCCTGTTCCTTGTACAAGCACCCGCAAGAATGAAAATTTGTGGAAGGCAACTCTAACACTTAGACAGAAACTACAAAATGAAAATGCTTTGATCCTAGGTAGGCAAGGAGGAAAAGCAGTTAAGAAAATCAGTAGGAAAATATAAAATGCTTAGTATACATCTTCTAAATGTGTTCGTTCTGTTCTGAAAAGACTTACTTTGCCTTGGAGATGAATTTGTAGGTGTCATTCCAATAAGCCAGAAGATCTGTTGCTTCTTCATCATATACCCGAATATTATGGTACTCAAAGAGCCCAGGGAAGAAGTTATCTATTTCTCGCGTCACATTCAAAATATACCGCACCCTGCAYAGAAACAGACAGCAGATAAAAATGCAGAGTGTGCAGAACACAGCAAGTTCAGAGAGATATCACAGCTGCTACACAACAGCCTTGCCTTGCTTTGTGAGTGGCAAAACTCAAAGCATTTGAAGTTGCAGTCTTGAACATACCTCCTTGGAAACCAGGACTTAACGCAAGGAAGCAGCAGCTAACACAGACAAAAGGTTTTGCTGAGTAATTTAAAGCCTAGCCTCTGATAAAAGGGCTTCCATCCATACTGGACAGAAACTTCCTCTACAGTATGTCATGTTACACTGCTTGCCCACCATCTCTCTATTCTAAGTGTTAGCAACACTTGTGTCACAGGAGCTCCTGCACAGACTGTTCAATTAGTGTTTGGACACTGTCTCAAAGCCCCTTTGTGAATCTCTCCTCCTGCTGCACCAACAACACAGGAAGAGCGAAGGCATAAGCTCATTAGCAACAACATAGTTAAACAAATGCATAAAATAACTACAGAGAGATGTAGCAGACAACGAGCCACTGGGGAGGATTTATTTCTTATCCCTAAATTTTCTGGAAAGGAAACTGCTAGAGAAAGCATATGGTATTTATGTACACTACATCCAATATTTTTAGCCCTGAGGGTTACTCGTAAGATGCTTATGAGCTGCACTCATGCTGGGATATCAGACAGAATAAGAGCACCGCAAGGGAGTGACATCCCTTTTCCCTAGCAGGTATGAGATCGCTGGTAGTCAAGTAGGACCTGTCTGACCCAAGGAAACTGCAGCAGACCCTGAGCTGAATGAGGAGAGTCAATTTTGCAAGGCTGATTCTCCGAGGTACAGAAGTATGCTATCAATTCAATTCAGCAGAGTGCTTAGTTTTTTCCACTGGATAGGCACAAATAAGCCAAACCCGTAAATAATGATTTAACTGCAAAATCTTGGTGCTTAGATCCACCTGGCCTAGTGAAAGGACACTCTAAGCTTAAGCCTGAAAGGTAGAAAGGGCAGGAGACAGAGGAACCCATCAGTGCTAAGCCCGAGAGCTACAGGACTTTACTTCCTACTGGGCCCCACTCAAAGCAACAAATGCTCTGTTACATATTTTCCTTCCTGCCGCAGTCCGGAGGTCCAGACTCCAAAGCGTCTCTGTAATTGTAAGACCTCAGTCCAGAACAACGGGCTGAAGCAGAGGGCACAGAGCCAACTACACAGCATCCAGTTAAGTAATTGTAGCTTTTTGCTACTTATAGCTATGAGATTACTGGCTTCCTTTGTTCGCCAAGGGGATGTCAGTCAAGGTCAGGGAACAAGATTCTTTTACTTTAGGGTGTCTGTTTGTGGGACGCAGAGTTTGGAGGAAGCAAGAGCTTGTTCAGATCTGCAAACCCTTTAGTAAGACTCAGGTTACACAGCAGGTATGGAATAGAGTTTGTTGCATAGACAAGTGTTGAGGCCAGGCTTTTGCTTTTAAGCTGATGGCCTGAAGCTACTTACCCTCTGTTCTGCAAGTCTTCCAAATTGGAGGCGTTCCATTCCGAGCCCTGCGGGGAAAACATGCAAAGGGACACATCATCCAGAAGGAAGGCATGGCCAGACAACTGAGGGAGGGAGGGACTGTCACCAGTGAACTGGAGGAGGAAGCTGGCCAGCCAAGTGTTGGAGAGCAGGGGGTCTTCTGAGTAAAGGGGTATGCAGAAGAGTGGTAACAGGGCTGATGTTCAGCACCTTATCTCGCCCCATTAACTTCAGATGTATTCTGAAGCAACAGGCAGCTCTGCAAAGCAGGAGCCCAGCACCATACGCTGGCACTTCCTGCAAACCGCTGACAAAACAACCTCAGCAAAGATGAGACCACTCCACCCTTTCCCTGGAGGCTGCTGCCAGCTCTACCCCACAGAAGAGAGACTGCCTGCGTTTAAAAACCATCCAGGTGCTCTTTATACATGAAACACCCATCTCACACATCAAAGGCAGCAACACRTAAGCTCACTTGGGTCACACCTCTTTTCCCCACGTTCAAAGCCTGTGTGAGCAGAGAAACACACACATTTAACCCTGCCTAGCTAACCCTCTTCTCTGCAGCACACACAGGGCCTCCAAGCTGCTTGTTTCCTGCTCAAACACATAAACCCTGACTGAGGACAAAACCACTCAGACAAAGGCTTCCTTCACCAATTAAGGTGCACAAGCTATCTGCTTGCCCTAAAATAGCTCCTAAATAGAAAGATGGTTCAGATGAAGGAGTAACCAAGGGGACCATCACTGGAACAGCACTGCTYGTGGCCGCTCCCACAGCACAGGCTTCCACATCGCCCCAGGGCCAGGAGAGGTATAGCCTGGGTGAGCCGGCCCTTGGAGCATACCCACCACCTGCCTGCAAACCCTGTCAGCCTGAGAGCGAGAACCTCCCAGTCTTGCAGAAGAAGCAGTGTCCACCCAGAGGATGGGTTGCTGCTTGCCCCAGAAAGCGTGCATAGGCACCCCGTGTCTGAGATGGGGGAGCTCCAAGAGCTCTGACTCACAGGCACACACTTGCGCCCATGACAGCGCTTGCAGAAAAGTCCTGAGCACTCGCAGCCTGCGTCTAGATGTACACACACAGGAAAGGGCTGCGTTACTATTCTGGTAGCTACTGGGGACAAGTCTGTTGTCTTGTCTTGACACTTCAGGAATACAGCAAAAAAAAGCAGCTGGTTCTTCCCAAACTGAACTACTTCCTAAGAGAAATCATCATAATGAGAACACCATTCAAGGGTTCAGCACAGATGGAACTCTGAATTTCAAGCAGAATAAAGGGGCAAACATTACATGCCATGGTAGCCCAGATTTCAACAGAATCCATTGCCTTCAGCCACAGATCAGGTCAATCTCAGCAAAGTCCAGAGCTGTGTACGATCTGAAGGAGGACTATGGGGGCTCTTGCTACTCAGTGTCTGCCAACAAACAATTTTGATCCCTGCTGTATTGACCCTAGCCCCCCAGACTTAGTTAGCTCCATGTTGTCTCTTTCTGGCCAAGGAAGAATAATTTAATTCAGGCCTGGGAACCACCAGTTTCCACAGGTATGGAGAACAATGCTGCAGTAGTGAAAGCCTTTTCTCCTGTCCTTTGATCCACAATCACCAACATCATCACATCTCTTATTTCCTGCTTAGTTATTTTAGCACTCCATAAGTGGGATCCCACAGGGCTCTTGCCTCCACCTGGAAGGAAACAGGTCCATGCCTTCCAGAGACCTCACTGTACAACTTTGCCTTGCAGTATACATGCTCCTGAATTAAGCTGGTGCCCAGCCCCAGCAGCACTGCTCCTCACCACAGAGAGCTGCTTTGCAAATACTTCTATTCCACACATTAGCCACAGCTCCTTGATGCTGCCTGCAAGCCTTGTTTTAAAGGTCTTGTTCCCACTAAATGCACTCAGAGTCAAGACTAAGCCCTGCAGCGGACCGAACTGCCTGTACTGCTTTTCACTAGCACTGTAAGCGTGTAACAGGTCTCTCTCTCCAGAGAACACATAGTCTGCAAAAAAAAAAAATCCACTACATCGTGGGTACTTTAAGTTTCCTGGCTGTACCCCACCACAATTTCTTGAGAGCGCTCACATTAACATACACCATCCCTTCTGAGCCACGGCACTAAGCTTCAGGAGACTGGGAGAGGCCCTCTCCATTTGGAGAGACCAGCTGGTCCAAGAGGAATGGCTTTGTTTAAAGTTGAGCCAACCTCATAGGCTAGACAGCCCAACCAAACCTGTGTCCATTGCTTCAGGGCTGGGAAATCCAGAGGAGCGCTGACTCACCAGAAGGAGGTGCAGTAATTAGACAGGCCCCAGCAGCAATGAAAGGCAACTAAGCAAGCAAAACATTAAAAGCCGAAATGTTTATGTTTCCTTAAGTGACTTATCTCCAGGATTCTTTGTTAAGCTCCTCTGTTCCTCCTGGATCACATGAACTCAGAGCTTTCCATGTTACGAAAGTGACGTTCCACCTGAATGCTACACAGCTCTCCCCAACAGCTCCCCTCCCTCTTTGCTGTAGTTATGCCCTTCCCAAACACACGTATAATTCCAAGAACTTGGCGTGTGGGTACCCTGGACAGTTAAAGCTATAAAACTGGTCTTACATCARTGGAAACAGCCCTGAAAAGTAGTTAGAATTAAGACTTTTCCCCTTCTATCCTCTAGTGACAGGGTCTACAGCTTGGCTGGTGTTGTATGGCAAAGTTTAGTACAGCCAAGAAGCCAGGCTGCTCTTGTTCAATAGCACTAGTGTCTTTTGTCTTGCTTAAGAGTACGTGACCCCAGGATCAGCCAATCTCTCCTTCAGAGTTCCTTTAAGTTCCTCCAGAGGCCCCTGTGTCAACCAAGACATAGTGAGAAGCGTTAGGCGTGTTTACATTTGAATTCACTGTTAGACTTACCAAAAAGACATGATCAAATATCTGCGTGGGGCTGTCCATCTGCCCAAGGATCACTATCATTTCATTGTCAATGAACTCTTTGAACTCCCGCAGGTTACAGACCATCTGCATCTCCAGCTCGGTGCGTATCTGGGTGGGGAGGAGGAACACAAGGAAGCCACGTGAAGTTTTTGTTCTGGCCTTTCTTCATGGCATAAAGTACAGAGCTCTCTAGTTTGCACAACAGCACTTCCAGTGCTGCTCCCTCACCACTCACCTCTTTTGATGTGATGTTCTCCAAATCTTTCTGCATCATGATCTCCCTTAACTTGGTCTTAATTAGCCGTTCCGTGCGTTCCCGCTCAGTGGGGCTACCAGAAGAAAGCAACAGAGTCATTGGGAGGGGAAACAAACTGGACTCATGGCACTTTTTAAACAGGTATTGTATAGACTGGATACTCTGCAGAGTCTCAGATACTCACACTACTTCCCCCAAGCACGTCCTCAGCTGGAGGGAATTCAGGTGACTGTAAAGCCCAGTTTAGACTCCCAGCTGTATATGAAAGAGACCAACTGAATGCTCCTAATCCATTGTAGTCATCCAGAGAACCTCTGGTATTTGGTAAAATTTAAATTGGGAAGGCTGCATTATACTCTCTGGAGCAATATCTGAGCCTCCCCCTACCTTTCTTGGAAAGGTAACAGCTCCAAAGCTCCTTACATGGAGAGATGAGGGCAGCTAAGCCTCTGCGCATTCCTCCAGCCTCTGCTGCCAGGGGCCTTATCACCAGCTGCAAAAATAGCCTGACTAACACCAGGGGAAGTTGCAACAGAGCAGCAGCACAGAGCTGTCTCACCCATCATCTTTAGAAGGGACCCAGCAGTAACATCTGTTTCTCTGGAAGGCTGCCAGGATGGCGACTGCACAGACACTTCTCTGCTTTACAAGTGTCCAACTGGTGGTTCACAAATAAAAATCATGAAAGTTCCTGGTGCTTTTAACCTCATGCATTATTTCAGGACCCAATTAAGAGAATGCTGTCTAGGTGTCCCCAGGAAATCATTCAATTGCTGCCACCAGGGAAAGGGTGGGTTACACAAAATTTATATATGAAAAGCTACAAAAGAGTATTAATCTGACAGCCTGCCAAAACTTTTCAGCCACCCTCCTTGTACATTAAAAAACAATCAAGTGTGAAGACTTGTTCACAGCTGAACAACTGCTTAGCATTATTATTCACTCACTGAACTCCAACAACAGGAAATATCTGAGAGCATAAATCAAGCAATGGCACTATTATACTGGGAAAGCAGCTGGGGCTAGTGAAGTCATTTCTTCTACTACAAACCAGGCAACTAAGCCCTCACGCTTGGCATCACATCTGGACACAGACTACCTTTGAGGTTATATGGTATCAATACCATCAGCAATTACTAATTACAGGGGTTGTAACCCTTGAATGTTGATACAGCCTATAAATTTTGCCTTTCCAAACTGTCTACCTATCTACCTCAGTCACTGTTTTGGACCATGTATCACCAGAAATCCAAGCATTTAGCTGGAGACAGTTCAGGACCTATACACTGTCCTGTTCCACACTTGCAGAGCTCCCTCAGAATGATGAAAAACTGCATTGCTCTTTGTCCCCATTCTTAGGTGTAGCAGATGGATGCCTATGAGGATGCTTCCGAGCTCACAGTCTCAGAAGTCCATACATAAACACTTTATAGCAAAATGAACTGAGTAAGGAAAAAAAGACCATGTTACTCTAAACATGTGCTCAGACACGCGCCAGCGTAAGAGCAGAGTCCAGAGAAACCTGTTCCTTCCAGGAGACAGCCAGCCTGGAAACCAGAGGACAAAACCAACAAAGAGGAAGGCCTAGGTACTAGAATACACCACACCTCTTTCTCACTAGTAACACGGGACTTCCCTTGCAGAAGCAAAGATCTGTGAGCCTAAAGCCCAAGGTAAACAACTAGACTGAAAACAGAGGCCGGGGGAGATGCAAGGGAGCCCCAGGAGGGCTAAACTTCCAGTGCTGGTGTTTACCTAACCAGGGGTCTGCTTATTACCTGGAACAGGAAACCTCTCCTCATTAATACCTAATGAAGAGTAATCTCTTGTGGAAACCGTCTCCTCATTTGGAGACTGCAGTGCTCGATAGCCAAACACTTTGGCTCGGCGTAGCCAGACCAACTTACACATCTGTGAAGAGGGCRGGTGAGTCGGGCCGGTGGGACTGGACATCTTGCATGGCATTCCACTCGTTGACTGACGACTGGTCGGAGTTGATATGGCTCTCATAGTAACTGACCCACGTGAGGAAGAGGCTCCCTGGGTAGTAATTGTTGCTCCGTGCCACCTCACAAGCCTTATGTAAACTCTGCAGAGCAGACCTAGAAAGGGAAAAATACTTGCAGGATTATAATTTCTTCCTCAGGCTGGTATCGAGCACAAAGCAGCAGCCCAATCCAGGATGATGCTCACGTCCTATCAGTTGGTACAAACGCCAGTGCTATGTGCAACGGCCCCTGGCACCGAGCAGGAGGCTGTCCTGCAAGGGTGTGGATAACCACATGCTGCAAGAGCTTGCATGTCTTAACTGAAGTATGCCAAGACAAGCCTGGATAGCAGTGAAGGTGCCCACAATTCAGAGGGCAGAGGCACCTGTGTCTCTGGCTCCAAAAACTGCTACAACTACCTAAGCCATAAATAAAGCGCACAGAGTTCTTGTCCAAGACAGGGTGCTCTGACAGCTCCTACTGTGCCATCAGCTTCCCTGCGTGCAGGGCAGGGACACCCAGGAATGAGACACGGAGAGCTGCACAACCAAGGGCTTAGGACTTGACTTTACTGAGGTGTTTAGGTATCTGCCCTCTCTCACTGCACAAGGGATGTCAGAATTTCCCTCAGCTGCTGCTGGGAAACAAATCCCCCCCTCCTATTTTTAGCTTGTTTTAAATCTTTGACTGGGATCAGAAGGATCCAGGTCAAAATCACTGGGGTGACACAGTAGCATGACACCCTGACAGGCGATGTATTTCTGCAATGCAAAGAAGCTTGAGCCAGAAATACTTTCAYGGCCACTACATTCTTACATGAGCCACCCTAAAAGGAAAGAAAAATGCAGGCAGCTTCTCTTTCCTTCTCGCTATCACAATGAACATGTCTCACTGGAGACAGAGACTCCCAAAATATGCACAGCATGTATTTCCTTATTTATGACAAAAAAAAAAAAAAAAAAAAGTAAAATTTTAGGTTTTTGAAGCAACCTAGCAAAAAAAAAAAAAAAAAAAAAAAAGTATTTCAAACACATGCTCAAAGCAATTCTGCTTTGGAGAGATTCAAAGCAGCAGCCCTTTGCAAGGAAAATTATCCTATTCCTTCCTGCCCCCAGCTGAGATGAAGGTGTGGCTGCAGCAGTATTATAAACTCACTGCTGTATACCAGCACTTGCATGTTTTTTTCCTTTGGTATCAAACTTCCTTCCTTGTCTCTCAAGGAGACTTCTGGCTGCTCGAGTAGGTCTCAAGATACCAATAATGCAAAGCAGCACCTGCTTTTTAAAAGCTCAAGCAGCCAAAACACCTTGGAAAAAGGATCACTGGGACAGATTACAGTAAGTACTTACCACATTGCCTGTACAGACACTGGCTTGAATATATGAACCCTGTTATCTGTCGATACGCTGAACCCTCTGGAGAGAGGAAAAAAGGCACAGTAAAAATGTGTCCCAAAAGCAACTTTTCAGTTAATAACTGATAGTTTGTAGCACGTTAGAACAGCAAAGGAGTAGCCCTATGCATACACTGCTGAGTTCARCTAGCGAACAGATCAAAATAGCATGCTAAAAGCTCTAAGATAACTTTTTAAAGCGGCTGCTGTTCGGGAACGAAACTAAGGCAGTGGGACAGTGCTGGGCTGTGCTGTTTACCTTGGCAACACAAATTCAGTGCCACAGCTGGGAGCAACAGAGTCCAGCTAAAGTGATCCTGGGGCAGCTACCAAGGAAAGAAAAGTCATTCCACGCACTGCACTGGACAGCCTTTGTAACTGGCACAAACAGGAGACTGCAAGTCAGGTGTCTATTTGGCAGAGAAACATCATTCTTATTTTATGTTCAGCCAAATGCTGCCTGCTGCAAGCGTGATGGAGGAACACATAATAGGATCCCTTTAAGGAGCTTTCACTGCACACCCACTCACCAGTAAAAGCTCCTTTACTCCAGCTTAAACACACACATGAGCCACTGTCTCAGTGCGTGTTTATTCACAGATAAGTCAATTATTGGTGTTCCCTGCCACAACCATTGTGATTTAGGGCCCTTGAGCCTACTAACCGGATACAGGTCAACAGCAGGAGGTCTGCTGGACCTGTTAGGGCTCTGCAATCATTTGAATCCTTCTCCATACACCRTGCTGTAAGCTAACACATGGAGACCCTCTGCTATTGACCTAGAACATACAAAAGACACTCACCCATCCCCATCCAGGTGGATCAAGGTGTCACTCCACAGTGGCAGCACCAAGCCCATTGTACAAGTGCTACTGTAGTAAGAAAGAGAAGGTCAGCCCATCTACTACAGCACCATGCTATTACTCTAATTTCACAGCAATGGCTGCAGATGTTTGCACTCATTAGAAAAATATGAAAAATCCCAATGTTGCTTCAGGGACAAACAGAGCCAGTGTTGTTCTACAGGTGTCTGTCAAGGATCATTAACCAGATACAGGGTACAGCAGTACTCTTTCAAGCAAGCTTAAAGGGTTAACATACGCCCAGGAGAAGAGCAAACAGGATTCAGAAGCAGCAAGCTTTGTGAGGAAGGTCAGAGGGGGCTCACAGGCTTCAGTAAGCTCAAGGCTTTCTTTACAGATTAGTTCCTCTCAGGCTCAAGTGGTTTGGTTCTAGCTCTGATTTTGCAATCCATAGCTTTGTTTTCTTGTTTGTCCCTCAGCCACAGCTGCTGGGAACTGGGATCAGTCTAGTGTAATAGCAGGGTGACTGGCAGCACAGCAGGTTAGCAATCACAGCCTATCACCCATTGTTGACTCCTGCCCCTTCTTCTCCCTCCCACACCTCAAGGATGAGCACAACAGCCAGCTGAGACTGACACCTTTTGGCAATCCCACTCCTCTCTCAGCTGCTTTGACCTCTTTGCCCTCAGTCACCTGCTTTCTGTAAGGCTGAGCAAAAAGCCAAGTTAAAAGCAGAAGTCAAGCGATGGAAAAAAGGCAGGGACAGGGGAACCCCAACACAACCTGCACCAGGTTGTCAAATGAAAAAGCTGAATCTCATAAAGCTGTAAAATCGGTCCATAATCAAAGCAGCATCTTGAAGAAGCATCAGATTCAACTGCCTCCTGTTCTTACACTTTGCGCTAACTGCTCTCAAATTTCCACAAGCCCTAACACCCCCGTCAGTCTCTGCAGCTCATAAGAAATGGGGGAAGAGGGCAAGACTCAAGGCTTCAGAGGGTGAGCAGACACGAAGCCCTGTAAATGCACACGCCTCAGAGTGACTGGTGCCCAGCACAAGGAGACATTGCGGCACGCAGCTATTTCTGTTGACAACATGAGATGAGCTCATGGAAAGATGTGTTTTTAAAAGGCTTACCAAGGTGGCCAGGGTATTTTTAGTGATACTGTTCAGCAAGCACTTATCAGAGACCATAGCAACAAGTCTACATTGAGTTATAAATACCAAGTGGGCTAGGGGAGGGTGTATCGGACTGACCATCCAGAACCTAAGTAACTCTAGCAGAAAGCTAAAATGACCCTGCTATGTTATTAGAGGCTGAATACCAGTGAGCTCTCAGTTATCAAAGGTGGCTGTGCGGGTATATCACAGCCAATAGCAAGCTCCAAGCTCACAGCAACCTGTGCAAGGACAAGTTATTCTTACCCTACCGCAAGAGCATCTCTGAGCTACAGCTGTGCACACGTGCACAGGAAGGGAGCCAGGAGCCAGTGGCAACATCAAGCTGGTCCCCCTTTTTAGCAGGCATCACTTGAGCTAAGCATCCAAATCAAGCCACTTGAAATCAAGCATGGTGGCTGTTGTGATCAGCAGGCTGTTTGGAAGGCCATTTCTTAGCCAAACAGTTCAAAAAGATTTTCTAGTGACCCTGCTAACTACCTGAAAGTAATTTCTACCAACTAGGGTCAGTAGCAAGACTCATTCCTGTAGCAGTTGTGCTAGAATTAAGTATGTGTATGAAACCTTCCAAAATGGTTTGAATATCCAGGTTTTTCTTTCCCTGCATAGGCCAAGACTTACTTACAACCCTTTAAAAGAGCCATGTGCCTCCACACCCTCTCCAAAGTGCCTAGTGTCCCCTTCTAAACTTGAAGCTTCTGCCCGTGAAGCTGCTGGGGGTGCTGCCTCCTGGTTTACAGTCACTCCAGCAGCAAAAGCTGCTTCCCAGCCACATTCCAGCCTTTTGGAAAGGTCAGCAGCAATTTAAATGAATGAAGCAAAAGCACTAAACCCTGATGACATACTGATGTCTGGGGAGAGCACACGTTGTGTAAGATCTGCCATCAGCAACCCTGACATTCCCATCAGGCCCTTTGTGCCATGACCTTGGCAAGGGGCTGCCTGACAGTCACCTTCTTATTAGCTGCTCTCCTGAACCCTGATGTCCAGCTTCTCTAATTGCAGCTTTTTCTTTCTTTGCATGCGAGTTGTCCCTGTCTCTGGTGTGCAGATGCAGGGCTTAGGAATCCCACCATTCAGAGACACTTAAGGGCACTTAACATCCTCACACAAGCCTGAGGCTCAGAGGAAATGCTGACCTGCGCTGTTGCCTTCCCATTTGCCACCTCCTTTCAAGAAATAAAAGGGGAATTCTGGATCTCAAGAAAGGTGTTAGGCTGGAAAATCTGAAGCAGTCTATCCCCAGAAAGCAYGGACACCAGACAGCGCTTTCTACACTTGACTCGACATGTGGGTGAACACAAGGACTTCCCCCACCTGGACCCTGTGAGTACCTGTCATTGGAAGAGAAATCCATTCCTAGGACAATGCTCTCTTCAGTGTCTTGTCTGCCGTTGGTGGACACTACCACCATGTATCTAGTGCGGTTCTGGTAGGTACTTTCCAGTCTTACAGCCTAAGGAAAGGAAGGGGAGAGATCAGCAGTGCAGCCAGCAAAACACACACTATTACCTTTACAAGCCACCTTTTCATGCTGAGTGACAGGCGCAGAAGCAGCGATGCAGTTTGCACTAGTACGGATGGCCCGTACCTCTCAGCTGGGTAACCAGCATAAGAGGGAGAAGCGACTTACTCTCTCGCACATAATGCTTTCCTCAACAGCTGGCACGTTCCTGGTGCCTTCTGCATACCTTCCTGCAGGCCTGCTCTGTCCCACTGAGGCTGCGTTCAAACAGCAGCCTACAAGGTTGGCTGCCAGTCCTCCGACTGGTGCCAGCCTAGTGAGCTTCACACAGCATTACACGTTCAGCAAGACAGACAGGTGTTGAATGTGCTCTTCACCTCTCAGAGGACTTTGTCCAAAGAGCTAGAGCTTTCCTTTAAACTACTGTGTGCTACAACAGCTCCAACGAGACTCTTTCCACCAACTTCCCAGACAGCTGGACAACTAGGATCTAACTGATATGTGGTTTCCTGCTGGTCCTTTGAATTTTTCTAGCAACTTCCCCAGTGCAGAAGCAACCCTACTGCCTTACAGCTGGCAGAAAAAAATTTCCCTATTACTAAGGTGTACCCATGGTTGGATTCGGATTGCTTAGAAGAGGCGAAAGTCGATGTGCTTCATTGCTCCTACTATAACCACGCACACCCCAGTGCCGAAAAAGAGCTCTAGCAGGACTGGAAGATGCCTGAATTTCACCCCAAACTCCCCCAAATAAAATACTACTGACAGCATTCGGAAAGCAGCTAAGTTGTGCAGCTAAGTTGCGAGCATCAGACCAACACTGAAGCTCCTGAAAGGCTACACCGAAGCATAATGCTCCTCTAGAAGCCACGAGGAAGTGAGAACTGAAGTGAACCCAGCAAGTCTTACAGACAGACTGCTGGTTAGCGAGGAGCCCAGGGAAGGGAGCCCAGCGTTTTAGGTTTTGCCTATAAACATCTGCAGTAGGCAGGCTTTACTTGCAATGCTTTTTGGACTCTGTTCCAAGCCATTTGCAGTTGTTTTAGTCACCAGATCCGAACTAGAGAAATTATGACATCCCTAGAAAGGAAGTGTCTTAATTATGTATACTGAATCTTAACTTTGGACGGCCTAATCCAACACCAAGACGCTGTCTGGCTTCAATGTTTACCTTATTGCTAAACTGCTTCTTGAACTTTGAGCAGGGCTTACAGAGAGCAAACAGGGGCAAGAAGGAGTCGTCACAGCCCAGCCTTGCCCTGTGCTGCGGACAGACACCTGCCTGCTGTGACAGGACCCAGTTGCCGAATTCCTCGCGACCCAACGGTTGAAGCTCGAAGTGGTGTTTGACATCCTTCGCAAACTGAACCTGAATTCCTCAAACACCAGCAGCCCTCCCAAGCCACTGCTTGTGTAGACACTTCTTGGTGGCCCACAGGAGTTCATGGCTCAGAGAGCCCGGTGTAAACAGTCATTTTATCCTTAAAAAAAAGCTCACAAAATAACTACTGGGTGGCATCTCTCAGGAATAGGCTGCTTTTCCCAATACACTCCTTTAGTTCTTTCTAACTTGGTCTTGAGGCCAGAATGGTACCTCCTTGCGTAGAGGAAGCCCCCTCTGACCTCCTCACACCTTGCTTGTCCACTAGCCAGTAAGTCTTGGCCACAAGATGTGGCAGAGTCTACAACAAAGGTTAAAACAGCACATGGCAGTCAAAASAGAGCTCGCTATTTCACCAGAGTGCTCTACTGCAGGAGACTATGCTGAGAGCGGCAGGGAAAGCTTCCCAGTGGTGTTGCACGGAGCAGCAGCTCTAGTGATGAGGGCAGAATAGCAAGTGCAGGCAGGAGACTGTGTTGACCACGTCTTCTAGACTTGTCCGATGGGACCAAAGACTAAGAGAAACTACCCAAATGCTGATACCAGCAGACAGACATGCTCTGTACAGTGAGAGACTGTGCCCCACCCCATCTCTTTAGGATAAGTCATGCTAAAACCAGCCTTATTTTCCTTCTTGCTCCTTGAGTCACTGGGATTCCTTTGGAAACACGGAGGATCAAGGTGGTCAGGCGTTCAAGGTGTGAATTCTGCCAAAGACGGCTGTTTCTACAACTAACCACTTGTAGCAAAACAGAAAGGGTGCTCTTCAACCTAGAAGAGCAAGCAATCACCAAGGTCTTTGTGGTTAAAGTCATTATCTACATTAGGAACCAAACCTCAAACAGAAACAACTCACTTGCCTAAAACGGGAGCAGGTGGACAGCTGCCCTGTGTCCGGGGCATCCACACACAAGCTCTGTTCTGCTTCTCTTGAGGACAGTCCAGCAGCAAGAGGATTAACATAATCTAACTTACTTTGCTAAACCAATTTGGCTAGCAGTAATGGTAATTCTTAATGCAAGACCCGTTAGAACAGGGCTAGATGAACAGCGATCAAAGGTCACATAGCTTCAGGTCAGTGGGGTGGGATTTTCAGAGGGCCAATTAAGAGAAACAGGGCATGATTTACTGTGGCTCTCTAGCTTCAACRCTTACACCCTTCCCACAAAGCAAAGAACCATGATTGGAGCAGATAATGTGTTTTGCTAAATTTACTAGAATAATAAAACAGCAAACTTGACATCGTAAACCAGCCAACCTCAAAAGTTACTATTAGAGCTCCAACATGCCCATCAAATCACAATTTGGTCTCTAACCTTTTCATTAAGCTCTAGTTCATATGCTCACTCAACAGTAGGAGCACGCCAGGTCAGTGGTCTGACGCCTTTTAAATGAAGATATTTGAAACCCCAGTCAATCTAGGGAGGATGCCCTAGCTTCAGGCACTGATGAGATGGAAGGTTCTTTCTCAACAGCTCATCTACATGGAGCTAGCTTTCACCTGAATTTGGGGAGGTTATTTATAGTCTGTTCATGAACAAGAAGTCCTCTGTAGTCCTTTCAGGGCCAGCAACACTTTTCTTAGTTTTAGGCTCACCTAAACACAAGCCAACTTTATCTTCTGCTGCATTCTTGTTTTGTCAGAAGTGTGATGTGGTGTTTTACCAGCCCTTATGAACAGCACATTCCAAAAGGTAAGTTCATACTGACCTTTCATCTTTTTCACGCTACACAATAGTAGGTGTTTCATACAACAACACATTTCTCATTGGGATATTTGATTTGAAGACAAAAAAAGTGCCCAACTTTCTGAAGTCTTCTTTTATTATTGAACACATGTGAGTGAACAAGTCCCCACTCTGCTAAGCCACAGGAATACGTTCAATCAGTTTGTACTCTTAACTCATTTTCCTCCTTCCTACTGATCTTACACTGGTACCATTGCTCTAACCCTGCTCTCATGGAAGGCTAAGAAACTCTGCCAATAGCTCCAACAGAAACAAGAGTTGTTCCAAATTTTAAGTGTAGGTTTATAGAGGATTAGATTCCCCTGCTGCCCTCTGAGCTGTGAAGTCTGCCCTCCAAATGACAGCAGCCAACGCAAGAAGAGAATACATTTCTCTCAGTACTGTTTGTATTTCAAATCTCATTTGTATCTACTGTTTTACGAGAGAGTCTATTGCAGCTCTGCACACCCTTCGTTCGTCAAGAATCAATTAAATTCAAGTAGACTATCGAACTTAACCTCATGCAAGATTTCAGCATTCCAAACGCAGCTTCGAACAAAAGGGTTTATGTCTCAGCCCACAAAGTCCTTATTCAGCTGTTAAGGCTAATTTGTCCCAAATCACACAATGTAGCCAGTGATATTGCTGAACAATGATTTGTTCAATAGCTTCCAATGTTCTAACCCTGGCTCAGATTTTGAAAAGCACTGAGAACCCCCATTCCCATCACTTTCACTGAGATTTTAGTGACAGCAAGGTGTGCCTGATGAAGTTTGGGAGTGGGTCCTTTAGTTTGCTTACAAAGATTGCTTATGGCAAATTATTTGTAGTGGTCATTTTTAAAGTTAAAGCATTCCATAGTAACCTTGGCTGTTTCCTAGCTATATTCATAAGATCAGTCCAGCTCCAGCACAGCTCAGGAGGATTCAGCAAACCAGAGGTGCCAGAGTAACACTTCTGATGCTGGCAGTCCTACTTTGGGCGTACGTTGCTAAGAAGCACCAAGACAACACAGGAAAGAAACTTCAGGCTACTGAGTGATGAGAGATGCAGATACATTTCAGTCATGCCTGACCTTGTAGAGCACTTCAACATGTTCTAGACAAATTCCTCACGGCTCTTCTTTGGCTTCTGGAGGTCTTTAGGACTGCGTATCAATGCTATAAACAGCAATGCCTAAATTTTCATTACATCGTTATAGGAAGCAACAACCCAGAAAAGCAGAAAGACAAGGTTCAATATAGGCGCGTACCTACATGGGGATCCTACACGCTCCTTCCTGATAAGCCATGGCCTTTTGGGATGCAACAAATTAGGAGAGCAGAGTGAGCAACACAGCTGAACTAACGTGGAAGGGCAGGTGTTCACGCTGGTCAGACATAAGTCACCTACTCTTGATTTAAATAGGACACCAAGCTAATTTACCCAGCTTCTCTGGCAATTGTTACAGTACTTTTTGAGAGTGTAAGTAGTCAGTACTTGGTTCAGACAAAGGTAGTCTTCTAGCCATACTATTTGTCTCACTGAACAACCAAATAAGCAGGCCTTTCATAAGTAGCTGCTTTTTTACCTTTGTGGTTGCAAAGACTCCCCAAACCCGCTGATAAAACCACTCAAACATACACGCACCATTGCTTTCATGAGTTACACAGGTGTATTTGTCAAGTGGAACTTAACCTTTATATCTGTTAACAGCAGATAAGCAAAAGGCCAGCCTACCAGTCTGATGTTGTCTTCTGGGCGGAGCAGTATGAACATGGCCTGCAGGTGTTGCTGGAGATCCCCTGCAGGAAAGAAGGAAAGGTGAATGCACAAAAATAGTTTTAAGTCACATGCAAGTTCCCTGCTCTCCAGCCAGAGCAAACGTCCACCAAGAAACCTGACACGTCACCGTGAGCGTTGTCACTTCCACCCACTCAGAGATGACAAAACCCCATCTCTTAGTCAGCTGCTCTTTGCTCCGTGTGCTCACCTGTTCCCATCTTGCCATGCTCTCTCCTGCTAAATCCTGTTATCTTTTTAACAAAGGTGAAAAGCATTTCAGTACTCTTTGTTCTTTTAAAAGACAAGGCAAACTAGGTAGAAATGGACCCCACCCCATGGTTCAACATCTCATTCTACCACGTGCTTCAAATCAAGAATCTGCCATTTCTTTTACACCAACTTATTACTTAGTGCAGAACTACTACCTAGACAGAAGTATCCCCTTTGAAGTGAGATTCAGTCCCATCTTAGAGCAGCACATGCCCACATACGCTTATGTACCAACCCCACCCAAAAGCGGCTAAGAATTGCCACCTGAAAAATTAAGCAACCATAATTTTTCCTAGAAAACACTTGCTACACTTTTACTGGTGAGGCTGAAGATGACTTGGGGGGGGGGGGGGGGGGGGGCTGGAGGAAATCACAGTCACGCAGTAACTTTAAAGTCTTCTTAAAAAGAGCTGAGTGTCCCAGGTTCCTAAAGCAGCAAACATTTGAAAGACAAGTGAGATGCCTTTCTGTTGGTACTACCGCACTGACCTCTCAGCACTCCTCCCTGGCCCATTGAGAGCCAAGAGTTTCTCTGCTAAGCACATTACCTTCTGAGTGTCAGTAAGCAATAACAACTCCAGCAACGGGCTATTTTTTCAATCATTACCTGGAAAATTAATCTGCGTTCCCAGAAAGGAGAGTGCAAAGCTGCCAGGTGGGTGGCACACATTGGCAAGAAGAGGAGCCTTTACTCTCCCACCCTCTCCCACTCCCCCCCAGATGGGAAGCTGAGTTTATGCAACACTGCAGGGAAGAGCATGAATGCTGGAGCAAGCATTCCGCACGAGTGGCTATGAGAGTGTTTTCTAGGAAGGTTGACCAACCTTCCTGACCTCCCTTTCTAATTCATTAGTGGTGCTAGAATCCATGCTATTTCACGGACTTTCAGAAATAAGGAAACCTTGGACATGGAGCAGCATCCAGAAGTGCCATAAAAGGGAAGGGGAAGAAAGGAAACGCTGCCCAGCGGGAGCATGGTACCTAGTTTCCAAATGATTTTTATAGCTGGTGGAACAGCAGGGCTGAAGGGCTGCTGCGGCCTCTCTCCTGATGGGACGGAGGCAAGCTTGTGTGGAGTTGGTTACGCAGGACACGGCATTCCCTGCTCTCCCCTTCCTTCCTCCTTGAAACACATTTCAGCATATGGAGAATGAGTCAATGCCCTGGGACTGCATTTTTAACTGGGGGTGGGAAAAATTGAGGCACTCCACAGTGCTAGGGAAGTCACATACAACGTACCAGCGGTGACAAGCACCTGAAGCTACTTCCTGCCCAAGGACATTGTTCCCAGCGCTAGAATGGCTGGCACGTGCCTCCCTAAACAGCAATTATTTAGGGAATAGGAAAGGCCAGCTCATCCATCAGATGCTTGTCCTCCCAGGGGTGCAGTGGGAGACAGGATTTCCCCACATCAAGACCAGTGCACAGTCTTGGCAATGCTGCTCAGTTCCAGCAAGTTTCAGCTGCCAGCGCAGTGGGAATCGGTGAGAACTGGACTCAGCAGGCAAAGGTCCCTCTGCTTCAGGTGGCACCTCCTCCCTGCAGCCTGGAAGAGCCCAGCAAGTATTTGACTCTTGAGGCATCCACATGTTTTAGGCAGCTTGAAATGAAAGATGCTTCACCTCAGTTTTTCCCTCCCCAAAGTATAACAGTTCCCACCTATTGATGCCAGTAATTCAACATCAGGAACCAGTTCAAGAGCTGAAGTTTCCAGAGTTTAAAAAAAACATCACCAGAACTACTGGATTATGTCAATACTTAAAAAAAGAGAGGAAGTTTCTAAACAACCCTTTCTGCAAGGCTCAGTCAAGAAGCTCCACTATCCCTCCTCCTCAGAAAGTTTATTGCACCCCTCCCTGTTCCCCAGCCTGCCCTGCCAGCCTTAGGAGCTCCAGAGCTGGAAAGTAAAGTATTGCTTCCTCGGCTAGCTTTAATCAACTTGCAGCATTTTCAGCCCCAAACACACAAGGCATTCTGTAAGCTTCCTGGATTAAGAAAAAGCAAAGGAAAGGTTTTAGCATGCCAGAATCAGCACAAAGATATCGCATCCTGTCCTAYGAAGAGCTGTCGGCTTTGCTGGCATTCATGGCATGACTGCTGCTTCCTATCGCATTGTCCAGCAACAAGCAGATGCTTTTGTTTCCTTCGAGCTGGCAGGCTAGGTGTAAAACATCAGCTAGAGTGGGATCTTAAAAGTGATTTACAGT
Source organism: Phoebastria nigripes (assembly GCA_035582835.1). NCBI lineage: Eukaryota > Metazoa > Chordata > Aves > Procellariiformes > Diomedeidae > Phoebastria > Phoebastria nigripes. The sequence continues at coordinate 358,699 of JAYKAV010000378.1, read as the reverse complement.
ATCCCAGAGATGGCAAAAGCCCCAGGGAAGCTGCATTCCTTTCTGGCCTCCTCCAGCATTGTTGGAGTGCAAAAGCAAGCCCACCATCCTACAGAACACAGCCCGTTTGCCAGGTGGCACAGGGCGCAGGACCGCCCAGCGAGAGGAGTGTGGACAGCTGGTACCTTATCTAGTCAATCTGCCAACTAGTGATTTCCATTGCTGAAGATGATACGATTAAAGAAATGGGTGTGAGCATTAATTATTTCCTGTTACGCATTTACTCTTTATGCTGGATTCTAGCACCTCTGATGAATTAGAAAGGGAGGTCAGGAAGGTTAGTCAACCTTCCTAGAAAATGCTCTTGTAACCACTTGAAACACTATTGCATCCATAGGCAGCAATTCCATACTGGAAAGTTATGTCCGCTCTCCACCCCGCTTCTAATTTCATGTGCCAGAGATAAGTCACGACACACACACGGGAATGAAAGCTGAGCACAGATTATCAGAGTTCAAGAAGGAGACAGTTTTCTTTGCCACACACTCTGCCAGCTCACTGCCAGTGGCCAGTTCACCTCTCGGAGCCACACTCTCTACATCACTGTTTTAATTTTGGTGGCACACATGTTTTGCTCAGGAAGGTGACACATTGATCCCTTGGTGTCTCGGTCTGCTGGCATATATTGTACATCAGAAAAGTTCACAGAAAAGAAAGATGGTGCACACTCATACAAAGGTCTCTCTTCAGTGAAATCTCYAGCACCAGAAAAAAATACTATACCATTCACATCACTCGACAAGCAGGGAAACTGAGGAAAGGACAAGTACTGACGCCTCATTAAATCTCACCCCATAAGCTGAAGAGACAGGAATAAAAAGAGTCTTCTAAGAACAAAAATACCACCCCTTGGGCAAGCCAGCCTCTTAAATACAAAAGATCTTGCTGTAAGCAATTACAACACACCAGATTTGCTTTCTCGGCAACCTGGCTTCTAAAAGCTCTGGGCTGATTAGACAAGTGACTCCATTTTCCACCAAGGTCTCCAGACCTCATGTAAGTCAGCTGTAGGCAAGTAGATGAGGCACCAAGAGAGACTCAAAGCCGTTTGCGCTGTCTTGCATGGGTTCACAAGGAAACCCATCCAGCGGGTCTCCGCTGCAAAGTAAAGCCAAGACAGCAAATGACCTGGGCTTCAGTTATGCAGAGGACTTTGGAGAGATTAAAAACCAAGACAGGTCAAGATAAACTTTTTAAAGACTGCTGACTCTACTTTCATGTTGAAGACCATTTCACTTCAGTCTCAACCAGAAAGGCCAGCTTTAAATTAAGTTTCAGAACAATTTATTTTCTTTTGATAACTGGTAATTAATGCATCTCATTCAAAGCAATTTGGGTACTGCTTGTACTATGTCTGAATGGAAGTATGTAATTAACTGCCTTTTGACTTAAACTCTTTCTATAAAGATGTTTGTAAACGGATTTTGAGGTGGACCAGTCATCAGGTAGGTAACTCTGCTGGATGTAGAGCTGGATGACAGTCTGACGGCATCAAAGTACAAAGAAATCTACACCTGGAACCAAACCAAATCACTTTTTGGTGGTCACTTTTTGGCAAAGAAAGTTGACTCCAGCCTCTCTGTTTCTGTCCCTGTCCCATATGCAAAAGCCTGAAGGTCTCAATGTTGGTTTTTTCCTGCTGATTGTTTAACAGAAGGGAAAAACCTCACACTATCTGATCCCTGTAAAACACCATCAGTGAATAAGCACCATATACATAATGAAAAACAACCTACCCTGAAATGTTTGAGTTTCATTATTCAGACTGACTTTTCAAACAAAGAGTCAAAGCAAAAAAAAAAAAAAAAATCAAACTTTCAGCAGATAAAGGGGGTGGAATTATGACTGACTGTATTATTCACTCTGCTTACACGTCAGAAAAGTCACACTGACTTCGCTCAGAGGTTTCTTCACCACCACGTAGAGGTAAGTCTCCTCCCTTTCTTCCATCATAACCGGTTACTTTCAGATCAGGCAGGACGATTACTCATCCCGTATCATAACCTCAAGTTTCCCAGTGCAATGCATGAAGGTTTTGATGGCAATCCTCCAGCCCCTCTCTCATACAAAAATTATAGTATGGTATTTTGGGGGGGGGCAGTTGATCTCAACTCTCCGTGATGTCATGATTGCTGCCCTGATGTCACTCATTTGTTTGATTTTGCAGGATAAACAAGAGAGTACTGAAACCTTTTTTTCTATCAGCATTAAATATTGCAGTCTTGAGACTGGCAGGTCTAGCTTTAATACACACCTGGTGTAAACAGAAATGTGTGTCATCTGGTGTGAGCAAACTCAAGAAAGGTGGACTCGGAAACAAGAGTGAGCAGACAAGCCTCAGCCATCGGATGCAACACATTACCTGCATGCTTGTTGCGCCTGTGACTGATCCTGGGAGTAGACGACCCATTTCCTCGTGGCAGGAAGAGAGCTGCACCTTTCACAGTGAGGAAGCTTTCGCTGATGCTGCAAGGGAAGTGACAAAAGAATGAGTAAGGAAAACTCTGTATTGTCTTTAAAAGGAGAACAGCAATGGAACAAGAGAGGTTCAAGGCACTGAATGCATGTTCTGTTCTTTTGCAAGGAAGCAGTTTAGACCAAATTACTTTGTTGGTAAAGAACTTTCCTCACCCATAAATACTGCAAACATTCAAAGCATAACTGAGAACAACATCAACAGAGAAACACTGAAAAGCGAACATATGCTTGGTGCTGTTCTGCCTGCAGAGGTAAAACCTGAGCAGGCAGAGGGGATTAACCTATGGCTATTATTTTTGATTTGAAAGTCAAGATGAGAGATCCACATTTCTAAATGGCGATTAATACAGCAAGCCCACGCATCTCTGTAATTACAGATTCTGTTAACCCTGTGCTTTGTGGTTCAGACACAGCTGATGCCCTGCAGAAACAAATGTCTCCCTTCAGCAGTTAGCCAAAAGAAAATTAGTGTACATAACAGATTAAGAAATCATGAAACTACTGTCTATGAGTCGTATGATAATTAACTCTCAAAGACTTATAAATTAAAAGCAAAACTGTAATGTTGTTGAATTCAGACATCACTTACTGCCTTGATTTTGCTCCTTCTGAAGTCACGTGAGGAGAGGGGTTTGAGAAAAGGGGCAATAACGAGTTCTCAAGTTCTGTGGAACAGCTGACATTTTAAGCACATCTTCCAGTAGTTTTCTTAGAGATGCTGTGGCTCATGGAAGAAGCGAGGCACACTACAGATTTTGCAATCAAGCCATCCTGTTGCATAGTTAAGGGTTCCTGCTTTTCTCAGGATTGATAAGATAGTCATACGTGCTTTGAAGAAAGCCAGAAACAATTCTACAGTCAACAGGATGGTTGATGAATATGATAAGACAGGATGGGAGAGTCCCTGGCATCGTGCACCCCAGCAGCTCCATGCCTTGAAAAAGACGTTGGCTTATCCTCTTCAACTGAACAAGAGACTAGGAACTTCTTAGTTCCTTTCTCACTTAAACAAATACCAAACCTAATTATTTATTCCCTTCCTTTAAGGGATGAGGACCGGGAAATAATAATAGAGTAAAAAACCCCGCCATATATTTGAAGAAATTCCATGCTACAAAATGCAGGTGAATGCTAGAACATGCCAAGTCACCACCCTTCACGGCTACTTCTGCTCTGCAGAATAAGCAAAGGCTAACTGCTGCCTGCAGCCCCTACTCCGGGGACACGTTTCAGTAGCTACTCAAAGGCAGGCGTACACCTAAGCATGACTGAAGACAACAGCATCACAGAGAAATCAAACGTGACCAAGAACCAGGACACAGCATGGCTCGAGCCTGTGATCTTCTAGTTTCATCATTTGAGGTTGACYGCTTTAACAATAGGCTTTGCTGACTACGTTTTTATAGCTACAAGAATTATAAAAGCTTGTGTTAAAGTTGGATTTCCCCCTAACCTCAAGCACATTTCTGGGCACCTCTCCATCTTCCTGGTGGGGATATCAAAAAATCAAATTTTCTGAGCTCCAGCAAAGCAGATGCACACGCTCAGAAAGACCTTCTTTTTTAAGCCTGTAGCACATCCCAATGTTATGCACTGTCTGTCATAACCTCAGCACTCCTCCTTACTGACAAAGTTTCTCCCAGGACTGTTTTCTAAAATTAAACCAGACGTCAAACATGCACTGGATGTTTCAATAAAACCAGAATTTTAAAAAGGAAAAATCACTCGTCCCAAATTAAAATGGATCAGAGATCTTTACCTATGCTAAAGTTTAAAACAAAACAAAACAAAAAATTTAAATTCATTGGCCACACTGAGCACAGATGTTTCCTCAGACCCTTCTCATATAAAAAATTTTGACTGTGCCTTTCTAGCTTTTGCTGACAAATAGATCCTCTGAAAGCCCTCAAGCTACACAGTTTCTTAAAGCCTGAACTGGAGAAACACTGAGTTATCCTGAAGCCACTAACTTTAAAAAATTATTATTAATAATTAAAAAAAAAAAAAAAAAAAAAAAATCATTCTCCCTCACTTAGCTTGAACATGTTTTGATTCAGCAGTGCCCTGATGTCCTGAAGAAGTACACTTCTGCTTTCAGACTAGCACCCACAAGCAGGAGTGGGGCAAGAGAGCTTGCTGTGCTTTGCTGAGCCTCTTCAGGAAACAAGACAACGATGCAGAAAGAGTGAGAAGACATTCTCTCCTTCTCCTCCTCCCTTTACAATCTCACCACAGAGGCAAATGAATTTCAAGCTGCACAGGAGGAGAAAGAATTCAGCAGTCACAGCCAGTTTTCACATGGTTAATTTTATCAGCAAAGCTAACAACTAACATTAGTAATCCTTTAGCCTGTGCCTGAGGTTTCCCCAGAAGGTTGAATTAGCAACTATTTTTAGTGGATAAAGCAGCATGTAGCTAGAGGGCTGGGAAGTTAAAAATCTTCTCACTTCCACCACTTTCCCTTATCACCAGCGCTCTGCTGTCAGCCACCTGCCTGGAAAGGAAACATGGGCAGAACTAAAGAGACTCCCATCAGTACATCCTTCCAGGAGGCCACCCTCTCTCCTAAGGCCACAGAGAGCCTTGTTTTGGGCCATTAACCACAAGCAACAAGTTTGACTTGGTAAGGCTAGGGAAAGGGAATGTAATTTTGCATACGAAGGGTCGGAACAGGTGAAGAATGTGGCCAAGGAGATCATTCTTGCAGAGCAGGGAGGTCAAACAGGCAGGGCAGCACCTCCCACAGGGCAGGAGCAAGTGCAGGAGACGGCCACCAGCACCGTTGGGAAAAGAACAGATCGGCGGAGACAAGAGCCTCGTCCTTCTGCCAGTTACAGCTCCGGGGACACTCACTGTGCGGACGAGGACATGGCATGCTGTCGGCACTCTCGGCATCACCTGCCACGAATCCTAACACCAGACACACAACACATCAGTATCCAGCACAGCACCCTAGCAAAAAAACCCGTAATACACAAACACACAACCAAGCCCTTGCTCTGGGATTCAAGCAGTATAGAAAATCTTGGGAGGAAAGGCAAGAAGTTTATAGGAAAGTCCAAACAGCTGTAATAATAACTGCCAGTGAAGCTTAACACCGTTTTTTCAGGAGATACTGATTTTGGTGCCTGTGATGCACTATAGGCACAAAAAAAGCAATCACTGGCCTGACATCCCCTGTACCACCCACAGCTGGCTGCTCCATTTGGGTCCATCCTACCTGGATAGTCCCAGCCATGATCTTTCCCAAAAGCATCATATTTCAGGGCAAGATCACCTTTGGATACTGCCCCCGATATATAAGGAGAGAGGATTCCTCCTGTGGGACGCTAACAGCAGGCCCCACTGGGAGATGCTTCAGAAACACAAAAAGTAGGAGATGTGTGTGAAAAGGGCAATTAGGGGCTCAAAACAACTCTCATGACGTGGGACTGTGCTCACTGTAACAGCAGAGCCATGCTACCRTCCACTGCTGATTTTACCCTCCTGGCAGCTCGATGGCTCCCAAGTATAACCTGGGCTTTGAAATACTTCATAAAATCTGGTTTGCCAGAGCCTACTGGAGCTTGAATGCTCTTTGAAACAATCTCCTGGAAACAGACTGTGTATTAAAATACACTAAATGTGGTTAGGGGAGAAGTTGAGTCCAAGAGAGCAGAAGACAGGGAGCCAACTTGGCAGAGGTAACAAAGCTGAGTTGTATTTCATCAGCACACCAGGCTCGTCATCAGTCCTCTGTACTACACAGTGGCTTTCTTCCGGAGAAGACTTACTTGGGACGTATCTATGAAAGAGTTATTAAAGCTATAAGCAACCCTCAGCGCTACAGCTGTGGGAAAGAAAAAAAAAAAAAAAAGCCTCTGTTCCATGTTTAGCCCATTCACCTCTGAAGTGAAGTAGCAACCTTAAGGCCACCAGTGATGTGCTATTTGTAATTCATTGCTCACTGGGAAGAGAACCAACATAAGCAGAAGACTTAAGCAACTGCTACAGAAATTACTATTTCTACCAATTTTTCTCCCAGGCAGAAATGATTTTGTAGAAATTGTACAAGGCACATCATCRAAACTATTTAAAGCCTTTTGCACAAAAAGCACAGACATTCCCCTCAGAAGACCCAGTTTCTAAACAGCAGTAACAGCACAAAACAGAAGCGATTCCCATGCTCCCTGACTTGCCGCCCAGCGGCTCAGCTCCTTGTGCACGAGGAAAACACTGCACGGTTCATACCAAATTCTCATTATGCTACAAAATTGGGGAACCACATAAAACTTACAAATGGCAAATAGTCAATGCCTTCCCAGCTCTTACCCTGCACAGCTCTGTTCATAAATTGCAAGCACAAACACCAAATAAACTGTTTTGAAGACACAAAAGAGAAAATGTTACTGGTTTATGGACTATGCCARAGCGATACGATAACATGAATCATCTGACGCTTTGCCACGACCCCCCCGTACGATGCCTTGCACCTAAGGGGCTGCTTGTCCAGAGTGCTGCACCACCAGCCAGGAGGTAGGTGAATCTGCACCACCCACCAGTTTTCAATGAAAAATTCTCAGTCCTCAATGTAAAATACTCAGAAAGGAACCTTGTAATCTTCTTCAGAAACTATTTCATAAAGAAAGGAGAGAAAACCTTTTTAGAAGTACAGCAAGGAAAGCAAGGAGGCACCTGAACAGCTTCTGGCAATGTTTTATCCTAATGAACACTTAATTAAGTTATTGCAAGCCTGAGGATGACTTTCCAGTCGGCTCTACTTACTCATCGGAGCTGCTCCTTTACAGCAGGCTCTGTCCTGTCCGGCCCAGCCCTTAATCGGGCACTTGCCAAGTAGCACAACTGACAGAGCTGGCACCATCCCCTGAAAGGTTCAGCAGGAGAAGTCCTCCCACCACGTCCCCCTGCACAATGCACAGAAACAGGTCGGCGCGGCAAGGAGCAAACCTCCTCGCACTGTCACCTCCTCACCAGCCGTGCCCGCGGCACACACAGGCAGCAACGTGGGCACTGCAGGGAGGTCGCATCCCCCTGCTCTGTTCCCCCTCGCCCTTAGAAGAAAGGGGGAGATTAAAAAACGATGGGATAGGGGAAATGAAGATTTCAGGATACTTGACATTTGAATAAAAGTCCTCTACCTGTATTATTTACAGAAATACAAACATAATTTCCCTGTCAGCCTCAGGTATTTATTAACAAGAACCCTGCAGAAAAGTGCTCTGAAGCAGCATCCTAGCAGAGTTGTAAGCTATGGCTCAGCACTGGGAGGCTGCGCCGGGATTTCAGCGCCAAGCCCAGCTCCAGCTGTAGCTCCCTGTGACAAGAGCATTGTGCAGTAACCACAGAGGCTTCCAACTCCTGAGCAAAAGCAGGTTTTCCTAAAGGGCATCACTTGGGACGCAACCACCACCCAGCACAAGCTTTGCAAACACAAGCTGCCCGGCAGGACCGGGCACCGCAAGGAAGGGGTTTGAGTTTCCGACCCATCTGCAGGACATACCCTTCCCCTCCAGCAACCGGTTAGACCAAAGGCAAAAAAAGAAAAGCAGAAACACTGACTGAAAGCAGACAGGCAAGTCTGACAGTAAGGAACGACACAAGTTAACCCCGGTGTTCACTAACCAGGAGCATTCAGCAGCCCAAGCCCTGAAAATGGGAAGTGTCAATGCAGACATCTGTACTAAGGCACTGGGGATTTCAGCTGGGAGCCCGCTCTACCAAACGCTGCTCACATGTGCAGCGAAAGGCAGCCCCCGTCTGAAGAGCCAGCAGCTAAAGAGGCGTAGGACGGGGAACAGACACACTGCAGAAGAGCGTCTACCAGGAAGTGAAAAAAAAAAATCTTGTGCGCCTTTCCCTTGGTTTTAAGCCAGGTTGCTCCCTCAAGAGCCCCCCAACATTTTGCTCTAACATGAGCAGCCGGAGTGTGCTGCAGGGCGGGGGGGAGTGCTCATCTCTGCATTGCACATCTCATCTGCTGCCAGCTCAGCTCTATCATCCTCCTTCAATCCATAGGCTCCAAAACACAAAACCAAGAAAAAGACCAAAATTCAGACGCTGGCAGGAGTGGCGTAGCAGGCGTCAATACTTAGCTCATTCCCGAGGCCGTGGAGCCAGGCGTGGAGGGAGGGCAGCCGGGGACATGAGAGCAAGCTCTTGCAGCACGCCAGGACTCACCCTGCAAGAGCAGCAATTCCAACTGCAGCTTGCTGTGCCTGGTGTGGAAAAAGTTACAGGAGGGCAGGCCAAGCAGCCTGCTGTTTTTCTCAGCACCTCAAGCCATTTCCCTCCTCCCTCCWGCTCCCCTTCCCAAACTGGCTGTTTCCCTTCCTCCACAGACAGGCCTGGGGCACAGCATCACACCTGCTCCAGGACCGGCTCTCACTGCCAGCCTCCCACTCACTTTACCTGGCCACAAGAAAAGTCCTGGTTAATAAAGCACCAGTCCCCCAGCCAAGGGTGCAACAGTGGCTGGGTACGCAGCTGGAAGTACGTGCAGCCTGGCAGCCAAGGGCATTTCTCCATCAAACCACCGGACGAGAGCATCACACGCCTCCAGCATCCCTCCCTAGAGAAGCACCTAACTCTTTCACCTTCACTGTAGTTTGTTTTTCAATAAACAACCACCCTATTTCCCTTGCTTACTTTTTAAAGCACCTGGTTTAATAACTGCCAACAGTATTAATGAATTATATAGAGGAGAGCAATGTTTGGCTTCCAGTTTAAGCCTTTGCTCCTAGGCAAGTGATGAAGGCACCCAGTTCTCTTCACACAGAGGCCGGATCTCAGGGCTGTGTAAAACGAAGTAGTACCAGTCACTAATAAAAAAAAAAAMAACCCAAACCCAGWAAACAAAAAACCACCACAACAACAGGGAAATGGAAAAGGCAAGGATAACTCAGGATTGCTATACAGTGACATTTGTATTAACAGGGTCAGCTGGCAGCACACACAGACATGTCTAGGCTTCTCTGATATCCAAAATAGAAACAAACCCAGTGCAGAGCAAAACAAGGGCCATGACTTACCGAAAAGGGCTCTGTAACACTGTCAACAGAGGTGACAACATTGAGGGCAGGGAGAGAAAGGGGAAGTGGTTCTCCAACAAAGGCTGTCTCTCACCACTCAGCACTTTTGCAACTTAAGAAACAGCACAAGGAGAAAAACAAAGCAAGCGTGGGAACCCAGTCCATTGCAAATGTTTGACGCAAACTGCATTTTTAGCAACATCTGCATTTGTGCCTTTTTTTTTTTTTTTTTTTTTTTTAAAGGAACTGTCTACAGGCACTTCCTCTGCTCCAAGGTGGGGCTCCCTGGAAAGATAATTCAGTTGCAGTGACACAGACAGGCATAATCACAGAAAGATCTGCAATGCCAACGGTAACTCGTTTGTACTAACTTATCTACTGATCCCTTCTCACCACAGCCAAGTTGTCTTCTCCCTTGCTTTGGTCTCCAATATCGACATCTGCTGAAGCTGAGCTAAGGCAACAAGAACAACTTACAGTTTGCTAGAAGATACCCAAAGGTGAGGATGATGGGTGTGAATCTGAACTCTAAAGGCATTGCAACTCTACAGGCGTTCCTTTCACTTGCTCCAAGTGAGGAGAGAATTTATGGTAAATTCGGAGAGGGTACAACTTACAAAAGGGAGCACAGTTGTGTTTGCAAGTGAAGAACAACCACTTCGGATGCACGAAACAACCATGCTCACAGACACAGTTTGAGGTGGGATCTAACCAGCCTCAGGTCATCCAACAAGGCTGTAGGGAGTGTTGAAACCCACTCAATATCCTACTGAGTTAATGGTCTACAAGTCAAGCCCACTACTGGAAAAAATCATCACACATACATGCCATCAGTGCTCCTCTGCCACCAGGATCGTTTGAATTGAACTCCAGAAACCACGTTGCAAACTTCAGAGTCACAGCAGCTTGGGCAGCCTGGGTATGCTGGTGAGAGCAGTGGTATCCTCTGAAGACAGCACAGAAGACAACAGCTCTGGGCTGAGAAACTCATCCCTGCCAGAGATGCCTTGCTGCCAGCAAGGGGAGCAATGACAGCTGCTGTTTGCAGCCAAGSTTTTCAGCCCACACAGCTGCAATGGGGTCTGCACTGTGCCGAAGACAACCACAACTACCTGCAGCATTCCTCTGCCTCCCGGTGCCCTGAGCCTTGCTCTGCAGTGGCAAGCTGACCGTTGGACTCCTATCAAATGTATTCCCTCGCAGGCAGGGCTGGGATTTATTTGTTGCAGGTGCAGGAAAGCAGACTGGGTTTTGTTTTAAGCTGGACTCCAGAAGAAGACATTTTATCATTTCTGATAAAAGCCAAAGTCTGCGTGCCTTTCCCATTCCCTTCACGTACCCCTGGCCTACGAATGAACCAGCTCAACAACATACAAACTCCTAAATCAAAGGCAACACAGGCAGACCCCTCGCACAGGCATCGGCTGCCTCCTCACCAGCCTGCCCGGCAGAGCAAACGCTGCAAGCTCAGCGCTGCCTTCCCACTCATCTGTGCACCCATGCCTGCTGCTGACAGCTCCATATTACGTTTCACAGGGCTGCTGCTGAATGCGTGCTCATACAGTAACACACACACAACCCTCCCTGTGTCACCTCGCTGCCGAGCCCGTCTGCATCGCTTCCTGCCAGCGCTCGGCAGCCTCAGAGCAGCGGCTGAGAAAGCGAGCAAGTGTCCTCGTGCCGAGGTTGGGCAGCTCATGGGCGAGCGAGATGCGCCGAGTCGCCAATGCTGCTGCCGCCACCAAAACACAGCATGGCCTGGGACATCCCGCGGCCGCACAGATCATCAGGTAATTATTTATTTCAAGGAATATGAACTTGGGCACAGACTGTATGATTCACCACAAGAACAGAGATATGCAAGGATGGATGCAAGCTATCACACACTGAAACGTACTCATCTCCCAGGCAGCACACACAGCAAAAAACTTTACTGTCTACCTTGCTATACAACACTCAAGGAGCCCCAACAAGCCGCATGTTGGGTGGCCCATAGTCAGCCTCCAAACCAGCTTCAGAGAATCCACCCGGAGAGAAAGAAAAATATTCCAAAAAGCAACAGCAAAACAAGTTGTGCAAACCAAGCTCTGATGTGCTCTGGAATTCGGGACTGAAGAGAGGCACAAAATCATTTTTTCTACAGTCTGAGCACAGCAGTTCACGTACTAGAAAGGGGGCGGCTAACACAATTAGGATGCTTATTAAGAAATCTGGGCACTTGGTGTTTCCAGAAGAAATTTGATTCTATGCACTTTTTAAAGCAAGAGACCCAGACCAGAAGCAAGACCATGAAAGGAATTTGTTTTACATGATAGTCCCCAAAGGCTTCCAGGTCTCCAAGTCAAGACATTCCCAGATAAAGCCCTACATGACGTTCTTCTTGCGCTATATACTGTTTAAACATCCACAGACTTTAATGCATACCATCAGGTTCATGGAGCAGGACAGTTACACCCAAGGGAGTGCTCCGCAGTGTTTTACCACCACGTGCCGCACTTCTACCAGCTCAGTCTGTCCAAAATCAGTGAGCTGCTGTGGTATGAACAAAATGCTTTCAGAAATACATTCTTAAAAACACTTTAATCAACACAAGGAAACTTCATAAGGAGAATCTATCACATCAAGGATCAAAATAAAAAAAAATAGCTTTTTGATTAGTTATCTTCAGAAAGAACACCCCTCTGATTGACACGTACTTATCTTTTTTTCCTCTCAGAATTAACACAGTCCATGTTGATCATCTTTAAAGCAGACAATAATCTCCTCTGCCAGCAGAGTTTGAAAGTGTTGCTTTCATACACAGCACATTTCTTTTTAAACCTTAAACAATAGCTGACACGTCCTTGAACAGTTGGTTAACAACCAGCAAGCCTGAAAGGTCTCTCCCCACTATGTTTAAATACATTTAAGACAGGGTATTTTATAACTAATTTTTACTCCGATCTCCCTGCACGTGCAGGTGCAGGATTCATCGCTGTTGCAGACCTGACCATGTTTGGCCTGACTGGTAGTGCCCTGCAAGAAGGACCCCTCTGCTTTAAATACGACTGTAACACAAGTCAAAGGAGACACGCTAAGGTCAATATACTGTCCCTCCCCGCAGCAGCCAAGTGCAGGGGCACCTATATTTAGACAAAGTATGCCCAGCACTTTAAAGATGGAAGGAGACCACTGACTTGCCTGAATCACTGCCAGCGCTGGCTGTCTCCCCAGGACGGGGCCAGTCTGACCAGAAGCTGGCAAGCGCCCTGGCACCCGCTCAAAGCGGGGCACCCTGTGCACCCAACACCCTCCCCGACAGCCACGGGTCCCCCMGGCACAAGCCCAGCCTCGCAGACTTGGAAAGAGCAGAGCAGCCCCAGCCCGGATGCGGACAGGTGAGGAGGACATTGCTCCATCGCTTCTTTTGCTGGTTATGGTGGAGGTGGCCAGCACCAAGCGTGGCTGCGGTCAGCCGGGGAGCAGAGGTCCTGCTGCCTTGTGAAGCGGCACCGTGCCAGGACTCGGCTCTGCAACCGCCCCAACGCCCGGAGCAGGGCATGGGATGGAGGAATTACGCTGGGGAAGCAGCCTGGCTCTGATCGCAGCCTCCTTGCCTGCCCTCAGTAAATACATTAATGGACCCCTGTAAATAGAGCACCAAAACAAGGACCACTCTGTCTCCACACAAAGAAATCAATGCTGAATAATAAGCCTTTTCCTCCGTGCTAAAAAGAAGCAGATGCTTGTTTACCAAAAGCATCAAAAATCATCAAGAGGCTGTTGGATTTGACTCGTAAAAAAATAGAAGGAAGTTATTTGTTCAGTATTTTAACTTCTGCAGCACTCAGCACTTTCAATTTTCTCTCATTCTTATTGCATCCTCCCCATGCACGAGGGCTATTTCATCCCTAAATGACATTTTCCAGCAGGAACAGTAAAATCAGTTTAGGACTGACTGTCCCTTTAGATTAGCAAAAAGGACAGTCAGTGGTAACCAGCAATGTGAGATGGTTTGTGAACCGTTTGAGAGAACAGCCACGTGCCAGATTTCTTTCAATAGGTTTTGATTTGAAATTCGAAGTCACAGGGAGCTTTACCTGTTGTGCTGATACGGCCTGTAACCAGGCTATTGATTTGCTCACCCTTGCAAATATGCCAGTGACTTCATTTTATGGAATAGCAAAGCCACAATTAAGGGAATACAAACTTTAACATGGTTGTAAATAATAACTTGAAATTTTAATCAGTTAGTAGTGAGAAAACATCAAAGACAAAGGATCAGAAACATTTTATAGTTGGAATAGTTTCACAGATTCTGTGTCTTTTCTTCAATCCAAGGCAACGCTTAGAAGGACAGTCCTTAGCGTAAGCAAGGTTAATACAAACTTCAAATTCAATTTAAAGCTGCAAACCAAAGAAGAAATACAGCATGACTTTGGGTTAACTGACCCAACAGTGCGGGGAATGGGGTAACTCAGCCTTTAAAGACAGTCTGCTCCCCACACTGCCTTGTCCGCTGCTGCTCAGAGCACACAGCGCTCCCCTGTACAGCACACCTACCCCGGCAAAAGCCATGAAAAGCACTCCAACGTTTTGCTGGTGTAAGTGACAATCAGTCTCTGGAGCCATCAGGAAGAGCTCTCCAAATCAGACCGTGAGATATAATTATGACGCATTTCAAAATGCAGACTCAGCACCGCTTTCTAATCCAATTCTTCCCCCCGCGGATGTAGCAAGTTCTTCCTGGAGACAACATCCCTTGTGACTCTGCTTTTTCTTTTGGCTCTCTGAATAGGGATCAGCTTACCAGGAGTCCTTTATTCCTGAAATAATTTCCATTAATCACTCACCGTACACCACTTTAAACAGAAGCTGACAGACTGTGGGATGTCTAACACCACTGCAGCATCTCCCAACTTAAAGGCTGAAATGAAGGGCAGCCCAAGGGGYGAAAGGAACTGGTAGGTTTCTAAGTAGCAGACAAGTGAACTTCTTCAAACTGTTCCTAAGCATTGCAATGTTTTTTATACAGATACTTTAAATAAAAGCAGGGAAGCAGTACCACTTGAACCATCCACTCTTCATGATATCTGCTCACAAAAAAAGTAAATAGAAGGAAACACAGTAACATGCATCATTTTAMAGCATCACGCTGCAGTTTTGCATTGCAGTTCCTCAGTACAGCTGCAAATTAACCTACTCTTTTAGCACCTTAATGTGACTTTCAGCTAAAGGAGATGTCAGTGCTTAACTTCAAAATGCATTTTAAGGAGTTTCTAACTCAACATAAAAACCCTGCAAAGTTTTGCTGACTAAGACTCAGGCTGGAAACACATTAAATAAAGTTTTAATTTACAAGAGCTTGAACTCTGAAGAGTAGAGATTCCAGATGTGTTTATCCCTGCAAAAGTCAGGTGCTAAATTTCATCAGAATTAGCACTTTAGGCAGTTTGGCAGCCAATTTTCAGTGGTTAACTCAGGTCTTCGTATTTCCCAAAAGCATGCAAACCCCTTTAAAAACCACACGTTAAAGCAGAAAGATCAATGGAATACTAAACACTGTGGAGTATCACAGACCCAGAGAAGTCTCTAACAAGAACAGAGTGTACTTTAGGGAAAAGGCTCTTAAATGGCTTTTAAAAAGGCTCTGGAACAGATATTTGCTTAATTTCAAGCTAGAGAGCCTCTCATAAAACATTTCATGATGTACCTGAAGGAACTAAGGACAAAAAAGTCAGTAACATTACAACAGTGTCAAGGTTTTGCTCTGGTGACTGCACTGGGAAACTCAGCAGTGTCCTGCCGAGCAGATGCTGCTCTCCGAAACAGGGCTCCCTGCCTTGCTTACCCACCCTGGCATGTAGAGGGACAGCTTAGCAATACGCACCGGCCCTGCTACCATGCACGCACTGAACTTATTATCGCATAACTCTCGGATGGATGTTTATTCTGCGCTCGTCACCCCTGCTTGTTAATGAGGCACATGAATATTCCTCTGTTTGCTTTCTTATAACTTTCTCATCGTGGCAAACCAAGAGGAGGGCTAGAAATGGTGCTGACAAATTACTTGTTTTTATTTAGACTAACTGGCTTTCAGGCTTTGCAACACAGAGGAATGCAGCTGTTCCACTCTGCGTTTGTTTTTTGATTTCTCCATCTCTTTTTCAAAGCAAATAAAGGAGAAAAAAAAAAAAACCCAACCCTAACAATAACAACAACAAAGAAGCCAGTGACAAACTCTTCACACAGCACCACACAACGAGCCTTAAGAAAAGAAAAAAAAAAAAAAACAAACCAAAAACAAAAAAAACCAAAACAATTCTGGGTTCATTTTAATCCAGCATCGAGTTGCAGAAAGCAAGCAGAAGACTAACAGACTAAGTTTTAGAGGACAAAGGTAAGACTAATGATAGCTTTTCCCATCTGTACCTTTGTGCAAATGAGGTTCCCTCTTAAATTATGACCTGACAAAGGTAAATTTATCATTTCCTAATCAAAACGACCCTCCTCCAGTCCCACCTGCCATTTGGAGTCTCTCTCAAAACATCGGCAATGCACCCAGAATACGGCTGCCCGTGCCCACCCGTTGGCCACCATCTCGACGAGCTCGAGGTGGTTGAGCCAAGACACAGGTAACAGCCCACTCCAAAGCATCCCATTAGGATGCTGTAAGAATGGAGGCTGCAGGGCAACAAGAGGCTCAGACGAGCAAATTAGTTCTCTTCATGCTGGCGAACAAAGCACAGGGAGAGAGGAAATACAGAACAGTTCATTATACACAGTAACACTGATGTACAGACAATTAAGTCTAAGCTCAACTCATCTCAACAGTCCTCTGCAGGGGCAGGGGTCCCAAGCCACCCTGGGCACTTCAAGACAGCACTGGACCAAGGGATGAACTTACTCCGATTCATCTCTGTGCCTCCACAAGAGCCATACCGCAAAATTCAGATGTAACAAATCTGCACTTTTCCAGTGAAAAGCTGGAAGTTTAACAGAGGGTGAATGAAACCCAGAACTGCGGAGTTACTGAGGAGATCACAAGCAGGAGAAAGCCCAGGCTAGTGGGACAATACGGACCTCATTAAGCCATTGTGAGAAGTGTGTGAACAAACTAAGGACTTCACTACTAAGCGACAAAGATCATTTGTTTAAAAGAAAGGACTAAATCATTTATGGTTCAGCAGTCTGTGGATTTAGCCTACTTGTAACAAAGGTGTTTTGAGAAAAAGCATACTTCTTAAATGGCTTATTACAAATAAACCCAGAGACCCCAACAGGCTGAACACAATGTTGATGAGGGCCAGATAAGTACGGGATAAACAGGAAAACACACTGACTGAGGAGCTTGTGGCCTTAATATACCTAGAAATTCCCAAATTTGAAAAGCTGCCAGCACCAAGAAGTACAAACCCTACATGGAGAGGTCGTGGGCTGGATTCCTGTATCACTCCCAGCCTTCGCGAACACTGGGGTACGGCTTAATTTTATCATTCATCTCTACAGGTTTTTCTTTCCCCAGCCTCCCTCAGTTGCAGGCTGATGTCCTTGAACCAGAAGGCTCCTCTCTATTCCAAAACACTTGGTTCATCCTACACAACACAGCAATAGGTGCCTGCAGAACAACTCCTGCCAGTGTCCAGTTACTTCCCAAGCTGCTGAATTAAAGCTCTGGCCCAGGTGCATAGGCAAAGCAAAGGGGTGTCTTCCGAATACTGCAGCAAAAGCACAAGCATTCAGAATTAACGACAGCAGTGAATTTTACTCCATGTGTTTGTGGAAATAGTCTTCAGCCAGCTGCTATGAAACACCACGGCTGGAAACTCAAGTTGCAGATTTGCTCTGTACACATTACATCCATTACGCTGGAGAAAAAAATATTTGCTGAACTAGTTTTAAGCCCATACAGGCTGATAATTTAAACGCTGCTTGCCAGACCAATGCAGAGGAGACAGCAACTCTTCAGAGCCTATCGCAGAGCGGGATGCAGAATTTTAAACTTTCTCTGACCCCACAAACACTAGTTAGAAGCAACATTTCAAGAAAGTTATCCTGAAGTTGTTGAAAAAACAATGAAGTAATATTTTAGCCAGGGGCTCCCTGATAAAGGTACAAGGAAGTACAGTCCTGCAAAAAAAATCCCAGCCAGCCTATTCACTGGCCCCAAAAGGTCCTTTTCTGCTGATAATCTCACTTGGGTCCTTCTGCTTTGTAGTCTTTAGAAAAATCCCAAGCATTTCCAGAGACAGGAACATCTGCAGAAGTTTCAAGAAAACACAGAATCTCAGAGGCAACCTCTACCATTCACAGCCTTTTAAAACATGAACTTGGCAGCCCAGCAGCGTGGACTTCCTAACTAAAACATATTGCTTAAAAACTGGTGGTGGTGTGGGGGTTTTGTCCTTGAAACACTAGTTTGCTGTGCAAGTTTTGATTTTACATCTGATAACCATCTCTGTCTCTCTTCCAACCCCCTACCAGGAAGGATCGGTGAGACAAATACCCACAGCTTCCAGGGGAATAAAAGGAAAAGCCAAACAGGAAAAGTAGTTATGAACAATACAGCCCTGGCTTAGTTAATGATCAACTTTGGAGCACACAGCATACTACTTTTACCCAATTACCACAACTTATTTGCATAGAGTTTTTAATAATCAGTGGGTAGTAAGAGGCCTTTTACGCATTGCACTTGTGTTATCGCAATCAGCAAAGAAATAAAAAAGATGAGAAATCCCCGATGACTCCACTCAGTCAACAGGAAGCCCATCCACCGTGCTGGGGGAGCTCAGCTGCACGGAGGGGTGGGCAGGAAGGGTAAGGGGTCAGGTTCCCCTGCCTGCACGTTCCCATTGCATCCTTGATGGAGCACGAGGCTGTCTTCTGCAGTCATACAAACCCTGAGGACATAATACACACTTAACTGGAAAGCAGCGCTGCTATAGTCCGTACTGATCCTACCAGCCTTTACAAGAGATGAAGAGCTAAGCAACTTGTTTCCATACTTCAAGCACCTCCAACCAGAGCGACCCTCAGCTCATAAGGCAACATCAAGCAGAGCTGATAGCGGTAACTGGAATCACTCTGCTGATCTTCCAGTCTTTTGAGCAGCTGTTTCCAAGCACCTCCTCGTCAACTCTTAAATACCATCGACTCTCAGCACAATGGTAAAATGCTCACAAAGGTCCGGCACTTACAATGGTACAGAGGCAATTAAAGATTTCCAATAACACACTGCTTGGAGGATTGCGGTCTAATTGCTGAACGGTCAAGGTTTTTGGCAGCAATAACATTGTGAGCAGATAAAAAGGTTGTAAGGTTTCCYGTATGATAAATAAATAAATAAGCAGCTCTCCAAACAATGGCAACAGCAGCCACAAATCTACCAAAGTTCCTGACTTGCCACTTGGCATAATTTAAAATTAGATGGTCATGAAACTTCCTAGCATAAAGGCCATGGCCACTTGACAAAGGTAAATGAAAGGGGTGGGGGAGGACGAGGGCCAAGGCAGGCTGGGCACAAAGACAGGGTGCAGCAAGGAGGCGGCAATACAATGAGCCCGAATTACCCGGTGTTGTAATTTAGCGTACAGTTTGTAATTACCTGCACAGCCTGTAACTTCCTCTTACATGGTAAAGTGTTGTTTCTTCACACTATGCAGAAGAAGGTTTGTCACTTACAAGAAAACTGATTGTGTGAGAGAGCAACAGGCTGCTAAGCCAAGTCTGCAAGAACGTTTCGTGGCTACCTTTAACCTTTCGCTGAAAATAATTCTGTTTAACTTGTGGGTTTTACTTCTGTCTTTTTTTTTTTTTTAAAAAGCACTGAGATATACCCACAACACTGTGAAGAAACTATTCTAGCTCCTTCTTTTTTTTTCCCCAAAGTTTAAAATATTATTATAAAAACTATCAGTTAACATCTTATAATAGAAAACAGACTGGTATGAAGCAAGTATAAGAATCATGGAAAGTAGCAAACATATTCATGTTTTTAGACCCATCTGGCTCCCAAAGCATTCGAGAATGAAGTAGTAAACAACATTGGAGTGCTTTAACACGTGCTTAACGTGAGCCCAGGGAGGGCTCTCACTGCTGCTTTGCAGAAAGAAAGCTGAGGCAGAGACAAAAGCATTTAAACACCAAAAAAAAAAAAGCACAAAAATGCCAGGGGGATGTGGGCACCAAAGCTAGGTGGTTAATTCTCAGGTTCAAAAGAAAGGCTAAGCATCCATCTGCATCTTCAGGCCCCACTGCCTTGCTGAACACTGGCCTGGTGGGACTTGGCCACGGTTGCACGGGAAGGATGTGGCGCAGCAGGGAGCAAGAGCTGGGTCTTCCCAAATCCCAAGTGAGCGCCCTGATCACTGGATAATCCTGCTTTGCTACTGAGATAAAGAGGAAAACTGAGTGACAGAGGAATCTGGCATTATTACAGGGACACGGAAAAAACACTTCAGGGGCACCAACAATGAATGAGATACCTAAAACTTGGCCAAAGGCAGAGGAAGCGACTGCAGGCAGGAAGAACTGATCTACGGCAATTTCTCCAGGTTTCTTCTGTTAAAAATTCTTTGGTATTTGCAGACTGTCTGAAGTTTTGCTTTTTTCTTTCTATCTTTCCATCAGCTGCCTTAGAGTTTTAGTAGACTCAAGTAAATTTTGAATCCTACACACAAATAAACTAGTAAATCAGCAGAATTCCCACTAGGTTCAATGAGAGTAGCAAGACTTTCTGGAATGAGTTACAACTATAAGTTCTGAGCATTTTGACAAACACAAGTCTCTCAGACATTATTTGAATCCTTGTGAACCTGAAATGAATTAGACTCAGACCAGCTGACTACATTACTGACTAAAAGCATCAACACGAGTAATTTCTGCTGATCTCTGAAAGTCAGAGCTGATTAGCCAAATACATCTACTAAAGAATACATCAAAACAGAAGTTTCTGATAACATTTGGGTCACTACTGCCCTTCCTGTTCCACAAAGGACACATTTTTAGCACAGTAAAACAACAAAATCTGGATTTTTAGGTCTTGCCCATGATGAAATAAGGACGCCYGATATTAATCAGCTTTTGTGAACTTGTAATTAGGAGTACAAATTTTAAAACACTTCTTTATTATGCCAGCCCGAAAGCCACAGCACCATCCTGATTGAGAATGCTATCAAAATATTAATCCAGTGCTCAGCCTTGTGCGAACATTTATGCGTGGGCCAAAAGCTCTGTCATTCTCATGCTTATTAATCTTTCCTTCCAGGAGGCAAAAGACAGCGTAAGCTCCTCTGATAACTCAGTTATCTCTCTCTCCAGAAAAGGAAAGGGTGGTCCTTCCAACCAAGTGGCAATTTAAACTACTATTAGATACAAGACCACAGGGCTACATGCGACTGAGGGAGCAGAGATGAGCAGTATTTCCCCTTTCTTTTGATCCCTTTCCATACAGTCTCAAACTGTGGGTTAAGTGTTTGAGCAGTGTATAAGATAAACATCTTAAAAGCACTGAAATTGTTACCTAGCTACCTAATATAGCTTGGTAAATCATCTCAAGCTGTAAGGAAATGTTTCAGCCTATAGTGGGTTGGGGTTTTTTTCCACAATTCCAGAATTACTGCTACTTCCCAAAGCCTGGGGCATATCCAATTTGCATCCTTGCTTCCACAGAACAGTCCAGGTCTGTCACTGTTAAACCTACATTATCAGCAACCACAGGGAAAGCCGTCATGTTTACAGGCAACACTGTGAGCGGAAAAAAATGACTAATTACAAGCATTTCGGATAGAGTATGAAAGGCTCAGAGAGACTTAACTGAACTGATTACCAACTACAGCAGTGATTGCTAATGCTCAAAAAAGAGACCACAGAGTCCGGGGACTTAGTTCCATATCAAGCATAAGCAGGGATATCTACTAAAGACCTCGTAAGTGCAAGGCAGCTCAATTTCTAGCAGGAGCTTCTTGCGACAAGAACACAGTTCCAGGTGGGACCCAGCATTTTATCCTACTATCTTTAAGCCTTTCATGATGTTTCCAAGAGATAAAACAGCTGTTGGCTTCTTTAAAGAAATATCAAGCACGACTAGACCACAGCGACTATCTCTCTAAAAGCCTTATCTACCACCCCGTGGCAGCCATTTCCCTCCTTAATCCTTCCAGCCAAACCCTACAACTCAGGCAGTCACTGTTAATTGTCTACAAATTAAATGATTATTTGTATCTGCATTTCAAAGTGGGATGTGCAGCTGGAGAGACTGATTTTTCAAGCGGCTTAGTATGCGGCACAGAGACACTCACTCCGCACTTTATAGCTGCCCAAGACTGACAGTACTTTAAAATTGGCATCAGCTCACCTCTCCCTCATGACCTGCAGGTCCTGAGTGTTAGGTCTCAGTCCTGCTCCTATTGCACCGACCTGAAAAAAACCAAACAAACCCAACCCCAAATCCGCAGCCCCTATCTGCCACCTTGCGATAAGCCAAAACAAGAGATGAAACAAAGGGGCTAATCTCTTACTTTAAGCCCAAGAGAGGGCCAAGGTGCATGGGCACAGGAAGCTTGCACCTCACCAGCCGCGCACAGCCTGGCTGTGTGTCTGCGGGGGGCGGCGAGGGGAGCGTGCTGCCGCCCGGCCCCGCACCGCCCCGGGCAGGGGACGGGGGAAGCGGCGGCTCCGACGAGAGGACGCGCAGACCCGAGCTTCCCCTGGGCAGTTACAGTATAACACTTACGGAAGCGCTTGGCCGAGACCCGGAGTTTTTGTAGGGAAAAGAAAGGCGGATCAGCGGTAACGGAGAAGCGGGCAGCCCTGCGGTGCCGGTGCCCGCCGCAGCCCCGCTCCCGCCGGCCGCCTCCCGGTGCGGTGCCGGCTCCGCGGCCAGGGGAAAGTTTGCCCGAAGGAAATTTGCGGCGGAGCCAACTACCGAGAGCGGGGAAAGCGCAGCCCGGACCGCCGCCCGGCCCAGGGGGGAAGGGGGACCCGTTCGGAGCCAGGGCAGGCGGAGCAGCACCYGGGGTGCAGGCGGGAGGGGAGATTTGCCGGTGGGTGCCGGTCTCTCCCGGTACTCACAGCTGGGCGATGGCACCCTGGGAGATCACGGCGTTGTCGGAGAAGTAGGGGATCATCGCGGCTCCCCGCGGAGGCGGCCGCCCTGCCCCGCGGCATGGGGAGCCGCGCCGCCGCCGCCGCTCTGCCCCGCGGCCCGCCGCGCTCCGGCCGCCCCCCCGCCGCCCGCCCAGTGCGCAGGAGCGGCCCCGGCAGCGGGGCGGGACCGGCCCCGGCTCCGCCCCGGCCCGCACGTGGCGGCGCGGGGCTGCGGGGCGGGCGCAGCGGGGCAGGGACCGGCGGACGCTCCGCTTCGCTCAGGGGCAGGATTTGACCGCTGGTTCCCCCCGGAGAGAGGGAAGGGGGACACAGCCGCG
>JAYKAV010000378.1:175123-331018 GCA_035582835.1 Phoebastria nigripes | reverse complement strand
AAACTATATTTGAATCCTGAAGAACCAGTCAGAACAGGAAGCCATGTTCTAAATTTGGTTATTTAAGCTGTCAAAGAGTATTTCTGTTTCCAGTTTTGAGCAAAGAAATCAGACAGGTGCAGGGGTAGGGTGATAAGCATCACAAAGAACAAAACCCTGCTTCTAAAGCCCGTTTGGTCAGTTACCCATCATGATCAATGATTAGGCTTCTTAGTTGAGAATTCAACACCTATTCTGCAATATTATCACTTCATTAAACCCTTCCCTCACAAACCCCACACCCAATCGTTGTACAGTTTACTTATCATTAAATCTTAGAGGGTCTGACACAAAGAGGTCAATGCTCAATTACACTCGTTTTACAGAGGCAGAAGCAAAGAAGACTGAAGGGACCCGAGCAGTGCCACCAGGCAGCAGGGGTACGAAAAGGGACACGAGCAGCAACGTCTATCACTCTGGTCTCTCAACAAGCAACACTAACATTGGACAGGGGTAACACACCTGTTCAACTTTTGCTGAAACATCTTCTCCCACAGTCACCTTCTCCTCCTGCTTCTGGAGAGCTGCCTTCCACATGCATTCAAACAATTCAAGAGGAGCTTTGAAGAAACTAGTTCTTTGATGCAAAAACTACAATGCATCCTATTTGCACAGCAAACTGCTCTCCATGCAAACATCTACGTTGCTACTAAAAAGTTAATCCAGACCCTTGCAAATTGTTACAGCACTGCTCCAAGTCCAGCAAGGAAGAAACATGCCTGAATGACATGTCCGAGATCATAAAATAGGTAATGTGTTATTTCACTGACCTGTGGAAAAGAAATATCTAAATCCTCTGAACTGTCACAAAGACACCCCTAATTTTATAAAGGAATGTTTTTGATGCAAAGATACCAAAGAGCTGAATGGCAACAAGTCCAGAAACCCTGGCCCAGATTCTCAAAATACATTTAAGTGCCTGAAATCCACACAGGGCTGAAAACTCTGAGGATTCATGTTTAACTTGGAAGCCTTGCCAAGGTGCCCTACCAAGAAAGGCATCAGAATGGCTATTTTGGAGTTTCTCTTTCTATTTACAACAGGAATCTTTCTTTAACTTAGATTCCTCTAGCTTAGAGCACCTGGTTCATGCTCAGCAGGAGACAAGCATGTATGGAATCCTTACGGCACCTCCTGGTCAGCCCCTCCTTCGCTAATCTCTGAAGAAGGAACACAAGTGCATGGGGGCAGCTGTTCTGGGCTTGCTCAGTGCCGAGCAGACCCTTTCGGTAGCTGAAGGATCTGACCCACCTTCATTCCTTTTACTTCCCAGTTTGTCTTTGCCTTGTTCCTCATTCTCCTCTGTTCGCACACTTAGAATGACAAATTAAAAAAAACTTTTCATAAGCATTCATATTTTGAGCGAGCTCCCTGCTATAGCATCATATGTTTACCTGGTAATTTGGTAATGCAACGATATTAGTCTGCTTGATGCTTCAGTCTGAAGATCACATCTGAAGTCATCTTACACATTATTGTGATCCACAGGTATGTAATCGGACTGGACTGAGCACGTTGTAACCACAGACATACACCTTGCAGTGAACTAGCCCTGCAGATATCTGTTACTGATCTAATAAACCCAAATTTTACTACAAGTGCTATGCCTTCGCTCACAGTTTGGTGATAAAACACTTGGTATTCAAAAATGAAGACCACAGACCCACTTTCATGAATCATGATGTGTGGCCCACAGAACTTTTTCTGGTGGTCAGCAGAGCTGGCAGATTAACAGAACAGTTCTTTATCTCGGTATTACATTATCCACAAGCAGCTGTAGTAAATGCCACAGAGAGGGTAAGCTGTCACTGAAAGGAAAGACAGAAAGATGGATTCAGGAAACACATTCTAAAGATAAGGTTCATACTACAAGAGCGTAGTAATCTCTGGCATGGGTAAACACAAGCTTTCCTGTACATCACACACACAGTCCCCTCTTACTCAAGATCTGGAGTTAACAAACTGTCTTGCCCACCCATTAGAAGATCCAGCTACTGTTCAAGTACCAACAAAATAAATGTTTGGCAGCTGCAGCAACAAGCAAAGGAAGCACAAGGAAGGTTTGGTCACTAGAACTCACAGCGCGTGGTTTTTGGAAGTCTCTCTTTTAACACAAGACATGCTTTAAGGATAACCAGAAGTGTCAGGAGCCTGTCACAGGAGCACCAAATGGCGATGATACACATCTCCAGAAGTCACAAGAGACACAGGATGCTGAAGATTCGCACATCTCGATGTAGACTGTAAATGAGCCTTCTGAAGTGCAGTCAATTTGTATCACAGAATCGCTCCTCTCTCTCCCAGGGACTAGCATACGTCTGCCATAACCCTCAGGTAGTGAGAAGCTTACAATAGGTCTCAGTTTAAAAAAATCAAACAAGTTGGCTTACAATTTCTTGAGCTGTTGCCCTATACAAGGAAGCACATGCACCAATTCCACTTACTATTTGAAAAACAACTTTTATAGTGTTATAAACCATAAGCTCCTGCATCAGACTGTGGTCTTCCGCTCCTAAAACAAAGGTATTTACTCACAGCTTGAAACCTTGAGGCATCTTGGCACATCCAACTGTTATCATGGCAATAATCTGATTTGCTTTCCTTCCCAGTTCACTCCTGGAAGGAACTATTTTGACTAAAAAAAAAAACAAACCAGAAGGTAAGCATACTTAGGCTGCAAAAGGTGTTGGGTGGTTTTTTTTTGTTTTGTTTTGTGTGGTGTTTTTTAACACCACCCTCCCGCCCCCACCAGAAGAGGGGAGGACAAGCACTTTTTGAGAATGTTTTCAGGTAACAAACCCCAGATTTCAAGCAGGRCCTAATCTATGGCACTTCAAGGGAATGACAAGCTCCTCAGCTTTACCAAAACAAATGGACTTTAGTCTGACCAAGCGCCAGGCCATAAAAGTTCAAAGAATTGTTCTAAAGTCCCCAGCGGCCTCGCTAGGCAATACAGGTTACTCAATTTTATATGCAGCAGTTCCTGTGCAGCCTCAAATGCTGCGTTTCAGCAACGAGAGCTGTTTCAAAGGCATACAGAACTGGTAAATACACAGGTAGTGTGGAAATGGAGGCACCATTTCAAACATGAAGCCAAAAAGCAGCAGCAGATCCTGACAGCAAATCCAACGCAGACTGCAGCACTGCTGCTGCCCCAGGCTCTGGAGATGTCGTTTGTCAGCAAAACAAAGATGCTGAATCCTTGTAACCTTGGCACAGAGCACACAAAAACTGAATGTCAATACATCGGCTGGTGTAAACATAACTCAAAGCTCAATACACATGCATTTTAGGTAAGTTTTAACACATCGGGATGATGCAAAGAGATCGTGAACACAGATGCTCCATTAAGAGTATATTCAGCGTGGCAGCAGCACATCTGGGGACAGAAGGAGAATGCGCAGGCCAGCTAGCTGTACAGCCTCCAGATAGCCTAATAAAAATGTCTAGAAGGTAGCTATGAAGGTAATAAATGTAATAAATAGATTGTTCAGGACACCTGGTTATGCAGTACTCTGTCTTAGCCCCATTAGCCAAGAGTTAGACAGGTGACAAGGACCGGCTCAATCAGGGACTCCAGAGCAAGAACTTGGACCCACGTCAGGGGTTTGGGGATCTCGCCCATAAACTGCAAGAATGGTCACAGCTACAGCAGGGCACAGAGATCCTCCTGGGCTTCCCTTGGGTGTGTGAGAAAAAATTCCGAATAATTTGAGGAGTGGGGAAGCCAAGGTGGTTTTCACCTATTTGCTCAGCTTCAGGTATTTGCAGTATTAATTTTCTGTGTTTTTTAGTAACTGATAGAAGTCTTTATAAAAATTAGGTCCATGTTCACGATGCCCAAGTACTTTCCTTAAGTAGGAAAACAAACCATTCCTCTTTGGATCAGTACAAAGAATTTGCCAGAAAACACTGTTTCAAGCATCTTCCAAGGATAATTGCAGAGCACACATGAACTTTCTTTCTGYACATCCAATAGCTCTTTCCATCTTTTGGAGAAAAGCTTTAAGTGGATTCTGCTAATTCACAAAGCAGAAAACTCCTCATTCTGTGATGGTACTAGCAGAAGCAGTCTTGTGGCGAGTGCAGACTTGTCATGTTATTTGACTGCTCTGTAGAGCAGGTTTAAGTTTAAACAAGAATTTCACACACTTCCTCTCCCTTGTCTGCGAGACTTGAGTCCATGCAATCACAGTCCTCTGTGGTGTTAGATCTTAAAGAGCACAAAGAGGTCAGCACCCAGATAGATTATTTGTTTTAGGTATGATGATCTTGATGTACCTACCTACAAGTTTAAGCTCCTGTTTGCAGCTAATTTCTCTGCCTCTTTGGAGGACATTTAGACTGGTTGCTCTTCACAGCCTCTGCTCAACAAGCAGTAGTCACTCCTGCTGTCATACTGCCAGTCTTTCTGCATGTTCCACTTCACCTCAATATATAATCCGTACCTCATCAGTGAGAAAAGATAAACAGCAGAAGCCTAACACAAGAAGCTATTTAGAAATTGCTAGCCACAGGACTAGCAATGCTGTTGAGCTGGATCTAAGTGGAACATTTGTCCCATTTGAGACAGCAATCCCTAGACTATGCAGAGACATGGGGACTCAAGAGGATGGAATTGAAGGCTGTACAAAATGATCTTCAAGACTGATCACTGCAAAAGTCTTCTGACACCAAATATGTCTATGTGCTTATGCTTAGGTCTTAAGCTAATTCCCTTGCAAGCATTAACAGCTCTATGCACTAGCATCCTATTTAATAAACACTGAAAAGTTATTTTATTAACCCAAACATGCTTTAGCCACAGTAGTACTCTTGCATTTAACGTCCAGTTAACAGGATAAGTTTGGGCACGCTTGATGCCAACCATGCTACCCTGAGGTAGCATTTGAACAAATTTTACATGAGTGCAGGAGACAAAAGGACTCCTCGTCAGAAGAATTTTACAAATAGCAAAAATCCCACCCCAAACACTGACTGTAGCTACAGCCAGGT
This sequence comes from Phoebastria nigripes, assembly GCA_035582835.1. Classification (NCBI taxonomy): domain Eukaryota; kingdom Metazoa; phylum Chordata; class Aves; order Procellariiformes; family Diomedeidae; genus Phoebastria; species Phoebastria nigripes. The sequence continues at coordinate 325,984 of JAYKAV010000378.1, read as the reverse complement.
CACCTGAATTATGCCTCAGGAGAACTTCACCAGCCTGGCCTTGCCCAGGCAGGCAGCTAGGAATGTCAGGCTGCTGCAGACTGCTACTTTGGTGACGTTGCAGCTGATAACGTACCTTTCTTTTAAAGCAAAACTCAGTCCATTGCCTTTTTACTGCCTGGATTTTTAATAGCTACTACTTGCTATGTTCCCTTGAAAACTGGGGATTAGATATACTCAAAAGCTGTTTATAGACAACTGCTGCTCCTCCACAGCAGGACTCCAGGTTGACTACTTACCACGTTTGACTGTATTATTTTTATCCTACTGTAATCAAACACATTTAACACCCACCCCCTTGTTTTGCCTAAGAAGGATCTTGGTTTCAGTTAGCTTTCTGACCCCAGCAACAGGAGTCACGGAGTTCAGATCACCACATCAACGCAGGTTGTCATTTCCTACCCCAGGAAGTTATTTCAAATATATTAAAAAATGCTTGTTTCAAGCCTAACCTACAATTGTTGCTAAGTGCCCACAATACTTAAATACCTCCCATCCCCTCCAATACATTATGTATACTGAGATCAAGTCATGAGTTGATCTTGTGACTGCTGGAAGGCTAAGAGTGAAATTAAAAATCAGAGTTTAGCTGAGTTCAGTTTGAGCCTTCGGGAATTGTGCTTTCCAGCTTTCCTCTCAGTCATGAAAGTTGTAAAATGAAGAAACAGCAATTCTTAAATCATCGTTTAAGGGTCGAAGACTGAAAGAAACAGACCAGTCACCTTCCCCGGGCCACACAATCACAGGACTACACTGAAATAATGGGAATGTGCAACCAGGACAGCTTTTTCTTTTGCAGATTCATCCAAGTTGGCCCCAAACCCAAAGCCCAAATCTTGTTCAAGCCTTTTAAATACTAGAAAGTATGGCTTCCGTTGTTACCTACTCACACAAACAACATCAAGCAAAGAACTGTAACAGCCAAAGAGCTCATAAAGTGAGAACTATTTCACCTTCACATCCCCTTTACTCCCTCTGGAGAGAATCTTATGCCTTTCATAAAATTTGACTGCAACATTTTAAGCCAAGAAAGTGCTCCTGCTGCTGGAGAAGCTACCTGGTATGTACAGGTTTTGCTTATATTAAGTTTAGCTGAAATAATTCTTTTGATGGCTTAGAGGACAGGAGACAAAGCTTGCAAGCCTTCGAGAAGTCTGCCCTTAAGACTACAACTACCTTATAAAAATGCCATTAATACTTGTCACTGTTCAATCAGCTGAGTTTCAATGTTTGCTTGGTTTTTAGGAATAAGCATTTATCAAAAAAGGTTCTTCCTGAAGCAAATAAAACCAACATTTACAAAAAGTGAACATCTCCATGCAAAACAATACCAATTAAAAAAAAATTCCCCTGAATTCTCAGTGTTCTCATAACTTTGGAGTAGATGTTTGACTGCCTGCATCCGTAGCAAGTATCTACGCATCCAAGGAACATGCTATTTTAAGCAGCAGGTGCCCTTACGGCATAGGGTCCCCTGTACTTCAGCTTCTAGAAATACAACTTTTCACAAATCCCAAAGATGTACACAAGGGCATAACCAGGAGGTGAAGAAACACAGTTAGAGGATGACTATCACTGCTGAAGTCTCTCCTGTGATATTCCTGCTAACTAGAGTAATCCAATTCAGCTCTTGATGGCAACAGAGATTTTTAACCAGAGAACAAGAGCTTATTAGTATGGTTATTCCTCTCAGAATATTCTGATGTTGGACCAAATCCTGAGAAACAACATATGACACTGGAGGGAGCTAAGGAACAACACAACCAGGATTTGCTCCTAAGATATAAGCAGTCTCCACACGCACAGAGAAGTGGAGTATCACCATCTTATTCAGAACAAGTCTGCAGGCAAGACGCCACTTCCTAGAGTGGTGTTTGGAGAATATACTCGCTGACATCTTTGTGAACTGTTCCCCATATATATATTTTTAGTGTGTAATCTGAATTTTCCTGTTTCCTGCTGCAGCAACCCCTTTACTGGGAGCATCATTTAGGCCATAGTTAAATATATTTTTCAGTAAGGTACACATAAGACAGTTGTCCAACATTAACAATAGGCAGAAAATGATGCATGTTTGCAGAACTTGTCAGAACAACAACAAAAAACCCTGTGGAACATTTCACACAGAAAGGTATCCTCGAGGACTCCTGTGAGCCTCAAGTGACAATCTTACCTTCTGGGCTGGGACCGGCATTCTTCTTCCCCACTGTCTGCCTCCTGCATACATAGGAAAGGAGAAAAAAGTTAATATGCTTTAATATATGCAGAATCCAGAGACCTGCATTTCACTGGTTTGACTGTAGAAGGCAAAGGAAATTCTCACTGCTTCTGCATGTAGCTGTCACTACAGAGGAACTCACTTTCTGCTCAGCTGTCACTTCATGTTCTCTCAAAACCCTTTTAAAAACTCAACATCACAAGAATTTTTGCCACTGCAGGATTTAGCATGCTTTTGCATGGACTTCCAGTGACCCCTGCCAAACAAGGTAGGCCAAGAGCCAAACACACAGTTTACTTCTGGGTAAAAAACTAAGGGTTTTTTTATTACCTTTATGTAGATCATACTAATTCATAGTCCAGTGTCAGCAATCAAGTGTAAGAATCCACAAAACTAGCAAGTAATAAACCTGCCAAAAAGGACTGGGTGAGCGCAGATAGACTAGAAAGTGGAAATTTGACATGCTGCTTTAGATGCAAAATTAATATGCACAATCTCTAATATGCTGTGGAATTTTACTAGGCCTACCTACTAAAGCCCAAAGCAATACCTCAGTAGAGAGATCTCAGCAATTAATTCCACTTCACAGTACATTTACATATGTATTGCCAGGCACTGGCTGGAGATGTGGTATAGGATCTGTTTTATCGGTGAAAACTTACTACATTTGTGTAGGTCTGCAGGAAGAAACACATTTTAAAACGTACCAAGTGTTTGGTCAGTGCAGGGGCATCCCAAGAAGTCCAGAGTTCAGCACAGGATAATAAAGGAAGCAAAAAGATAATTTTGTGTCYAGCTTGCTTTGGGCTTCCCTCCTGCAGAAGATCTCCTCTCCAGTGAGCGCCCACCATTTGCTGGCAGTGTACGATCAGGAATTGCACAGAATTCACCCACAGTAAAGAGCAAGACCTCAGTACGGCACCATGTATTTTGGTCATTTTTCAAGACACAAACCAGCAAGTAGGTGGTTGCAAGAGACCTCCGGCACTATGACAACAGGGCTGCTAACGTTTTACTAACGAAGTCATGTGGTGGGCACTTAATTCTCTGAAGTGTTCAGGTTTTTTTTTGACTGGTTACAGAGTTCTTTTCTATCTAATTTTTACAGAGCTCCAGAACAGTTACTGCATTTCTCTCATTTTTCTACCACTCATCCCACCATCCTTGAACATGAACACATCCTTGAACTCATGAACACATCCTCTTACAAGCAGAGACGCTGGCACACGTTGTATCATGGCAATAGTAGAGTGAACTGTCATGTTTACAGTAGAGAGAACATGTCATGAACATGAACATGGTCTGTCTACAGAACATGTTCAGGAGCATTACTCCTGAACTCAAGGGTCACTTTATAATACTCCTGAAGGCAAACACAAAATGATGCACTACTATTGTGCTTCTGAAACAGGAAAGCAGGGATAAAGAAAGTCCACCGTTCCTCTTCTGCAAACACCTGCAGGAGAGCTGAAACTCTGAAGCCAAAATGTCAGCAGAGAGTGATGGCATTTCACACAAGGATGACATTAGAGGTAATTTATACCAACAGAGTCGCTGTGCCTTCCTCCCCAGCACTGCCCAAACATCTCTGCAATAGGCTCCCGTAACATTCTCCCATGAACAACCCCAGGGGAGACTGTACAGCTCTTCTGAGAAGGGAAACTATCCTTTTCTTCCTCTTCAGCTTGCTTCAGGAGAGCAATTTGGAAGATGCTCTATCATGCATACACTTCTTTCTGGTTTACATACCACGGCTCACAGATGGAAAATAAGAAAAAGGTGTGTAAGAGATTTCATGGGCTAGGGGAAGGCTGGGGAACGAGATAAATGTCAGTTCCAAATGGAGTCAGTGGAAAAAAGAAAGAGAGGAACTGTGCATCCCCGGGCCTCTGGTTCAGCCCCACCAAAGAGGACATGTACCTACCTGCCACCCAGGGCAGGAGAGGAAGGGAAGCAACAGGAGAGGGAGAGATTCCGGAATAGATACATTTACAAAACCTACAGAAACTAACACATATAAGTGTCAAGCTCAGAAAAGGGGAGGAGTGGAAAAATTAAGTTTCCGTAAGATAACCATGTAAACAGATGGTTTTTTCCTGAGAATCTTTTGAACTACATTCTTTGTGCTTATTGCATGCAAAGCTCATTCAGTTCACTTTTTAATACAGAGTTAAATGCAGATACTCCTGCTGGATATTCTGTTTCTCTCTTATTTAAATGATCTGAATCTGTGAGATAGAAGAATAAATAGAAAATGCATGCTTGCTACTGGTCTTCTATTTCTAAGAACAGAACTAGAACTAGATCATGAAGTAGTTCACTTGGAGCCACCTGCAACCACAAATTCAAGCTAAAACCTGCAGACCATCTACAACAAGCAAGAGCTGGCAAGAATACCTTCTACTCATCATACTTTAGAATTAGCTCAGCAACTCGATAAGGAAGCTGGCATTCCTGTCTCCTTCAAAATGAAAACACCAGTGAACTCCACAGTCAACAGAAAACAAGCTGTAGCATCATTCAAAAGGGTACAAATACACAGATGAAGAGCAGCCATCGGAGGAGCAGCAGCAGAGTTCTTTCAGATCAGGAATCCAAGCCCTTGTTCCCAAGATGAAGGGTCAGCTGCGTTCACCGGCTGGCAGGACACTCCGGGATGCTCTCTGGGATACAGACCCAAGACTGGCCTTGCTAAAGAAGAATCCAATGGCATAGAGTCACTTTCCATTATTCAAGCTTTTGCAATAACCACACTGGCTCAGGACCTATCTGAGCCAGACTGTTCGTTGTCCACAGCTCCAGACACTGGACAGCTGTCCTGGCGATCCGCGCTCCCCGCGCAGCCAAAGTCTCTGCACATTTCAACTGTGCTGCTTAACACCTCAGGGGCAGTAGCTACTCAATGGACCATGCTGCTCACTCTGCATTTTGGCTTGACAGGTGGTTACAGCAGCATTTTAAGTTTGCAAAAGTAAGGCATCAAGTACTTCCAAGCAGCTGGCTAGTGCTTAACTATCTTGCATGCATGAAAGCAGTTAAGTACCTGCATTTCCAGAGCAAGCAAAGAAAATCTACTTCAGCCCTAAATACTTCACAGACCTCCTTGCCTTGCTCCTCTTCCCCTAAATTTGTAATCCTAATTACTAGCACTTCCCAGGAGAGTGTATATTCATTTCTCACCCCAGTACTGGAAAGTGCAGGCAATTCCCAGTGGGTTGGAATGGAAAATAGTGTGGTGAAAAGGATAGCTCTGATCCCCGAGATCACACAGTGCCTCTCTTAGCCAGGCAGCCAATGTCACCGCAGAAGCCACACAGGCCACCTCCTCAGTGCCACACACCAGTTACGGCAAACAGGTATAGCATGCAGAGTTAACCTCACTGGCTCTGCCAGTGCAGACAACTGTCTATTGCGCCTGCGTTTGAGAGCAAATGACCTTCTGGATTATCCTGAGCAGACTCTGCACTAGCTTCTAGAGATCTGCCTGCAGAAACAGAGGGATGTGGCATATCCTTTACACTACTAGTTGCTAAGTGCAATGGACAAATCTTGTAAGAATTTACACAGCTCAATGGGTTCTCCTCAATGGAGCGGCATATTAGAAGTTCTTGTAGCTGAAGTTTAAAAATATAACAAAACAAAAAACCACCGTAAGTAAAACACGCACACAAGATTTGCAGGATGAGGATTCAGATCTTTGAGGGGTCAGTCACTCAAGTATCAGCAGCAGAGCCCCATTAAACTGAGAAAGACACTAGCACTACAGTTACCACCACTGGCTTTGCCCAATCCCCAACCCCATCCCACTACTTTAGGTTGCATGACCTGATGTAATAGACTCACAGCATTAGGATGGTGGTGTTAGATGGGGATGACAAACTTGAGCGTAAGAAAGATACTAGAACCACAACACCTTTCATTCTGGATGCTGCATCGCCTTAAGGACTTGGTGTGCTAAATGTCCTAAACAAGATCAGCAAGACAAGAAACTGGAAGCCAGCACCAGCTGTGGAGTTAGATTCCTTTGAACAAATTTATTATTTATCTCAAGTCCTGTTGCAAACACTATTAGCTGTTGTGGGTGTGTTTGTTATCGCTGGAACTTCTCAGATCCTGCCACAGCATAAGCTCTGATGAGTTCCCTGTGGGCTGACAAAAAAGTTGACTTGGGGGGGCAAGAGGAAGAGATCAGAGGGGAGGGGAAGAGGTTTCATTACATACAGGATAGCTAAGATATGATGGGGTTTTTGAATAAGCCAAAACAGCTCAAAAGCATGTATTTGGCTAGAGAACAAGTTCCTCAAACCCACAGTAAGGTAAAACAACCGAAAGAGCACTTGAAATCTCTACTGCGCTGTTCAGGAACCCAAGCTATGCAAACATTTTTAGTATTATAATGAATGGCCATTTCCACATGCCAAAAAAATCCTCGTCACAGCAACTGGCAAACCTGGTATGCCATAGCCAAAAGTCCCACAAATGACAGGAGAAGATCCTGAAATATGCAGATCATTATCTTAGCTCCACTCAAAATGCAGCCCTCAAGAGCTCAGTGTGGAGGAGGCTAGACACGGCCCAATCAATTACCATCTGTCTCTGCTGAAGCTCTTACAAGATCTCTTTAATATTAGACATAAATGTAGCAGATTTGTGTCAGAAGCACATCTATTCAGAATATAGCTGTCTACAAAAACAGAACTGTAGACAAGTGCGATTTGAGCAAGAGATCCATCGCCAGTACCTGGGATGCTATGTGGAACAAAACTAACCTTCACTAACCTCCTCCTCTTCTCATCAGCAACTCCGACCAGCCTGCAGCCTACTCCTTCCCTGTATCTCATGTTTTGTCCTGGTATTTCCAGAGTGGTCAGATTCAGATATCTTAATCATCTTCACCCCATCAACTATCTCCTTTGCAAATGCATCCATACCTTCTCACGGACAGAGGGCATTCAGTATGGAAGAAGATACAGCCAATGCTCCCATATTTCACATATCCAACCACTACTATTTTTCCTCTTCCACAAGTCCGTGCTACCATCCAGTGTATACCATGCCCGTTCTACAGTTCTCTGTGCTGTGTTCTGGTCACTATGTAATTCTGCAACTGCAAAACGTCACAAAGACCTCATCAGTACCTGTCAGCCAAAACTAAGCTGCAATGACAAGTCACCCCACTAGAGGGGAGGGCAGGACAGAGAAGACGTGCCCGATGCATGGTCAAGTGCAAGCTTCAGTGAAGGAAATGACTCCAATATTGACACGACTACTAAAACAAGCACCTTCAAATTTTCTTGCCATTTTCAGTTTATTTCCAAAGAGGAGGAAGTACTACTGTCTGCGCAACAATTCATCAGCCAAAAAGTGGAACAAAATCTGTAAACATTCCTTTCTGGGGACATCTTTGAGAAGGCAGTTTACACTTTGAGAAGGAACATGCTGGGACAGCATCCTTGGACACTGAAACCAGCCATTTGGAGGTGTGACCTGTGACAGTGACCCACTTCAGCTTTCAAAGCTGCCTTCACACAGGTRGTAGCGAGAACCTTGGATCTTGCCCCAGCCCTGGGTCCCCCATGCCCTGCAGCACCCATGCTGTAACCGCAGCAATAGGTGCAAGAGACAGCAGCTTCCACAAACACTACTTGGAGGTTCCTGATGTTGGATTGCTCCAGCCTCAACCCAGCCTCCTCCACCTCCAGTCTGCAACGAGGAGGAAGCTGAGCAGCACTGATGAGCTCCAGAGGGAGTCATGCCCTGCTTTCCTTGACCAGAAACAGAGGCCTCGGGGGAAATGGAAGGAATGAGTCGTGTAGCTCTAAACTAGGCCATGATATTAAATGCAGTTTAAAGTGAAAGATGAAAAATTCCATCTCTGCTCCTTTCAGGCCATGTAGGACAGAATATGCAAAACATTAATCCTGTTTGTGCTTTGATCCACTGCCAACTATCTGTCATCAAAAGGGCAAGGGAGAGGAGAGAAATTTTTGAGTGCTTTCTGTTCTATACAATGGGAGTCACTCCATGTCACGCAAACAATTCTGCTCTTATAAATCTCCTTTTTGCAGACTGATGTAATGATAAACAAGATTCAGTCTGCATTCTTACATACAGGGACTGGAGCTGTCTGCCTGTATTTAACATTAGGAACATCACAGCAAGTTCTTTTACTGTAAGAGATATGATTATTAGCATAAGTCATGCGTCTAACATTCACTACATTTCTATTAACCAAGGAACATTTCACACAGACTACACTTCACACAAGCAACACCCTAAAAATACATCTTTCAAACCTTAAAAGAGATTCCAATTTAATAACTGCTTGCTACATACGGTTTTATGCCAACATACCTGACTGTATAAACAATGCCTGGGAAGTGTTTTTATCAGGAGCGTGAGTGGTCACAGCCATCAATATCAAGAGAGCACTGACAATTTAGACAGGACAAGGATTCCAGTTTTCACCCCACAAGTCAACATTTTGCTCATAGTTGTGACACGCACACTTCAGACATTACAGAACTTCTCTCCCCTTCTCCATTTTCTAAATCTTGGCTAGGTGTTGCTTTCTGGATGGGCAACTTCATTATTTTCATGGTTTGGTACACTTTTCCCTTTTATAGGAATCCTCTGCACAGCAACAAACACCAGCAGTGAGCAATCCCAAATTCCTCATACAAAGGCAGAACCAAGAGGTGGATGTGAAACTACTCTCATTTCTTGAAGCTGCTAATTTTCAAAGTCAGTATTGTTCTTTTTTAAAAAGGTCCTTATTAACAGGGGCAGAGAGGCCCTGTGCAAGGCCTTCTAGGAACGCAGAAGCTATTTTGTGAGAAGCTACGTGAGACAGAGAACTTGAAGCCTTTTTACCTCTCCTAGTGAAGTGCAACTGGCAGCTTCTTATTTATACAACAGAAACTTGTTAATATAGATCCCCCAAAACCTGCAGCAGGATTCAGATGTAGCCATGCCATCAGAGAGGCTTTTCATTTAACATTGTCAAGACACCACCATGTGAACAACTCTGGACCCAGTCTTAAAGGAGGTACTACAAAGAAAAGGCTTGTAATTAAATGAGCAATCTTCTAGTTCTCTGCCTACCCTTTCCTTGGCTAGATCCCATCCAGTTGTTCAAACACACACAAAGTGCCTCTGAGCCGAACATGACCTTTGCTGGGAAGAAGGCAGCTGCTTTAGTCAAATCAGAGGCTGTGCATCCAGGCACTGATCCAGTTGTTAAACCATGCAAATACTCCTCTTCATAGCATCCACCCATTTCCCAGTGTATCTTTGTTTGGGCTACAGCTGTACAGTGCATTGCAAGCTCCTCCATACAGGAGCTCTCCTTGTATGTCAGCAAGTATTAAGCAAGTCAGTACAAAAACCACCCTCCCCCAACTATTACCCAACGCATGGATAGCCCAGTCTGGTCAAGTCTTGCAGAGAGGGTGCCATTACCACAGCCACAGCCTTTCCTCTAATGCAGTACCAGTCACCTAGAGATAAGAGCATCCACTGCACGTTCAGATTCCTTAGGGCTCAACTCAACTCTTGACACAGACACATGGTGACATTAGAGATGCCCTGGGCTATCCAACATCTGCATGGGACTGGCATTAGATGCCCAAAGAAGCAACTGAATAGAGGCCCTTGAAGTCCAAAGGACCAGGATCTGTGCATGGACATCACATAGAACTGAAGTTCAACACCGTCCAAGACAAAATAGTTGACAGATGCCTATTCAACAGCAGGCCCTGCACAAGGCTGGTCCTATCAATAATCTCAAATCATCTGCTGGAACAAAGTAAGACAAATGTTTGAGTCAGATTGCCAAATATCTATTACATATTTCTGTAGCAGAGACTTTCATACAGTAGTCTGAGTTGTATCAATCTCTTAAATAAACTGTGTTAGCAAAAAGCCCACACATACTGCGTTTGCAGTAAGGCTGAAGTGCCAGCAACAACACTCTGGCTGGTAAAAAGAAACAAGGGCTGACTCGAAAACCTGGGTTGATAAAAGGTTCCCTTTTTTCTTGCAAGAAGTCCAAGACTACACACAAATTCACCAGCTAGAGCTTCCAGTGCCGGAGGGGGGATGCTGAACTGTAACAGGTACCATTTCCAGCCTGACTGTGTCTAGTAGCAGTTTGCTACTAAAAAGGGTGATTTGACCACCAAAAAAATGGGCATCCAGAGTTTGCAAGTTCCACAGCTGCAACATGGAGAACAAAGACAACAAGAAATCTGCAGCAGCTTGTGTGAACCAATTTATTTGGTATATTATGGAAACCATCAACACGGTAGTGATGTGCAAGTACTCACATATAGAGGATAGGTCTCAAAGCTGAATTGAAAACCAGTTCACCTCAGAATCCCTCCGTCTCTGGAGATAGTTAACCTTAACCATTATTAAAAATTATGAAACTAATTAATAAAGTCACCTAGTATGCTCTAGAGAGCTAGCTCATCGCTACTTTTTGAAATACTTACATTTGCCATCAAACATCTTTTAAAAATAGAAGCTGGAAGCCTTTAAGTTTGACATAAAAGTTCTTCAAAAAGCTAAGCTGAGCAAACTAGGCCACAAATGGGAAAGGGGAGAACTGTGCTGTGTTTTGCATGCACGCCTCCAAAGCTGTAGAGATAAGGGGTAAACAAGCAGCTTTCTCCAGCCATTTCTCTCTCACCCATCACTATTTGCATGAAATGTTTTGAATGAACACTGTTTTCCTCCTCACATCTCTTCTGTGTTTGAGGTTCCACACAAGCAATAGCTTTCTGCAGCCAAGTGTTCATTCAGAGGTTGGCATTCCTTCCGGATTGTTTTCTGTATCACTTTGCTGTGTCAGTAATTGGTATATTTAGGTCAAAGACATTGCGCTCCTGCTCTGGAGAGAGAAAAAAAACAAGTTCCTTATCAAAGCTTTCATCTTCCTGCTAGAGCTAAGAGATTCATGCAAACCTTGTTTAGATTAGGCCTCACTAAAAACTGCAGAAATAAAACTCAAACACTTGTAAGACAAAAATTAGAAGCCTCCAACTGGTACAACAAGAGTCAGGATGAGAAATACAGTGTGACACAGCCTGCTACACTACACCACAAGAACAGATTAAAAAGGAGATTACCGTCAGCTGAATTTCTGCAGTGAAATAAGCTTGCCTGATAGGGAGTACAACAGCTTTTGCCTTAATCACAGACACGCACCCAAGGGGGAAAAAAAAAAAGAATATAAATGTTGTAGATACATATTCACATTAAATATCCCTACACCAAAGGAGTATTATACATAACTTCTCTCTAAAACTGTAGTAGCATATAATCTCTAGACACTTACAGACACTAAGGGGAAAAAAAAAAAAACACACCAGTCTATTGTCTCCCTGAATAGACCCTTCCTCTAACTTTTAGAGGCCTTTCTACACTGCACAAGTATGATAGAAAAGGCAGATATTTAACATAATTATGATGCTTTGCTAGATTTAATGCCTCCTAGAACCTTCAAGATACCTGCTTAATCTCCTTTTAGGCAAAGCTAATCAAGTTGTCCACTGGAAATCTTAAAATCTAGAAGCATTTGTTTCCCTACAACAWTAACAAATGCTTACAGTGATAGGACAAGTGTGAGAAAACTCACTTGCTGTATAAACACAGGCACTATAACTCCAGTTTTCATACTAGGAACTGTTGCAGATGTCAAGGGAATACTTTGACTAAGACCAAGTCAAAGATGTGCATGTGTACACTGGTGAATCTCAGGGCAGGGCTTCTACACAACAAACAGTCTGTGATTAAAATGAAATCCCAGCTCCACAGGCTACCGCAATGAGCAGCCGTTCATTATCCATTCATGCAAGGCGACACATTTACATGCATGAAATTGTCCCTATGCAATTATGAAGGCTGGACATTCACACCTCAGACCCTCTCCAGTCACTACCTGTTAATACACAGACCTTGCCCAAACGTCCAACGCACTCAAGAGCTTTCAGAAGCAGCACGGCCACGTGCACCTCCTCACCCAGAGGGCTGACATCTTCACCTTAGAAGCTGGGCCTGTTTCCAGCTGGGAGACAGCATCTCCTGAACTGCTGCATTAAAACAAACAGACAGCTAGAACTAAACAAGGTTGAAGCAGCCTGAAAAGCAAACTGGCTAATGAGCCATACGCAGAGAAGTTGGAGACCTGGAACTGCAGCTGATAGTCTTTTATCATTCATGAGCAATACTATTACGCTTTACAAGGAATAAGGATGTAGAGCAGACATAGCAGATGCACAACACCAGCTTCTGGTTTAAGTCAGTAAGTCAGTTCCCCATTGAAATGAACAAACATTAAATGTGCTTTTAAAAGAGGGAAATAGTTGGTTTTCACTCCTCATGCTGAAGGGCTATTTTAGGAGGAGGAGGGTGGAAGGAAGGGAGGTACACTGCAAAGGGAAGGGTCTTTGTCTTGCAATCAGCCACCTTCCTGTTAGCATCCAGTTTACCTTGGTGCACACTCACAGCAGCCTCATTTGTATCCCTGCTACAGCCATCTCCATTAAAAACCAGGGAGTTACTCTGGGGCTCTGTGCAGGCACAGCTCAAGTTACAACTCCAAAGCTTTGACTTTTCCCAGAATGTGTAGTAGGGTCACTAAAGCAATGCAGATTCACCTGCATCATATATGAAATATCATAGAATCATTAAGGTTGGAAAGGACCTCTAAGATCATCAAGTCCAACCGTCAACCCAACACCTCCATGCCCCTAAGCGCCACATCTACACCTCTTTTAAATACCTCCAGGGATGGTGACTCAACCACTTCCCTGGGCAGCCTGTTCCAATGCTTGACAACCCTTTCGGTGAAGAAATTTTTCCTAATACCCAATCTAAACCTCCCCTGGCACAACTTGAGGCCATTTCCTCTCATCCTATATATTATATTACTCGCATAACAGGACAAGAATAGAGCTATCTGGATACCATTCTTATCTATGTCATAACTGTGTCCACAGAATGAAGCTGCACCAACACAGCTCTCTTGATAAAAGTCTAATTCCTAGTCAGCAGCAGCATAACCAGGCATGGGCTTTTCATTTTGACAGCTTGCCTTAAACTACACAGAGGAAAGCACATGCAGCCATCTATGATACACATTTAAGTTGCATCTTCACCCCATACCAGCTCAGCAGTATGCTCTTAAAGCTGAGTGGCTGGCTGTAACACGGACGCACCTTTCTCCCTGCCAGAACGTTAGAAGAGACTCTCACCCACACAGCTCCTCCGAGATCCAATCCCTGCAAACTCCCATCAAATCTCCCCTTGACGTAACGTACATACAACACAGGGGATGAATTAGGAGCAGTGCAGAAATCTTCATGACCTACCTGAACTGTAAGCACCAGCAGCCAGTCCACTTAGGGCCCTTGGCCTACTGCATCAATCATTAAAGGATAATTTTCTGGATGAAAAAATTTCTCAAAGTGGGAAGTTATTTAACACTTAAGAAGGTGAAATAAAGGCTCTGAAAAGGGAGCAGGAGCAACACTCAATCTTTTCAAATTCCACAATACTCAACCTCTAAAAAAGCAATATGGAGGGGAAGTCCTTACTATTTCAAATTTTTAACGTTGCTTAACCTGAATCTGTGCTCAACGGTACAATTACAAGTTGCAAATTGTTACCTAGCATTTGTGAGAAAAACAAAAAAAAGAGGTATCCAAGCAACTACATTGTACAGCGTGTCTGGATGCAGCAGCATCTGTGTTGGCACTCACAGGCTGCTATTGCGTAACCCTGGATTCAAGCAAGAGCACAGCCGGGGCGCCTCTGCTCTATTGCAGTGACATCTCTAGAACAGAAGTGGCTGGTAGAGGTTTAACAGCAGGAGTTTAGACTGTATCAGAAGAGGAATTGGCAGGAAAGTCTCTTCACCTCTAGCCTCCGTTTAGGTAGGGAAAAAAACCCAAGTGTTTCAGGCAAAACTTCAAAAGGAATTGCTAGGACAGCTTTCTGCAGATGCAGGACACAAAGCAGAGTCTTTGGAGAGCWGAGGGAGAGGAACGCCTGAAGATATTCCCTGGCAAGACACTGCAGAGAGAATCACAAGGTACAAAGCGTACTCCTTGTTCACATCCTCCGTCCCGAGGTCGCAGAACAGCCTCCCAGCTGCCCCACTTCTGGCAGGGGACCGCCGCCACTAGAACTGGAACATAACGGTTATAAACTACCCAGAATCACTCATTTCTTAAAAAACACACCCAGGTATTAGTCTCATGCTGTTGGAACTTAAGCCAACATGCTGAGCCATTTTATTGCCTGATACAAGCTGGTTTATAGGCTCTTGTACACTGTTTCTCCACAGCAGAGTTCCGCCTACACTCTTTCAGCGCTGCATGTCTACAGCCAACTGGAGATACAAGGGTCTAAGCAGTTTCCGAGGGACCAAAAACAAGGCAGCAAATACAATGACACCTCCTCCAACAGAGGTTGAAGAAAAAAAAAAGAAAAAAAGAGAAAGGAAAATGAAGCTGAGGAGTAGAACAGGGTTTTCTGCACAAGTCAAATATGAGCAGAACAAAGTTGCATAACGAGTGTCCCTTGACTTTTGTTATTTCTCCCAGCCAGCTCCTCCAAAAATCTATTTGTTATTGTTTATTTGGGTATCAGTCCAAATTGCTGTGGGAGGAGAGAAAAGGAAAAAAGGAAATGCTGTCAAGCTATTAATTCTAGTACTGTAGTCATCTAGCACTCTCCATTTATTAACGAATCAGTGTCCTGTTTACTGCAACACTCTCTAGAGCCTGGAAGTTAAATACAAGAAAAACAGATCTTAATTAGTCTCTTGCAAAAGTGACTCCAGCACTGTTTCTCCTTGGCCAGGATAAATTCTGCYATTGCTTATCTACCCACTGCTCAGTCCAGAACAGCACTGTCGTTTCACGTCTCTCTCCAGAGAAAGCAGGCAGCAGCAAGGGAAGCAGGCGCCTGGTGAGCGGCACACAGCTGGGAGCATCAGTCCTGAAATTTAAGCCTCTGCGAAACATTATATTGCAATAAAGGCCAGGCTGCGTCAAAAGCCAGGAGCGACTGTGGCCACCACCCGTCCTCCCATTCTCCCAGGTTAGAAAAGAAGTCACGTTCCTACATGTGTACATCAGTAATAGGAGAAAAACTGTACTAAACCAGAATGCAGTGTTATGCTAGACCATACAGCCACTTGTCCTCACTCTCTCCATGCCAAACCTGGCTGTTCCCAGGAGCAGGAATGCCTCATGCAGAAGCCCAGCGTCCAGAACAGCCTTTAACAACAGAAGGACAGAAACACTGTGCCAAAGGCAAAGGAACCACAGTAGTCTTGGCACAAGGCTGGATTTGCCTGACCCCTGGAAGTTCAATAGATGTATCAGATTTGTGGCCCTGCAGTACTCGTCTATATAATCCCAGCTTCCTCTGTACCATCTGTTTCCCCTTCGGCAGACTGGCCGTTAGAGACACAATGCTAGAACTCGTGTCTCCTTAGTAACAGGTTTTTGTTGATCTCTCCCACGCCTCCCAATCTTTCTATCAATCCTGTAATCTACTAGGATTTTCCCTGCAGGGGATGCATAACAGCATCAGTGGAAAAAAATATATGGGACGAGAGAAACACTTTAGGGCAAGGGTAGAAGGTGTAAAAGGGGAGCACATGAAGTTAGAAGGGCTACAAGTCTATTGAAACCAGATGTTCTCATTGTATCGGAGCAAGCCACCAACACACTTTGAGTGCCAGGTTTAAGATCTCATCTGAGCACTCAGTGCTTCAATAGTTTTTCCTTAAAGAGGTGCCAATTGTGAACAGTTTCCCATCAATACACAAGTCTTAAGAGAAAACACCCTGCACATACCCTGCATCCCTAAGACCATCTTCTCTAATACCTCAAAGGTAAAAATGCTGCCAATCTCAACACTATGCAGGTAAGGAAGGACTGTATTTCCAGTCTATAGAGACTGGCTCTCTTACAGCTGGTTTTAAGTCAGTGATTGCTGGCTGCCTTTGGTTCCTTAATCCCAAATCCCCACACTCTCTTCTTGAGGTTAATCCAGTTAAAACTCTCCCTTCCCTTTGGCTGGTGCCTTGCATAAATAACCACCTGAAGAGCAGAGCTGCAGAAGCCAACGCTCAGAGTATGGCACCTCCCAGAACTTTGTCCTGCTGCAAGAGACAGCACAGAGTAAGTACTTACTGCCTATGCCAGAAAAGGAAATCAGGATTAGCTAGGTAAGGGCAAAAGGCACTCCTTATGGATTGTTTAAGTCAGCAGGAATCAATCATCCAGTCTGATCCAAATCCCCCAGCCGCTTTCTGCCTTAAGATAACTAGAAACAGGTTTATGCTATACTAAGATAAAGCAGCCTTAAACCAGTGTAAGCCCTTATGTGAAAATCCCCCTTTTTGGGAAGAGAGAAGAACTCGCCTTTGAGGTCAGCTCTAAATGAGATGGCTATACAATTATAGTCATAGAGGCCATGCGGTATTTGGAAAAGCAACACCGGTCAGCAAAAGAAAGTAACTTCTTTAGACTTTGCCTGGCTGATCTGGCCCAGCCAGCTCCCTTAGCGCTGAACGCCCATGGGCAGGAGAGTGAAGGCAGCACTAGAAGCAGGCAGCCGGTCCTCAGCGCTCAGCCTGCCAGGAGAGGCCAGTGCAACATACAGTCCGGCACATGCAGACCATGAGGACTGTCTCATTACGCACGAGGCATCAACAGTCTAATCCAGTGAAGATGTATGTTTGCCCCGCAGAAAAAACAAAATACACCCACTGAAGATGCAGAGGAATCCCAAGAAGAGTCTTGCCCATTCCCAGCTATAGCACAGAGAAAGCAAGGACAAGTGGCTGTATGAAAGCGCGTCCCTTTCTGACAGGTGAGACCATACCCACTTCCAATGGCACTTGTCCCCTGGGAGGGAGCCCTGTGTAACCTGGCACCATCCCCCTGGGCAGACAGCGAGCAGTTGCAAGAGAAATCCTTAAGCTGGGACAGGCTCTAGTTCAGTGACATGGCAGACCACACGGATCCTGCCCCTGCAGCCCCCACACATATCTGCATGTCTTATTCTCATTGTGAAGCTGGACCAGAGGCTTTGGAGCAGCGTGCATTGCCGTGGAGCAGCCTGTCAGAGAAAAAACGCTGCACATGGGCTCCCTGGTGCTTGCCAAGCTCTTCAAGCTATGCACTAGAGCCAGGACTCGGACCATAAGCTCTTTGTGTTCCTGGTCATTCAYAACCAAGAGAAGCAGAAATCTGGTTTTGAGGACTGTTTATCAGCCTAGTCCTTCCAAGATCCTCAGTCTCAGGGGTAGCGAGAATCAACAACCCCATTAGCTTGCTTGCCTAACCAAAGAGAGATCAAGCCGAATATGCATTCTGCTTCCCAGGCCAGAAGCAGTTACACTGAGATAAGCASGTGTGGGGTAAGAGGACAAAACAAGGAGCAAGATGCCTGCACAGCTCTGAGCTGCAATACGTTTCTGACTCCATTCACACAGATATGGAAAGCCGACGCTCAGTCTCTGGTGCATATTTAAATGCTCATTCTGAATGGCCGATTAGTCAGAAGTGGAATGTTTCTGCATTCATGGAGTAGCTATTTTAAGATTACATTA
The DNA here is from genome assembly GCA_035582835.1 of Phoebastria nigripes. NCBI lineage: Eukaryota > Metazoa > Chordata > Aves > Procellariiformes > Diomedeidae > Phoebastria > Phoebastria nigripes. The sequence goes on along the minus strand of JAYKAV010000378.1, from coordinate 308,090 downwards.
TGCACTCTGCTTCCATTATTAGGTACACTTTTAAAAAAAAAGAGGAAAGGCGTTACACCCAGCGATGCATTTGCCTCAGCAGACTTGAGTGCTGCATGTACAAACACCCAGCACAAACAGACGAAAGCTAATGAATTCTGTTATCGACAAGCCACATTCTTCTTCACAGCTCCAGAGATCGCCTTCTCATTAGGCTTGCCAAATCTTGATGGAACAAGTCAAATCACTGTGTTCACTGGCCACCTCGGCTATAGGCCTGTCAACCTGCATCTTCCACGGAGATTTAACACAGCCATAGAAGTCACCAAACTGAAAGAAGTTAAGCCAGACTACTGCAGCATCTCACATGTCTTGCAGCTCTAGAAGAGACTGACCCAGATACTCTCATTCCAGACACCAGTTTCCCTGCTCGTGTTGCCCATGCTCTCCAGCACTGCCTTCACTCAATGATAACTAGTGCACATCTATACCCCTCCAGTACCGCTGGATCCCCTGCRAGGCCTTGGAGTCCCACAGTTATTTGACAAGCTGAAAGTTCACAGGAACTTGTTTTGGAGCAAGTCAAGAACTCTCAGGGTTTTTCAAGCTAACAAAACTCAAACTATTAAATGCTGTCAAGCTTTTATGAAAGCCAAAAGGCAATTTTAGGGAAAAATATACACTTGCGTTTGGCCGAGACCGYCCCCTGCCCCCAATCTCTCCTGCATGTATTAGGATTGCAGCTGTCTCCATAAAATCCACACACAATCACCCATCAACTGTACATCCAAATTTTTTTTCTTCCACCCTCCCAAGCCTGAACTACGATATCAGGGTTTGATCAATGTGGTTTTCCGAGAGGGAGGATTGGAGGAGCTAAGAAAGGAAGCACAAATACAAGCACTTTGCCAAACAACACAGATAAGTTGCATGCCAATGGCACAAGGGATATTATTTTAATTGCAAAAATCAATAATCTTAACCCAGGGCAGATTCAGTATAAAGAGTCAGTTTTCTGTCAACAGTTTTGCTTTACTAACAGGTTTATACAGATTGTTTTAAAGATCAAAGCCGCAGAATCCAAAAGGTACACGTATAATAAATCTCATTAAAACTAGAGCAGGTCAGCCCTCTGATGAACTTAAGCTGTAGATCCTTCTAATGCTCTTGAAGAAAGCTCGGGTGACCAGCCAAGTGAGGATTCCCTCAGCTCACAAATCCACATCTTCTGAGCCAAGTGGAAATACTGTATCAGCTAAGCAAAACAGAGTTTTGTGTGTGGGTTGGGGTTTGTTTTTTTTGTTGTTTTTGTTTTTTTTAAACAATGTGAAGAGCAAGCAAAAAACCCCAAGTTATGAAGCAAAGAATACTAGACTCAGAGCTGAAAATAAAACCTGACTCAGGAGGAAAAAAGGTGATACAAAAAACATTGTATTAAACCAATGTTACTTTGATGTTGGATTCAAATCTAAAGAAATGCATTAGCCCACGCAGACACGAAAAGTACAAAAAAGTCTAGCAGTATGTGAACRCTAGAGCACAGCCCATCTGCTGAAAAATGAAAGCTACTAAAGATGGACAGCTTTACTGTCAGGGTATCCACATACAGAGACTTCAGGGCACTGAACAACTTTACCTGACAGTCATCTCTCCTGTAAAGCCTTGATCTCAAAGAGTTAAGAACACTGATTTATATCCAACACAGAGGGCTGGACAGCAGTAGCAGCACATATATATATATATATATATATACACACACACACACACACACACACACACACACATATATGAAAAACAATATTACATGATGTCAAGGAAGGAAAGTAAAGCTAAAAAGAAGGATGCCCAAATGCTTGAAAGCACTGCTTAAAACAAACCTAATAAGAAGTCTGACCTTGTCAGTCTTCAGTCCTGGGAGGGCCCAGTGTCCACTGTGCAGAGGTGAATGGACRCAGACATCGCACGCTGGCAGTGGGACTAGGAGCTGTGCACACGTTCACTAACAGCACTTCTAGTGCTCAAAAACTTTGGCCATTGTGGAGAAAACTCTTGGCACAGATACAGTCATTTCAACTTTGTTCATTTTACTGCAGCAATAAAGATATTGCTTTACAGATGCCACAGTTGATATATGCAAAAATGTGGAACAGAGTAGTTAGTTTCAAACTTTCTTGGTTAAAGCACACACCCCTCACCAAGGTTTTTAAAAGAGAAGGAAAAAACAACAACAACAACAACAAAAAAAAAAAAACTACCACACACTCTTCCCCCAAGATGTCAAGATATTTCTTTCACCAAAGCATGGGGTTGTTTTTTCCCTGTTTTTTAAAGAGGATAGTAAGAAAAAAACCCCAGCTTCTAATGCAGAAAACATTTCTGTGAAAACATGGAAGAGGTAGAAAATCCTGGATTGTATTTAACTAGTGAACAAGGTCACAAATTAAGCAGTCTGAGAATTTCTGGTAGCTTAGCCCTGAAATAGTCCCCCTTTTTTCCACCCCCCACCCCCTTCACTACTTAGCTCAAAACACAGAACCAACAAGAACACATGATGCAGCCTGCATTGGTACGGGCAAATACATGGCTGAAGTCACAGGAGCACATTCTTCAGGGCTCATGAACCATCACATGACAAACATCACAAGAAGCCAATTTACTAAACACAATTTAAACTTGAATAATAAATAATAATAACAACAACAACCACCATTATGGAAACACCTCTTAGGAAGGGAGGAGCTACACTTGAAAAGACAGCAGCAAACAACAAAGCAAAGATCAGTTCTCATATTATCTGAAACTTTTGATTTCTAGTGCTACACTAAGCTAGTATTGCTTAGAAGTCCCTAATACATACTTCTAGTTACATAGGTTACGGCCAATAAAAAAGTTGACCAGCAGTCAGTGAAGACCTTATCAGTAAGCCTCTCACAAATATACCAATATTTGAATTTAATTGCACAGACTTGAGCTAAAACTTTTCTGATTCTGCATGTTTGAAAACCAGCAGATTGTTCATTTGCTATAAAGCTTATAGGCAAGAGTGACTTCTTTTTTAAAAAAAGGACATGCAACCCACAATCCTTCTCCTTAGCTGTCAAGAAGTACCGACAGCTATTCGGAACACATACAAGGTCTGCTTCCAACTCCAATCAGATAAATGCAAATAAAAGCAGAACTGCCTCTTAACAAGATGGCACTGTACAAACTGATTTTCACACTTAGCTACTGTCTGTATTGATTTCTGTACCAGGACAAAGGAACTTGTTTTTTGTTTCATAAGAGCCACTTTCATTGGAAAAGTCTCAAAGCTGTACTAACATTTTATCCTGACAATTTAATTAGGGATTGGTCCAATCCTGGAGTAGTGTTCAACATTCAGGGATCCTGAAGGCTCTTAACTGTTTAGGAAAGGTTACAATGATCCGCAGGGCCACTATCAAATAGATCACTGTAGACTCATCCTTGGGATTAAGTCATCTCTATTTGTGAGCCCTTATGTGATGATCTGTCTATTATAGAGCATAAGTACTGCATGAAAGCCTCTTCAAGGCCTTCACCACCATCTGTGAATTACATTATTAACAATGGTATGAACTTCCTAAGAGCATCTGGTTCTCTCCCCACCCCCTTCTCAAATCACTGGAAAGAGCTTTTCAGTATCAAAACAGGCATGGGTGAAGCTGTTTTCCTCCTTCCCCTCTCTCCCCACCTCCTCCTGCCCTCCAACAGCAGAGGATAGATGGGGATCAGTTCTCCGTTTCCATGCCCTACATGTATTCTCCACAACTCTTGCTATTGTTAAATAAAGATGAACTAAAACAACTAAGTGACACGTGTACCACAGGCATTTTACCGGGAAAAGCGGAAGTTTATTTCATCGTTTTGCAGAGGCAGCATCTGAAGTATGCTGCTGAACGGCTGCTGCAGAATGCGTGTGCTGTGGCACAACAGGGACTGCACAGTCCTACCCCGAGACCTCACTTCTCACCAGCGCAATTCCTGAAGTTAACCAAAAACAGGCAGAAGCCATTAAGCCAACTTGAATAGTTACTGCTGTAGCTAACTTTCTAGATGCAAATAAGTATTTTGTCATCCCAATACTCCTCCCCAYCAAGGATGTTTCAGAAGCTTATTCTGAAAACATGCCAGCCTCTTGCAAACAAGAAGTAGGAAGAGACAGTATCACCCGGGACATCAGAGCATACTCTCATCTGAACTTTGCACAGAGTTCACATCAACCAGCCTCCTTGGCTACTTTAAGGGATCATTTACTCTTACAGGAACAGAGCTGTTCTTATCTCATTTTCTACTGCTCTTTAAACCTAGCTTCTTTTCTTGCTCTATACGTAGGGCTTGTAAGAGCTTCTCGTCACCTCAACTTTCTATATACAGCAGCAGCAGTTTTTCCATTCTGTTTTTCACAGTATAATTCTTTAGTTGCATTACAGATCACAATTCAGGCAACATTGCTACAGCCTGTAAGATACAGCATCTTCCTCTGTCTTAAGTTAGCAGCAGTATTTCTTGAAAGAAAAGAGTAACATTATGGCCAGCTCAATAAAGACTTCTATTCAGCAGGAAACAGCATCCAAAACAAACAATCCTGTAACATGCAATAACAGACAGAAAATACTGGGCGGGGGGAGGGAGACAACAATGTTTCTGCACAAATTCACATGAACCCTTCTTCTAACATACTGTTTCTCTTATGCCCATGTTTCAAATAAATGAATAATCAGGCATATGTTGAGATGTTGGGACACTAGCATCTAGAACATACTCCTACTGTAATTACAGGCAAATACAGAATTTCTTCAAGTCTACAGAATAACGGGCAAGTATGTTTATTTGGGGTCACCATCACTCTGATGTGCTGCCTGAATGCATGCCCTTTGTGCGGGTCCTAAGAGGAAGTGTGCAATTACGGTTGACCTCAAGCTACAGGAGGGGAGGAAGCTAGATGCACACAGCAGCTAGCCTCCAGGATGGTTCTGCCAGGGTTTAATTTTATTTCTGTCACGACTAGTCACTCTGCTTTGGATGGCAGGTCAGGCTGAAGATGAACCACTATCCAGACTCCTAGGAAAGGACATAGCTGTGTTTTTATGCAGCCATTTAAACAAGTCAAGAGAGCCGTAAGAAAATTAAGCAAGTTTTATGAGTGGCTTTAGAGGGATGGCTTAGTAACAGAATCCCAAACTCTTATTCCCTATAGCTTATTGGGAGGGGTACAGGGAGAGGAAAAGCAAAGAAACTGGCAAGTCTTGGAGCAAATTAGTGGCAATTAGAGATGGGCTCTGCCAAGCCAGCTCCCAACATACAGTAGGAGCACAGCATCCTATCAAAAGGATCTTAGGATTGTAACACTGGTATGTGGAATGACAGCAGCTAAAATTGGAATGAATTCCCATCTTTCAAACAGTATGTACAGGTGACCATGTAATCAAATTAGCTAATATTTTGCTAAATCGGTGCATTGAATATCACCCAATGAGCTCATTTTTGGAGGCAGTTCAATACCTCACTTCTAGGACTGATGTCAGCGTCACATGCTTGGAGAGGATCAGTCTGCAGCTGGGTATTTTAAAGCCTTCTATTAGGAGTACAGAAAAGTCAGCGGATTTCAACAGCATCAACTAATGAATTTGTGTTTTATCATAACAATTTAGTCACCAGACCCAGCTGTCAATATCTCTGTGAGAATATCAGGCCATTTCAGACAGTTCCCCTTCTCTCTGCTTTAAGCCACTAGATGGAAACTGAAGAGTGCAGCAACTAAGTTGTTTCAACAGAGAAAGTTGTGTTTCAACAGAAAAGGAAATCAACAGAAAGACAAGGAAACAGGAAACTCTCACTGATTCTGACTGGCTYGTGATAAAACGATGAACCATGGAGAGACTAAACTCAGCAGTTGTAAAAATAAACAAACAAACAATAGCAGGGCAGAAGGTGTTGAGCATCAGTAGCACAAACACTTCAGGCAGTAACATTCAACCCTACGTTCAAATCCCATTCACTCACAAACCAACTGTGAAGTCACATTTTATTTTGACATAAGATAGGGATGTCACTGAAGTTCAGTGGCAAGTGTTCATGCAGTATCTGTGAAGTCTCCCGCACTTTGCTCACTGCTTGCACTTTGTACCAACAAGTAGGAATAGATTTGCATTACACAAATAAGCAGTGTCTTCATTGTGCAACTGCATGCGACTTTTTCAGAGAAAAACAATGCTCAAATACAAGGAGTGTTGTGTGCATCAGGCTACAGAGTGGGTGGTAGTGATGCTGTCAGAAAGCACTCAGCATTGCTTACCTCCACGCCCATTGACTTCAGTAGAAGGCTACATACGAAAAGTCTCTGAAGATGAAGCGTTCCCTAACCCATGGCGCTGTCCATACACTATACTTAAGAAAGAGACAAAACAAAAAAACCACAGAAGTGAAGCTGCATGAAATTGTAGCTTTTTTTTTTTTTTTTTGAAGACTCTTGCAGTCCCCATTCCAGTTAAGAAATCAGACTATACACCCATCAGTTCTGAGCAAGCCCTTCACCACACTGCCTGAACCTTTTACATCTCTAGAGCGTAGGGTGAGAACAACAGTAATTTACTGCATGCTTACATTGCTCCCAGAAGACTTTGGATGAAGATGCCTTAAAGCTTCATGTTCTGCTAATTGTTAAACTGTTCAGTGAGACTAGCTAGTTTAGTCAGGGGCTGTATGAAAACACACAGCCCTCACAAGCAGCACAGGGCAGGGCCCATTTTAAAGATCYGTGGGAGCTTCTCTCAAAGAAGTTCACAAGCTCTGAATCTGTTTCAAGGGCAATTCAGTTCACCCTCATCCAGGCTACAAGTTTCATTTGTAATAGTTTTAAGAACAGGAGGGTCAAAGGCAAGAAGCACTAAACTGCCATGAACGCGAAGCCCCATATACAGGATCATCAGAGCAATGAGCAGCTCGGGTACCTCCAGAGGAGCTGGCAGAAAGACCAGGCACTTGAATTTCAGCGTGCGTGACAGACACCCTGCTTGCACTGTGTGAACCTACAGGTGGATAAATACATTTGGTGTACAGACTGCAGCCGGGGTTGGGGAAGGTTATTATAACCGAGACAAACTACCTCACAGTATTACTAGTAGTTAACTCCCAGAGGCTTGTGACTTATTTTCAGACTGTAGTTTTTATCCTGGGCATTCAGTTGAAGAAAGAAGAGACTAAAGGAAATAACAAGATCCTTACACATACAAGTTCTTATTTAGCTGCTTGTGGTTCAGTAAGACATTCCCTCTCATTTTAAGATGAGGCTTATCAAGTCAGTGTACCTCAAAGGTTTTAAAGTGAGCAGAATGCACCCTTAATTCCAAACGATCCCATTTTCAGCCAGAACTCCTCTATACAGAGCTCCATTTTTTCAGAGGTTTGAAGCTATTTGGCAGTTGTATGCAGCCCGGACCAGCCTGCACATTTTTCTCTCTTTTTTTTTTTTTTTAATTTTAGACTTAATGTAGCATGTACTCTCAGAAAGGTTTACAATGCAGCCTTTTGTAGTTAACTTGCTCCAAGCTGGGCCAGTGCCAGGTTGTTATCAATGACATTTTAAAGCAGATGAATGAAGTTCTTATGTACGGTGACAAGCAGAATTGTGATATGGCACATGCATACACTGAAAGAAGAGAGCTTGCTATTAGTTTGTCAGGTTAATAAATAAATAGTGATTTCATGAATAAAAGCCTTTTATTAGGAAACAAAAGAAAAAAAATTAATATTTATAAAGCTTTAGTGGCTTAGAGCACCCTTTAAAATAAGATTATTGCATTTCAGTCAGAGCCACCATCGTGGATTAGAGATTCTTGAACACAGCTTCCCCTCCTATCATAGCAGTTCAATACAGAAAACAAAGCTCTGCCTTCTGAACTGGTTCAGGCCAGGCTCAGGCCTGTTCCACTACTCCTTCATGARTAAGCTACTCAGTTTGAGATTGACAATATCGAAGGCCCACGGCAGCAAACACTTCTGTTACGTCTTCAGGACTGCAGCTAAAAGGCTGCACCTGCTGGAAGAGCTGTTGGTTCCTTATCACAGCAGGAAGTTCTCACGTTTTACACAGCGCGCTTCCACACCACACAGAGGCACTGAAGCCAAGCCAAGCCACAGAGAGTGATGCTACGCGTTAGCAAAACTGACTGCTATCATAAGTCAGCTAGCGAATTACTTCCCATCCTCTGCCCCCAGAAAAGATTCTTCACTAATACCCTGTTGATATCTCTCAACCGCTTCAGGGTTCTTCCGTATTTCCCACAGCACATGCAAAGAAATGTTCACCATCAAAGCGAAGTTTAAAAAGAGTGAAGTACGTCCAGGATGTCCTACTTCATGGCAAGCAAATGAAATTCTGACAAATACAGATTGCTTCTCACCTCAAGCTATCTTTGCACATACCCCCTTTGGCTCAAGAGGTTCTGTGCTGATCTGTCCTGAAACCAAACTTGCAAGTTTAAACTTTAAACAAGCTAAATAGTTTTGTTTTGGGTTTTGTTTTGGGTTTTTGGGTGTGTGTGTGGTTGGTTGGTTTTGGGTTTGTTGGTTTTGTTTTGATTTTTTTTTTTTTTTTTTTTTAAATGAGGCACATCAAGTTTAGAGTCAAGATGTGAGCTGAAAATTTTAGTTTGGCTCATGCCATCTTCTCCCCAAATACTAAAAAGATGTAATACTTTTCCCTTCTCCTCAAGGGAAAGTCAAGTTTGAACTTCCTCACTCATAAGAGAACCAGATAGAAACTGCCCCAAAATAACTGTCTCAGCCATCTACAGTCAACATGAACAGATCTAAGTTAAATAGAGCTTCCTCCAGACAAGAACAGTTTCTGGTATATGCGTAAAAGAGAAAAATTCCACTTCAAAGACCAGAAGTGTGGGTTGCAGAAGCCTGTGGCACAGTTGTTATCTTTGCAGCATGAAGCACAAGTTGAGATCAGGGATCTGTAAAGTATATGTGAAAAATATTCATTTCACCCACTAAGACTATGCAAACTCTATTCCAGTCATACTATAAACGTTAACTGATAACGCCTCCTTTGCCTTAAAGTTTATATAACTATGCCCAACTTTTGGGAAGGCATCTGAAAATATGCTATGCTCGTATTGTTTTGCCCTGATAATCTCTTTCATTTAAGATTCAGGAGCAGAGCAGAACCTGCACAGAAGGACAGTTCACTCCCAGCACATCACTGAGGCAGTCACCCCCAGCCACCACACAGCGAAGTGCTGAGGGACACAGTGGCAGGCTGACACAAAAAGCAAGAGATAACATATTAATATTTGATTTCCATGTGCAACTGTACTGACAAGTTTATGCAATATTAGACTTGACCCACACTACAGGGGTAGCTGCTGTCTGGAGATTCATTTAAGTGTTGAAATTCAGGCTTACACATTCTGTTAACTGCTGCGCCACCAAAATACTACCAAGAAGGAAGAAATACCAAAAAGAACAAAAAAGCCTAAGTTGTCCTGTTTCACTTCACTTTTTGAAGTCGCAAGCTTGCTACCCCACATAAGCACAACTCGGCTGAAAACCAAAACAGAGGAAACTCCCAGTAATGAAACTCACTAGATGTAACATAAGAAAAACACTTGTTCAGAAAGTGAATTAAGTCTTTGTCAACCATTCTGCAATTTTAAAAGGCAAAGGAGAAGGCTGTCATTTCAAGGTTTACAATTCACCAGGAAGACAATATAATATGGCAGCTAGTTAACTGTTTCATACCACATTTTGAAGCATTGTATTTAAATACAGTGGTTACAGCATCATCTGAAGAACATGCCCAGAGCTGTTTGCCTTTAAACTATTTTAAACTGTTGAGGAGGACTGTGGAAAGGAAAACAAAAACAAAAAGACAACAAGGAAAACAAATAACAACAAAAAAAGAATCAATCCTTATTCCAGAAACACCTTTATCTTGTCACCTAGCATTTCCTCTTGCAACTAGGTTTAGCTCCTGTCTGTAGGTCAGAGAGCTGAGTCACCTTCCTGCTTGCCCCACAGCTACTTATGAGCTAAATTTTCAGTGTGACACCCTGTTTCCTACAGAAGATGCTCCAGAACTCAGGACTACTGCAAAGAAACAGCAGACTCAAAAGGATACCTGCTACCGTACAAGAAGCGAGCCATCTCACAGACAACTGCTGACTCTCTGCTCCTAAGCATCGACATTCGCATACAGAAGAAGTTCTGTTTTTTTAATTACAGTTTGCTAAGAACTGGCCCTTTCCTGGCTGAGCAAGACCTTGCCAATTTTTTTTCAGACAGAGGGACAGCAGCCCACAGGTTTTCCACATGCAAGTGAAGGTTAGGGGCTTTTGTTTTTAAATGCCTGGAACGTGGCACTTGGGACTCTTAACAGCATTCAGCAGCTTCAGAGATTCGTGGGAAACTCCAACTTCAGATGGATTAAGCCAAAGGGTTGGTCCTGCATCACGTAGAAGACTCAGACTGCCTCTAACTACCAACAAAGCTCTCTTTTGGAAAGCAAAGCATTTTACACATGCAAGGCATATGCCCTATCCCTCCCTCTCATCATCACACTAAAAGGTATAGAGATGAAAAGCTTGAAGTGTTTTGGTTTTTTTTCTTAAGAACCCTAACATACACATTTCTCAGATGTTAGCCATTGAAGCTAAACCAAGCCAGTTGAACAAGTCTTAAAAGTTCTTGCTGCAATTTTAAATGTGATAATTCTGTACATCAAAACAGAAGGGACATGATAGCAGCCAGCCAGAGTAGTAGGATAACCACAGTCCCCTGTGACAGGACCAGCTTCCCACATTAAGAATCCATTTCTCAGATATTTAATCCAGTTAAAAGTTGAAGACAAAGGTGCTTAGCAGAGCAGCTTTTACCTTTTTGCTAAGGAGGCCTTGAGACCTAACAAATGAATGCAGTATCCCTCAACAAAATCCTTACAGTGCCATTCTTCCCCAACTACTTCCTATCGCTTCTTATCTGTTCTAAGAGGGAGAACAAACTCTTGGATTTGGAACCTGCTCCAAATTCCCTTTGGGGCATCCCCACTCATACAACAGCAAAGCCAGTTATAGGCAAACTAACAGAAGAAGCCTGCAGATTGTCTCCTAAGGAGAGAGTATCATACACCAGCTGCTACAGCAAGTGTGTTAAAGCCTACTAAATAGAGAAAATATATGACTCAATGGACTCGCAGTACACAGGAGTCAGGTTATGGTCTTATGCCTTTCAAATCCTGCTTTATCTCGCCTCAGACTTGTTTGTGGCTCACCTCACCGCGGTGTAGGCAGGGGGTAAGCTGTGCAACAAGGAGCCTGGCATCACAAGTCCCAGACCTGCACAACTCCTGAGACRACACCTCTGGAATTCAATTCCCAGAGATCTCCTGCGCTGCTCTACTTGCAGAGCAGTGGAAAGCTTAAGCATCCAAGCCACCTCCTGAGCTCTGGTATGAGCTTAGCACAGGGACAGTATGATCTGTGATAAAACAGTTCTTTCAAAATAGGTCAAATTAAATATTCAAATGTCTTTGATTACTTCAGTACAAGAAGTTTATACTGTGGCCTTAAGTTCCTCACTAATTTCACCTTGAAACAGCCTACACTGATGCAGTAACTTCATTATTTCCATGAAGCCTCAGCTGAGGAGTTCCTCAGGAGAAGGACTAGTACACCCAAAAGCAGCGAGCAGCCACAACGCATTTCAGTGAGCGCCACAGGCATTTCATTTACCAAGGCCATAAGAAGTTCACATCACAGRGTATTTGCCAGGAGTTTCATGATTGCTGGCATACACAGTAAGGGTGCGTCTCACCATGGAAGCAACAAGCTGCTTAACTGTGTGACTCATCTTATAGCAACGTTTCTGAGAGAAGATCAGCCTGCAATGAGCAACACTGATAAGATGCATATTCAGAGCAATTCTATTTGGGCAAAAAGCTATTAACACATTCAAAACTGCATATACAGAAGCCTGCCCAAATGCTACTAAAACACAAGAACACATGCACTGCAATATTATACTATTGCAATAAGACATTTTGCAGATGGTTGACAGTGATCTAATCAATTTATACAACCCAACTCAGAAATGCAAAAATGGTTTTTAGCCTTCATAATTTTTTATCCCTTTAAACAGAGCACTCTGGAGGAACGGCTTCCAGCCAAAAGGTAAGAAACCCTGTCTGCCTTGTTTAAATCACTGACTACTTCCAATAGATACCACCTGTTTCTTTCTCTTGCTTCCAAGATCCCCCCCCAACCTTTATACAAAAGATACGAGCTTCACTGTCACTACCTAATAAACAAATTAAAAGGCTGTTCAGGCAAATCAATGGAACAGAGAGGAGACTCTTCTTAAATTCACAGGCTGAACTGAACAACTCGAAGACTTGGAGCAGGCAGTTGACAAGCCTAGTGCTTTCATGTTGCAAGGCCAGTTTATATAAAGGAAGTATCAGTCACAGAAGACCAGCAGCTTAGTACATACTTCTTGCTAACGGCATCAGCAAGAGTCAGATATGAAGACGGTAAAAGCTTCAAGTCAGTCAAACTCTAAAAGTACAAGAGCACTTTTTTAAGCTTCCCATCCATTACATTCTTGCAAGGGCAGCAAGAGCTTCCAGCGTACAGATGTTCCTGGGAGCCAGTCTGCAAAACGGCCTTCTCGCTTCAGCAGAGTGAAGTTGCACTGTGGTACTGGGAGGATGTGGTTTGTTGTGACTGAAGAATGAAACGTTGAGCTGCAGGCTGTGATCAGGGAGCAGCTACACTGAGCTAAGCTGCCCAAAGGCTATTTTCTTTTTTTTTATTTCCCAAGAGAGAATAGTTGCAGCTATAGAATTTTCAAGATTTTTTTCCAGTAACTGGAAATCCTCAGGCATTACCTCTGCATGAAGGCAGCTCTCTTACACTAAAATACTTCCAGCAGACTGCTTTTTGAATGGCAGTCTCCACTCAAAATAGCATTCTCCACTTAAGTAAATGTGTCATTGACTCTCAGAATAACTGTAGATACTACAGTACCCTGCCCTTTTGAACTTTCTTTCATTGCTTAAACAGCAAGAATCAATATTGGTCAGATAATGACTCATTATAGCATCACAGGCTATTTGCATTTTCAGATTACAAGCTCCTTTTCAAAACACAAGAATTCACATACCCACTGGAACTCCAGAGGTGACAACTTCAGTGTATATTTCACTCAGTTTGTTTCAATGTAACTTCATATTTTGAAAGATGCAACTGAGCTGTATAGTTGTTTTACCTGAAATGCCACAAATGGCATCATATTCAGTGGAATAAAAAAAAGGGGGGGAAAATAAGTCCAAAGACAAAATTTCCCTCTTAACCTAAAAATGGACATTTTAGGTCAATACTGACAAAGCACTACGAGAAGCCTGACCTTCCCCAAGAAAACCAGGCTTCAGCTTCTAGGCCAGCTACCATAGCTTCTTCTGGCTGGACTTCACTGGTCAAGACACAAATACTCCAAAACTGACAACTTGTAAAGCAGTGCCCCAGTAAACAAAAAGAAGGGGAAGGATATGGGAGAAGTAGCTGCCAACTCTGCAAAGAAACCTTAGACTGAGTGATCTAATGTAAAGCACAATATGAAAGAGGTATTATATATTCAGTACATCCTTTAGCTCAATAAGCACAGTAACAAATAGAGCAGCATATTAGACCCGATAGTCAAGGTAAGTTGTAGCCAGGTCCAAATTTATACTCCTCTTCTCACAAATCAGATCAAAGAAAGCCAGCAAAAACTAAACCACTTGCACAAACCAAACCTAATCATCATCAGTGTGGCTGTAAGGTATGAATGCTCAGAAAAACTAGAAACTTATCTAGGAAATGTGAATAATGGGTTGGCTGTTTCAGGAAGAAATTAAAAAAAAAAAAAATATCAAGCTGTCATTGAGATAGCCTACAAAAGGACAGTTAGATCCCTTAAAAAAAAAAAAAAAGACTCTTTCTCATACTCTGCAAGTTTTAAGAATGTTCCTGTATGATCCTCAGCAAGGTTCCAATTCAACTGTCATCATCCTCCTTCTCAGCTCCAAATACTGTTCTCAACCTAAAAAAGGACCTTGCATTTCATGCAGGTCTCTAGAAGAGCCTGCTATGTGTGTAGATAACAAATCTTCAAGAGAAGGATTGGTCTTTTGTCACCAAGTAGCTTCAGCTTAACCATCAAGCTGCTTAAGGAGCCAAGTCTCACCACATACGAATGCATTTACACATACAAAAATTCTCTGCAACCCAAGCTCCTGGTCTTGTGCAGCTGGATAGAAACCTTCATCTTTTAACAATACAACATCACACCCAACATGAGGTAGACGCCTCCCATTTTCCTTGCAGGGCTTTCAACAGAAGTAGAAGTTTGAAAGACAGGGAGGAAGTTACAAATCACCTCACTAATATAGTTTTATCTCCCAAATGGTGACAGCTGGCAACACAGGAAATGGAGGTATCTGTAAGGCACTGTGAGAAGTTTGCCTAAAGCAGGAATCAGCACATTCTTCTGGTCCACTGCCTCTGAAAACTTCAGCTTTCAGAATGAGCTATGCCTGTGCCTGAAAAACATCAGTTGAGGAAAACCAACAAATAAGAGATGATAGCATCTTTAAATATTAGGCATTTCCAAGTCTACTAAATATTTCATTAGAACCTTCTGTTCTCCTAGCTACATTGTAGTCTCCTCCAAAAATCATCTCTCCTCAACCCTATACAAGCAGCAGCTATCAAGATCTTACCTAAGGAAAAAAGAAAAATAAGTTCTACGTGAGATAGATTGGACTTATCAATGATTAAGTAAACTCACAATTACCACATTGTTTAATAGCAATTGCAGGACCTGGATAGAGAAATGTTATATTTAGCTTCTCCATAAATAAGTGGGAAAATATTTCCTGTATGTTCCACTAGGAAGGAGCTCTCAGGCAAAACATGACAGACACCCCCAAACACATTTGCAGGACTCTGCTTCCTGCTCAAGCGGTTCTCCTGGGATTAAGGAGGGGAAGTCAAACAGCTTAGGTTTTCATTTGCTTTAAACTTTTTTTTTTTTTTTTTTTAAACTGTGCATTTTAGAACAATATATGCAGCATATCCTCTCTTTCTGGGTCAGTTGCTCCCTTCCAATAAAAGCATATTGTCTCCCGGAGGGTAGGGAAGACAAGTGAACTGCAAGAGCAGTCAGGGCCAGATTGCCTGCCCAGCTTCTTCACTTCAAGAAAGAGATGTAATAAACAAAGGAAAACCAGCACTTAAAACAAATTACAGATTTTGTTCTGTAGAACTGTGCATAAAAATAATCTAAAAGGGCAAGTTTCAATAGATTATTTCCCAATAGAGATAGTTATCAGAAGTCTTTTGGAAAGCTACAAAGAGCATTAGAGCAGTTTTCCACGGCTCCCATGGTCATGATAACGCAGATTCGATGCTAGCCTGGTGACTGAAGTTACCCAACAACTTTCAGTGCCTTAGATAACAAGGCTCACAAAGGATTTTGAGGCAGGCATCTTTTACTAGCTCTCCTCTGCTTTAGCTAGAATTCTTTCCTGCAGCTTGTCCCTAGACCTGACAATGTGGCTGCTGTGCCCACACTTTGCTACAGAGTGAGCAACTGACATATTCCATGTTCATCAGACAGAGTATGACATCTGCAGCTTAATACCAACAGTAGATTCAGGGAGACAGTTCATTGTTTAGAGATCCAAGCAGCAAAAGTAACTTAAAAATTATATGTAAACAAAGACAGTATTAACAACTGCCTCAAAAAACAATGCACACATACTAGCAGCCCAAGAAAAATAACTTACTCCCTCTTAAAATGTTATATTTTGGTTAACAATGGTGAGCAACTTTTTTTTTTTTTAAATTTAAACCCCAAAAGCAAAGGACACAGCAAGTTAAGTTCATTCAGATTTCCTTCTGTTTACTATCTTACAGTTGTCAAGAAAGAACCCAAAGAAAATGTGCTTTCATTTTTTTCCACTTAAATGAAGATGCTAGACGGGAAGGATAGGAAAGCCCTACCACTTGACAAGATACTGTCCTGCAAGACAGGAAATATGGCACAGATATTTGGAAGTAGGCTCAAAGAATCTGGGGTACGGAGAGAAAAAGCAACAGGCTAGATTTTTCAAATTGCCCTAGCAGAGCTCTGACTGCACATCTGAGTAGCACTTGTGAACATGGTGTTTTTATTTCACTGCTTTTGTTCATGATGCGACTACTGTGCCCACCTGCTATAAYGCAGATGCATACTTCAAGGGCCCTACCTTCACTTTGACTCAAGTCCTCCTCCTCCCAAAACAACCTTCTTTGAGGGATGGGAGGGAGAACACCCGCCCCCCTCAACTCCCCCCAAAGACACACAGGAGAAGAAAAGAAAAGATAAGAAAAAAGGGGGGGGGGACGGGGGGACGGGACCGGACAGAAAAAGGAGGTCTTATTTTTTGTTACAAGATAAACAAAGGTCTTGATCAGCACCAAGTAGCCCCTCTCCGGCTCATGGTATCTTTACATTTTACTGTAGTACAGTCCTACCCTGTACCATTTTCTGCTAACATGGCACATCAGAAGACAACTGTTCTGCTGCATAAAAGTGAAGATTGCAGTCTTATTTCTCAAAAGTGGCTGTATAACCAAAGGCCAAAACAAACAGATAGCAGAAGTCTGGACAGATGATTAAGGGAATTTTACAAGTCATCAAGCGACCAGAGGGTTGTAAATGTATAATCAACACTTTGCATGAACTACCCTGAAATGAATGCTCATGAGATGCTCTATGGCAATGAGAACGAGATAAAAACCTATAAATAAAAGCCATCCAATTTCAGAGTGATTCAGATCAGCTATTCCCCTGAATCCGTGAGAGCCAATTATAACTGTTTATAGGGCATACTTAATGCAAAAATTCAGTTTGAGGACATCAATTTCACCCTTTCTCCTTGCCTGAGAAGTTTATCTCTAAAGCAAGAAGACATCAAGCGATTTAAAAGAGACTCCATTTCTGTCCTCAAAATTCATAGTGACCTGGAAACAGAATTAGACATAGCCATATGCTTGCACACTGACATGCTTCTTCCTTGCCCACAAACTGGAACAGCAAACTTCCAGCAGTTACCAGATAATCTTTGTTCAGAAACAGCAGGGTTTCAGGCAGCAAGTTAGACCCTTATACTACTCATAGAAATTATTCAGCAAGATGGGTTTTCTTTTAAAGAAGTAACTTGGACCTAGAGTTATCAGTCCGTATAGAAGGAAGCTACCATCAGTTTACAACAGATTGTTTCAACCAATTTCACTCAATACTGAAGAAATCAAGTCCCCCTGCTGAAGTCAATAAGGATCCATAAGAATGGCAAGCGTGGCAGGCTTGCAGAACCAAAGCCTTCCTAAGGACTAAAAAGGTGATGGCCCTGTTCACAAGCCCTTAGCAGCCTAGGAAGGATTATCATCTGAAATGACACCAAAAGTTTTGATTAAGAAACAACAACTGTGTGACAGAAGAGGAACACACACAAGCTCAAGAAAATTCTGACAGAAGTATGGAGAAACAACCAACCCCAGCTATCTAACAAGAGGCTAAAAGGGCAGAAAAAACCCTAAAGCGTGGTTAGGAAGTTATAACAGGAAATGCAGAAGTACTCAAACAATAACAGTTAAGGGCAGAATATGATGAATATCATTTCCACTTTAGACTGCAAGAAGAGTCTGAGAAAGTAGAAGTAATTATGAGACCAAAACCAGGCCAGGAAGAGAGTCACACACTTATTTTTGCATAGAACACCAAGGATTTACAAAGACCACTGGTACAGAATACACCTCTGTACTATGAGATTGAAGAAAGAGAATAAATATACCAAAAGCTGCATTCTCTGGATTTATCAGGCTCTGGAGGGAGTTGTTTATATATTTAAAAACTAAGTAGTGTTCAAAAAATCAGTACAGTTTCAATTTAATTTAATGGTTGGGAGGCAGCCTGGCTGTTCCAGATGGGAAAGCCTTATAGAATATAACTAATTGTTCATATATATCAAATATTTAACAAAGGAAGGGGTTATGCATCCAAGTGGGAGAAAGAAGGAAGATGCCAAGAGAGACCTACCTATTCTCATAAGACATCTTAAATGCAAGAAACGTATGAGAAAAGGAATAGCGGAAAGGGTAAAGAAAGGGAGAAGCAACCTCTGAAGTAATGCAGCACATCAATATTCATAGCAGAGAAATATAAGCGAAATTAATCTGTGTTGCTAAATAAACATACCTTAGGAGAGACATGTGAATGAAAGAGGGGAAGAAAAAAAAAAAAAAAAAAAAAAAAAAAAAAAAAGAAAGTGTTCTGACAGCTAAAATGCTGTCGGGGCAGGCAGGACCTGTCAAGTAGTTGATCTAGTTTCAGACGAGGTTACCTAACACACTAAGAAATATTTTCAGAGTAGTTGTTTTTTTCAYCCCCCCCCTTCACGATAGAAGCAACTGAGATTTCAACTCTTMCCCTCTCCCAAACATTTGCAAACCAGACATAACACCAGTGTGATAATACATGAGGTTTTTTAAGGAAAAAAGCCAACTGAGAACTAAGCATACAGAAAGTGAAAGCAAGCTCACTATTTCCATTCTCATCCTTAGTTATAATACCAGAAACAAGCCACATAAGCAGCAGGTAGCAGCTTAAGGGGTTAACATGCAAGATTTTACAATACAGAAGTCCTAAAACAACAGCCCATCCCAAGTTTAAAGAGCATGGAAAGCAAGAAGTCTTTATAGCCGCCTGCCTCACTTCCTGATTCAGGGCAGCAATGAGAACATCTGCTCATTCTGCACACCTCACCCAGAGATTTGAAATCTGGCCTTTCTGTACCTGTCTTGGGCTTGACAGTCTCTTGAAGATTATACGCAACATTCAAAAAAAAAAAGGGGGGGGGGGGGGGAAATCTTAGCTCTTTGCAAAGGAAGGGCCATGTACTGGAGATACCCAGAGGGTACTGTCAGATTAAATCATCTTGAAACAGCTGTAGCCCGAACAACGTCAGTTTGCTTCCACGCACACTTCCCGCCTCTCTCCCACCACATACAATGAAAACAAAATTGAACCAGGCTGCTTTATTTAGACAGTTCCGAGCTGCAGATGGGGCAGCAGCACCTTTACACAGGGGCTGAGGCTCGGGGCGGGCTCTGACCAGGACCCTGCGGGAACCACCCGGGCTGCGGTGCCCCAGAGCCCTTCCGCAGCCTGAGGGCTGGAAGCGCGGAGTCCCACCGGCTCCCCCACCCCAGCCCGGGCCTGCCAAGGGGCACCCGGGACCCCCGCCTCTCCCCTCGCTTGTCACCAGGCCACAGCGACGCAAGCGCTACGCGAGGGCCCCGCAGGGGTGTCTGACCCCGTTTCCAGGGACCGAGGGGAGCGGCGGGCGCCCGCCTCAGCGCCCCCGGCCCGCCCGCCGCTGCCCACACGGAGCTGTCAGGGCCCGGCGACCGGCGGGAAGGGGGGGAAGGGGGGGGGGGGAGCGAGCGGTCTGGCTTACGCATGCGCACCGCCGCGCGCCGGACCCTAACGGCCACCAACCGCCGCGCTCCCCTCAGCGCCGGGCGGGCGGCTCGCGGGCGGACTCACCGAGGCGCAGGGGCTGGAGGTGGCGCTGGGGGTAGGCGAGCGCTGCACCGTGACCAGAGCCATCGAGGCGCGGCGGGGCCCCCCGTCCGGCCGGCGGGGGCCTTACTCCATGGCGAGTGCCGGCGGCGGGAGGGCGGGGAGGGGAGCGGAGCGGAGGTGGCGCGGCACCGGCCGCAGGGGGCAGCAGCTCCACGCGCGCCAACGGCCTCTCACCGACTGAGGCGCGCTGGGGCTGGGCCGGCCGGGCACAATAAGGCGCCAGGGCGCATGCGCCACCTGTCAGCGCGGCACCGCCCCCGGGCCGCGGCGGCGGGTTAACCCCTGCCGCGCCGGCGGGCTCCCGCCCTGCAGCCCGGCCCCCGCGAGCCTGGGCCTGGCGTGTGAGGGGGTCTCGTCATTCCCTCTCCGGCCTCGCAGCCCGAGAGATGAGTTCTAGTAATGTGTGCCAGCTTGGCTGCGGCCACCCAGAATGTGCCTCCTGGCAGGGTGCTCTGGTATGTAAAAGTGATGGGTTTTTGGAATCCCATCCTGCTGGGAGCTGTAACAATGTGTATGGCACCGTACTCGGTGAAAGTTGGCCTTAATGCTCACATACTGTAGCTTTTCCTTGGATTAGGGAGCCATAGTAAGTCTTTCTGTAATGAAAACAGCATATAACACCTATTTATACATCAATGCGCAAGCCCAAACACCAAAAAACTAGTCTAATAAGTATACGTGACATTAAAAGCGTTCAAACATCCCCAGAATGCAATACAGCTTGACAGTTTGGGTTCTGAGACAAAGGGCCAAATACTATTAAGCTTCATTTGTTTTGCAGTTTCAGCCTGGTGCTACCAAATTCGTGGGAATGTTGCCAAGGAGGTAACTGGGATCAAGAAACGTCTTGGGCATCTAATGACAACACTACGTATGATAAACAGAAGCCAGTCTAAATATTAAAGAGCGCAAACTCTTCTTTGTCAAGAGTGTGTATTAACCCATTGATTCCTTTTAAACACTTACTGCTTTCATCTGCTCCTCAGACTGACAGGACTGTACGAGACTCTTTTGCCCCTGTAAATTTAGGCACCGGAGAAGCCACATGGTAGCTCTTTAGGTTATTCCCCAGTGCCCTGCAGTCAAAACAATTAGCAGGGCGGCTCTGGTAGCCGGGCTTCACTGCAATGAAGTCAGGCTCGCTAATGAGGTATTTTGCCTCCTAGTGGACAAGAGAGGATGAAGGACAGGCTCCCTAAACTGGACTAAAGCTGAGCTTACAGAGTGAACTGCACAGCAAGCCAGGATCTTGAACATGAAGGAGTCCGAAAGAGCCCCCAGTGGGATCCGAGCACATGAGGAGAATAAGCAAAACCCATAGGTAAACAACGAGTCATTGTCCTGCCTTTTACAGCCATCATGTTGTTATTTTGAAACACAATATTTATGGAAAGTGTGCTAGCAGCGCACTCTGATTTATGGCATAGAGCTCAAGAAAATGCCTTCCAGACCCCTTTTAAATTAGTATCCCCCGAGTTCTGAATATTCCACAACTTCCCAATAAAACAATATCTTTTTCTGAGCAGCCTCTTGTCTGGTTCCTCCCTCCCATTTATTTATTAAATGCTTTATCTTTTCTGTGGGCAAATCTGCAATACAGATGTGGTTTTGGTGTATCTGTACAGCAGATAAAGATTGGCAAAGACCATTCCAAATACAGACATACTTTCGCCATTATAGATAAAGCAAGCTGCAAGTTTTGGGAGAAAAAGGACTGCTCTGTGCTTGTGAGTTGCACGTACCAGATTTTTTCACACTTTCAAATGACATAGCTAGACCAGCAAGGCTGTTAGGTGTGGCTACTGTAAAAAGCTCTATCTGTAGTTTCAACAGAACTTCTTTCCTATCAGTATTTGCTACTTGTTCCAGCTATAATACTAAACTGCATAAAGTATATTTTTCAGACTGTATTAGTCACCTTTTTATTTAGTTTGTACCCAGTTCAGGAAAGAACAGAAGTAGAACGTTAACTAAAAATGTCATGGATCAACAATATAATGGAGCACATGGGAACCTTTTTGTTTTCAATAATTTTAAAGATTATTTAGGTTTGCTGCTATATTCATTGTAGATGCTTTTTGTTATATTTTGTTATACTATATATAGTTAGGTGTTTGTTCTCCTAACTACACTTTTCTGTCTTATTTTCTGTGAAACTGAAGATGTGCTTTGTCTCCTGGTAAAACATTTCTTTCTTTCAGGTAAAAATGATCCTGCATCACTTAGTAGTCCCTTGGAGAAAGTTTTGGGAACATAAGAAGCATGGACTCAAGTGCTTGGCTACATATTGGTTATACAAAGCATCGTGAAACTTAGCAGAAAGAGAGATTCTTTGTGGTTACCAAGCACCATGTTGAGGTGGTAGCCAGATACGAGGCCATGCTGCTGTAAAGTTTTTGCCATGATTTTCAGTGAAGGCAGAAGTCACATTTGAGGATGGGAAAGTTTTTTCTTCTCTGGCATATGACAGGAATCTTAACGCTGTTCACCTTTCTCTAAAGTGTAATATCTAGGTTATTGCTTTGTTTCACAAAAATGGWTCCCTGCAAATATAGGGCTGCTTCAAGGCATGTAGCTTCTGTTCAGATACGTCTGCATTGATAGAGAGGATAGGTGGGAGACTGCAAGTTCCCAGAGTATTCTAGCAGTTTCCTCACCTGGGACCGGTGTTTCATTCTGGATTTTGAGCAACAGTCGTGCAGGGATTACTATCAAGAAATGATTATTTAAACCAGCTTCCAAAATAGACTTTTGTGTCATTTTCATATATAGCTCTTCCAGGTATTTGAACAGCAAACACTTTTAAAAAACATTTACCACAAGTAAATAAAGGATTTGCTATCTACAGTTAGCTAAAGGTTCAACTTATCAGTTATTAACTACAATAATCACAGATTGCAATGGTTCTCCAAGCCATTAGAAAGGTATAGTTTGCATGTGCAATGTTTTTTAGCAGCAGAATTTACATGTGGAGGAGAATGCTATGAGGCGGACATATTCTGACTGAAAAGAGCAATTAGAGGGCAGCCTGTGGTCACAGCATCATGGTTGGTACAAAAAAGAGACTGGAAGTCTGTGGCCTTATTCTTCCTCGTGCTGAAAGCACTGTGGTCAGCACCTGCAGTTTTAGCCCAATATATCATTTAAAGGATGTGAAGCTATACATGAGCTGGTTTTGTATGCATTTCCAAAACTGACTATTTTCTTTCTTTAATAGTCTCCAAACATTTCTCTGGCTAACACAACTTACTATTACTACATGTCAGGGCTTTTATTGCATAATCTTGGGATCAGCTGCAAAAGGCAACAGAGTGCTCCCAAAATGTATCTTCCACAGAAAACCAAAAAAAGATAGAAGAGGCAATTCCAGCAAAACATCTGTGATGACATATTCAGCCCATTATTTTGTCAACAGTGCAAGTATTTGATGGCATAATAAAAGGATACACTTTGCTTAGCAAAAACATTGAGGGATAACAGCCAAGTTAAATAGGGTGCGATTAAAGGTTTCCTTAACCCACGGAATTCCACTTCCAGAAAAATAAAA
This sequence comes from Phoebastria nigripes, assembly GCA_035582835.1. NCBI lineage: Eukaryota > Metazoa > Chordata > Aves > Procellariiformes > Diomedeidae > Phoebastria > Phoebastria nigripes. Next base: position 284,869 of record JAYKAV010000378.1, on the reverse strand, counting down.
ATAGAGCTGTTTTTATCTCTCCTTCCAAGTTCTATTTGTATGCTCTTGTTTGGGGGTTAAAAAAATCACTTTAAGAAAAGGGAGAGTATTTTTTTAATTTACGTTTCATACCGAAAAAAGAAAAAGTTTTGTAAGTTAATCATAATAGCAACAGAATTCTGAATTGCAAAGGGGAAAAATCAAGCCCACCTGGGAGAAGAGATAACAGGAGTTAATCATGTGCAAACTGCTTTGAGGGAAAAAGAGCACAATCCAGTTTAAAGCCTCATTTTAAATTATTCCTGTGCACTAATTTTCTGCTTCATTTTGTTGACATAATTGATGCTATATTTCGACACATCTTGGAAATACACTGCAATAAGCATATTTCCTTCTGATACATGTTTTTTCAAATAGCAAAGAAATGATAATTTATTGCAGTGTATTTTTCACGTGAAAGTTGACTTACATGTTTTTGTGGGTTATTTTGTGCTATGTTTCCTCTCTGTAAGCAAATACTGAATTCTAAAATCAAGTCAGTTTTGTAGTGTCTACGGCATATTACTACACTGTATGCTTGGCATTCGAGTGGTATTTGAGAGTGTCCAGAAGAAACATTATTTCAGAGAGACACTTAGCACAGATGGCCAAAGGTATCTATAGAAGATACAACCATACAAATTTTTCTAAATATGTACAGGAGTACATAGAGGAAAATAAATGTTGCCAGGTACAAACACCAGGAATTTCTATAGCGTCCTCCTTTCCAGAAAAGAAATATAAAAATAAAATAAAAATTGAGGCTTTTGACTGTCCACTAAAGTACAATTATTATTGTCATTTCTGAGCAAATTTCCTCCTTGTAAAAAACCTGTACAGAGCATGCACATTTTCTAACTTCTATGGCAGGTCTTAGGAACAAAACTAAACCTTTTTTTAAGGGCAGCATAAATGTTGTACTGGGTTTCTGTTGGGACTCTGGGTGCATGTCACTTAGAGCTATTTCCAATTCTGGAGTTCTACAAATTAATTATTATTTACCTTGGTGTTGTGGGTGCTGTAATAAATAACAATATTGTATGTAATATGTAATTAATAACAATAACATCTTGATGAAGCTGACAGAGAATGACATTTTTGAGTCCGCAATTAAAACTCTGGAGTTCCTAAACTAGAGAACAAATGTGACTCTGACAGTGACTGTATCAGATTTTGGAAAAATTCTGTTATTTATATTAAACCTCCTCTATTTCAAGTTTTGTAACAAGCTCAGCTGTCCCATAAAATGGAGACTAATACTCTGCTAGAGGGTAGGGTACTGTGCAGCTGTTCCAATGACAAATACCATAGATTAGATAAAGTCACAGTTCAGTTTGCCTGCAGGTAGACAATCCAAAGATCATGCCTCTTCCAGTGCAAAATACAAAGAAAGAAACAGCATTAGATAAACCTTGTTTCCTGGCAGAAATTGCCATAAATTTCTCCGTTGCAAGTCCTGCATAACACCAAGGAAATCACTGAACAGGCACCTGGTTTACATAAGTAGAAATGAGTGCAGAATGGCTGTTGTAGATGTTTTTGTCTTTTCCCTTCTCCTTTCCCTGTGTTGCATATTATCCTTCAAGAATATAGAATAAATTATTAAAGGTGGTTCATCAAATTCCTTTAGATTCAGGTTTAAAGGCAGTCTAACAAAATGGCACTATAACTCCCCCCTTATTAGTGCTGTACGTGTCTTTCCTGCAAGGCTGCTTCAAAGCGACACAGTTCTTTACAAAAAAGAGAGCCTTAAAAATGTTTAAATTGAGTTTGCATTTAATTTCTTCTTATCTCTCAGATTCTCACATCTGGTTAATGCAGTCCTCAGTTCAGCTTGTACTGGACTCGCAACAGTTCTGGACTTCATGAACCTTGAATCTGAAGGTAAACCTCCTGCCACTGGGCACCTATGGATTCTCTCTCTGACTATTTTTGCCCTCAATGTTGTCTGTTGCTATTCACAGTCTTTTTTATTTTATTTTATTTTCAGTCACGTGATGCAGTGATCTAAGTTCAGTACAGCAGAGTCTGTTGGGTTGCCAAAGCCAAAAGACAACCTACAGCAATTCTGAGTTGTGGAAGAGACATAGCAACCTTTGGGATTATTGCTTAGCAACTGCAAACACACAGAGGAGTAAAACTCACAGCCCGGCTCCACAGCAGGTCTGAGAAATCCCTAATTCACTTTAAGATTTTTAATGGTTGAGAACAGATGGGCATATATTAAATTCCTGTTCATTTGCAAAACCACTTTGAAAGCAGGAGGAATAAGATCTATTTTGATACCTGCTGCAAAGGTAAGAAAAACAGTTCTTCAAAGCTTCAGAAAGCAAAAGAGAAAGTCTTTTTAAATTTTAATTGTATTGAAAAGAAGATCATGTGTGAAAAGGGTATTGGGCTCTTTGTGATTGGTGAGATAAACATGCTCTATGAAGCACATTAAGGAAAGGCAAAACTGTTTCTGAGCGATAGAGCATCAAAGAAATTGGACTCTGTTTTTGAAAAGACTTTTGTAACTCAAACATCTCCAAAATATTTACCTAGACAAACTTTAGTCTTTCCTGGCCCTGTCCCACCCATCAAAATCCCCTAACAGAATAACAATGAAACCATAAAAATCTTATTTATGAGCAGATTTGGGTTTTGTACAGAAAACAGGGAGATAATCTTTTTGTACCTGCAGGGATTCCAGCAAGAATATTCCTCTCACAGAAAAGGAGCCAGGAAGGTGGCATCCTGCTAAATAATGAAAAGCCTATCTTGCCTTCAGCTTGAACAAAGGCTTACAGGAAACTTTATATCACATTTCAAATTTCCTGGGTGTTTCTGAAGCTTGTCTCTGTGCACCATGCTTACTATTATTTGGACAGTCAAGCCTCCACTTGGAATGTCATAGGCCATGAGAGCTCTATATATTATGGGCCAAATTCTCAACTAATGTAAATCAGCACTGACATTTATGAGCCAATGGTGTCTTATACAGACTGGAGGTGTGTCCCTGTAATCCTCGACAAATTCCAAGTTTCAGGGCCTGATTCTAGCACTCCTTTGTTGTTTATTTTAACAGTTATGTGCTGTTTGTATGTTCTTCCGTACCCTCTTAGTCTTCTTTATCTGTCCTGTATTAAAGCAGTGGGCATAGTTCTCTGTGCCCTGCTTCCACTCTTGGCGTTATGCGAACGCCATGGAATTGAGATAGAACAGTCGCACTTAGTTGTTTTTTGTTTTGTTTTGTTCAGACATAGAGATACTTTATAAACATTTACTAATCCTCCAAATCATCCTAACAAATGGTTGAGAGCAGTGTAGAAAATATATTCATTAGCATTCAGAATCAGCCACCCCATAAAGCAGAGTACAGTTGTCACTTTAACATTGCACAGAAACTGTTTCATAAAGGATGTTAAAAAATAACATAAGTATTTGAAACTGCAAGAACAGTTTATTTTGGCACAACAAAATCAGCTGATTTGCAATGTGACCAGAACATTTGGTTAACACCCTGCTTTGAACCAGGAAGAGTCTGGTTTTACGGCTTATTGAAAGAAACTCACCTAAGCAAGGAACAATTGGACACGGTTGCTAGGTTTCCCTTTCTACCATTATAAATCTGGACTCCTTTACAGCTCATGTCCTTCAGTGGCAAAACCAGCTACCATCTTAAAACCCACTGTGTGGGTCAGGCAGGCAGCTTGATCCATAAATCCATCTCACTTCCCAGCAGGTAATCATCTTTGAAAACAAATTACCAGAAGATGCCAACAAGCCCATCGAGAAAGCAGACATAGAAATTTAGTGCTGTGAAGCATCCTACCTATCCAAGCAGTATTTGGACTCAAACAATGGTTATGAACCAGAAGGTCAACATCTTAGTAATTACATTTGTGTGCCAGGAGGGCTGTAGATCACATTTATGCATTTCCTGGAAGGCTGAACTCTCTTCAGAACAGCTACAAATGCTTAAACATGAAGAGCAAAACATATCAAAAGCAATGGTATTGCTATGGATACTGAAAGGCCTTAGTGAAAAGCACTTTTAAATAAGAGCTTGAAAAGGATAGTGTGGCAGCAAGTTCAGAGTGGAGTTTCATCTTTAATTGGGAAGGGCGTTAGGCTCTCTCTTAACATCACCCTTCCCTTGCTGTTCTTTAACACTGAGCTGGGTTTTTTGCAGCATGCTGGTGATTTTTCATGCTTTGAATCAAGAGTTACGCAACATTCTGCTCCATTCTGTATGTGTAAGTGCCGTTACAGATGCAGACAGTTATGTGTGGAGACATATAACAATAGTTTTCAAATTGTGCCTTGTGAGCAACTCAGTTTCTTCCTGATATTTCACAGAATGAACATTTTGAGAAGTGGAGTTTGGGAAATTGTAAAGGGAGGTATCTGCAACTCTCTGTAGGTCTCTTTTACAGAATAATCTACAAGATGAAGTGCTTGTGAACAGCTTAATTACAGAGTTCATGGTATAGTTTCCCTTTCTGTAGGAGCTCTGTTGACCCATACACCTGTGTCCTCGTTACCTTAACAAAATGTCCAGAGGAAAAAATAGTTGCCAAAGTTGAAATTAAGTAGTCTATGGGACAAGCTTCCTCACTGTTTTTCACAGCTACAGAAAAGATGAAGCAGAAGAAGGCATGTAGAGAAATCTTGCTCCTAGGCATCTGGTATTTTCCATTACTTGCTTTCTTTGTCTCATATCCACTGGATTTCCTGGAGGCATGGAATGGGACCTAAACAGAAATAATGATACTAGGGGTAAAAGGAATCCACTGGTTAGAACTGGGGGACAAGACTTCCAAGCACTGTTCACCGCTTGGTTTCTGAGTCTCTAAGTGACCTGGAATTAATCACTTCTCTTCTGTGTCTCAGTTTCTTCTCCCGTAAGAAAGGAACACACTTATTTAGTTGCTCTGTCTCCAAGGGCTGTTGTGATGCATAATTAATCTTTATAAATCATTTACTGATCTTTGAAGTAAAAGGGCTGTATTTATTTAAGAGTACAAAGCAGCAGTAACAGAATAAAAAAGGAACATAGGAAAAGAACATTAGTTAATTCCTAACAATAGACTTTCCTCCTGTGTCATCTGCTAGGACACTGCTGCATCTTTTGGCATTATGTAACATGCTGCTTTTGTTCTGTGTCACAGTGATTGAAGTATGGCTGCTCAGCCAGAAGAAGCAGCCCAAACTGCAGGTCTAAAACATCCCAAACTTGGAGGCAAGAATATGACTGCCACAGAAATGAAGAGAAATCAGSGGAATGATGAGCTGCCTTGTCTTAGTAATTATGCCCCATGGAAAGACTGTTTTTATGAAAAGGTACAGCAGAGGTGTCTGAGTCTGCAGGAGACAAAGGTGAAGATGATTCGCGCACGAAAGGCAAAAGAAGAAAAGGTAAAGAAGAGAGAACCCTGTGACTGGCTGTCCAAAGAGTGGTTCAGTGAAGAGAAAGAGTCACTAGATACTCGCATCTATTTGCTTGACAAACTCCTACCTACATTAATCCCAGGAATGGAAAAACTGTTAATGGAAGTGGAAAGAAAGAATGTGCTTGCACCAGACAAAGAACCAACCACATTTAACCCCATTAATTTTCTTGGAGAATATCTGATGAGACATAACCCTCAGTATAGTATTTCTACAAAACCAGGCCCGTACCTGAGAGGAATGAAGATGGTCACAGAGGAGCTAAAGACTGAGATGCCAGGTACAACATCGGAGAGGTGAGAGAGTTGAAAGTGTGGCTGCTCACAAGACCAGAGCTGGTGTCTTGGTCTCGGTTTTACACAGGAATGGTGTGGCTGCAGCCTGGCTGGCAAAATGTCGAACAAAATGACCCTTGTTGAGTACAGTGCCAGAGATGGCAGTTGTCTCTCATAAAAACCTGAGAAGCAGGACAAATGCCAGAACATGTCACACAAAATGAGACACTAGTTATTTCCGTTTAAGGCAATATTCTGCCCTTCACAAGCATATAATTCCTCTTTAGACTCTATCTTAATTACATACGTGGAATGCAAACTGCTTTCAAACCAGTCTAGGTTAGTCACAGCAGTTCTTTAGGACAGGTGTTAGTATCAAAGGTCTATGAACTCTTCTGATCATTTCTTCTATATTCTTCCAAACTTAAGAAAAAGATAACCTTTTTTTCCTCCTTCAGGATGATTTCTCTTGACCAAAGCAACAACAATATTGTCCTGGCACACTGTAGAARCTCCTTCTCCTGGGATTTTTACTTAGGCTTTCCTTTCAGATTCTTTTTTCCCTTTAAAATAGAAACTGTTTCATATTTTATTATGTTGCTTATTTCTGGGGTGTATTCTAGGCTGCTTGCTTTAGTATAATATTTAATGAATATTGGAAGGGGGTTCCATGGCATCTTACGATATGCTAAGGTTAGAATGTGAGTGCATTAGGCGAACAATAATGCTTTCATTTTCATTGCTCTATTCAGAAAAATATAGAAGTGAACATTTGTGTTTATAGATGACCCAGAGGTGATTGTGAATGATGTCAAAATTACTCATTCACTACTAGATCACTTTATTCTCTATCTCTGTTTGTAGAATAATGACTTCTATTTGAATGGCTGTCTCTTCTATTTGCATAAATAGTACATACAGCTTGAAAATTGGTTTCAGGGTTTCAATGTCAGGAATCAGTGAAGAAAATGTTGACATGTCTTATGCATAAACTCTAAATGAAGATAACTGAAGTTCCCAGTATTATAATGAATAAAAGAATATGTTAAATCTCTCTCTACATTTCTAGTCCAAATACTGTTACAGTTCATAGGAACATGCCTTGTGTGAATACAACTAAAGCAGTATGATTGATAARTGAATTTCATACAGTCACTTACCTCCTTTTTCCCCCACAGATAAAAATAATTATAGCTGACTGATCGTGGTCAGTGTGTAAGAGCTCAGCTTTTTGGTTTTTCTTCATAAGCAGACATACCGTAGTACAACCACAGCTGGTAAAAGATTTTCAGTTTTATTTTTTATTTTTTAAATGCCGGTCCGCTGAAACAAATGATCTGGGGAAATATCTTCGTTTTCAGTGAGCTTTCACTCAAGCACAGACTGTTCTGGGGGGATGTTTAGGATGCCAGCCTTGCCACACCTTTTTTGGGGGACTGTTTCACCATTCATATTGCTTCACAGAGGGACACGTGGATGCAGGAAGTTCAGAACCATATCTCATTTTTATTTTGCAAAAGAAATTGAATTAAAATACATAAAATTTCCTGGGGGTTTGGGTTGGTTTTTTGTTTGTTTGGGTTTTTGGTGGTTTTTTTTTTCTGCTAAAATACTCTTAGCTTTCATTGTGAATCAGAGCTTATTTCTGGAGAGGTCAGATTTTCCTGTAGAATGTAAAGTGTTGGCTACCAGTGACATATTATCTTGGCCTTGGCTGTTAAGTCCATGTTTACATTTGGAGACAGGTCCTCAATTTGTAGCTATCAGAGCTGATGCAAAGGAAGTGACTATCAAGACTTGTAGAAATCAATCTCTCCGTAGACAGCACTGCCACGGGGCTTTATGTAGCCATAGCTGTAGCAGGTTTTGCCTATCCGCTGGTAGTAGTATCATGGAATTTGCATTCACAGCAGCTCAGGATTTACGTATTTGTGATGGCTGTGTTGTGGGATTTGCATAGTATTCTTAAACCACAGCAGCACAGAGGATTTTACCGACACCATGTAGCACTGGGACTCCTAATGTGAGTCACTGGCTTTCTAAACAGGAAAAAAATGTTACAAGAGAAATGCCAGTCTGTGCTCAAAATCTCTCACATAAGCACCAGAAAGATGAGGAGTGAAATTCTGGCCCCAATGAAGCTACTGGGAGCCTTGACATTACCTTCAGGAAAGGCAGGATTTCACCACACGTTCTTATCTAAAGCTTACGAGTCCTCAGTGAGCTCTCCCAGGCTTCCTCCAGTCTCTCCTTAACTGCCACCTGACTGGGAGTCAAGGCGTGCAGGAGAACAGACGGAAGAAATTCCTTATCCAAATGGATTGATACCTGAAACAGAGACTTTATTTGTCCAGGGATGGTAGTCCTTCAGTCTGAGTCACCCATCCTTGTGTGGGAGTTAGGCGGCTGTCTTCCTGAAGAAACATGTTTCATTCTGCAGGGAGAAGTCACCCTCGCTGCCATCTCATCTCCTCTGGAAATGTCTAATACTGAAATGAGCTCACTTTGAAACAGGTGCCCAGTACCGTTATAGCCTGTTTTGCCGTTGTTGTCTAGGGGGGGAAACATTTTGTCCCACACCAGAGACACCAGGCAGAGGATGCAGCTGCCTGGTGTTTTAGGACCCTAGAAATAAATGCAAAACTGGAGCACAGTGCAGGTGCAGCACGGAATGTAACTTGTGCTGGGCACTGCCCAGATGAATCACCAGAGCACCTTGGCAACTCCTAGCGTGGCCTTGGCTCTGCTTTCAGCTTGCAGACCGCTCCTGAGGAGGAGCTGCAGCTAGGAATGGTCTGGTTTTCTCTTTCTGTCKGTAGCATACATTGGAGAAAAATCTGTTAGTCCATTTAGCTTGGTATCTGCTACATACCTCCTCTTTGCTGTGTCTGAAGGAGTCAGAAGACAGGAAATTATTCTACCCTTCCCCTGCTATCAAAGTGCYGGAGGCTGAACTGCCTCAGCAGGCACTTGTGCAATGCCCACGATTGATTAGGGAACCCAGTTATTCATTAAGAAGCCTCTGTGATGAAGAACAAGTACCTAGTGATAAAACTGACTGAGATCAAAGGGTATTGCTGTAACATGTTAAATAGGCCTTTCTATTCATTAAAGAAAATATTATTGTTTTATAATTTCTAGGATGACCCCATAGCAACAGAAGAGAGCAGGGACGGGATCAGCCCATCTTCACAATATGTGAAACACAGGGGGAGGAGGGGAGCAGAAATCGTTAGTTAAAATATAGTTTCTGGACTAGTGTGTTCTCAGGTACAAAAGAGGAGCAGTTCCCCTTACTCTGACTAGCTACAGAGGGTGTAAGTGAGAGCCGCAGAGGTGAGCAGGGCAGCTGTCGCAATGCGGAGGGATTCCAGCAGCCTCCGTGGGCAGGAACTGTTCTCCCCATATGAACTGATCCTTTCGCTTTAAGCATTTTGAACTTCCTAAAGGCTTTTTTTCCATTTCGTAAATGAACAAAGTCAAAACCAAAGCAGATGAGTTCTATGGGGTCAATTTTATTCAGTTCTTTTCTTGTGCAAAATGGAGGATTGGGAAAAACACGGCTGGGTGATTAGAGAAGCAAAGAAAACGAAAGGAAGAGGAAAGGGAGGTACTTTTAGTCCAAGCTTGCAAACTCTATGTGTTCAAAATGACGGAGAGGTTGGTGTATTATCCCTGTCCTAAGGCAGTAAGGACTTTATTGTGTGAGACTGCTTAAGAAATTTCATTGAACATTGTTCTTTGCCAGTGAAGTACTCATGTGAAATGGTATTTAGGCTTTGAGACAAATGCATAGTGATGCAATTTTGTTGGTAAATCAAGTGTAGCAAAATTAGGCACCTCTGTTCCTGCTAAAATTGAAAGAAAATTGAAGGACATSTACACAATAAGTGATTAATGCCATTATAAATGCGAAGGTAAAATTTATCACTGTTGAAACTACACAAACTAGGAGAGCTGTACAGATGATTTTCACTTAAATGTCTACCGTATACTCTACAAGAGGCTCTCTCCACATGCACGTATCTGACACTCAGAGGTTATTTCTTCAGATTCATAGTTACACTAGATTTCAGGAGATGATACCTGTCAGAATATAAATACTCTCACCTCCTTGGAGCTGCCCTCTGAAAACACAGTTTACTAATATCTAGTCCAATAGTCACACTAGTAATTTTGGGCCCCAAACATCAAGTATTTCTTTGGAAAAAAATCTGCTTGTACTAGAAGGACAAGAATTTCAGTAAGAAGTTATTTTCTTTCCTTTTGTTCTTCAGGGTAGGCTTAATCTAGCTTAAATATGTTTATGATCGTATCTTTCTAAACCGTATTCCCATGTCCTACAGGCTGGCCAGGATGAAGTCTGAGGCAAAGAACAAACGTAAGGAAAGGGAGCAGGTGGACAATATGAAGTCTCAGGTGAAAGAGATGAGAAAGGAGGCGCTGGCAATTCAATTCAAAGAGTGGACAGTGGATGTCAGTGGCAGAATACCRGTTGCACTGGTAACTAGAGATGATCCTTGTTAACACACTGCTATGATTGTTCCAGACAGGAGGAAAAGGAAGTTTGTGATAGTGCTGTCTGCCCTGGCATGGCAGCATGGAGCACAAGGATGGGTAATGGCTCTGACATCCCTTAGGGTCAGGGTACAGATCGCTGTCTACCACTTAGCCTCACCAAGCCCTGATTCCCTGCGAGCACATGGAAGGATTGCGATGCATTCTCCACAGAGGTCCTGGGAAGCTAAATGCCCCGTAAGGTACTCAGACACTCCTGAGGTTGTTGGATACATACCTCATCACTGGATGTCCTTCTCTGCAGGTGGTTATCCCTCAGAATCCCCTTAAAAAGGTCTGGGGCAGCCACTCTTGCACTCCTGTGGCCTCCGTTAAATCTTCTTTTTGCCCCTGTGACTGATACAAATTGATACTGCAGCTCATATAAGATGAGATTTGCAGTAATTRTAATACATGTCTTGGTACAAGCATCTTTCTTACAAGTCACGCAGGGCCCCTAGGAAATTGTCCTGTGGTTACACACAKCACAACGTAGACAAGGTCTACATTTAACAGGGCCCACCTATGTGTGGTAAGAAGCATTGCTGGCCCATACAACTAATTATTCCAGGTGATTTATTTTAGTAATTGCCTACTGTTGTCTGCATGAAACAGGCCTTTGACTATTACCTTGATTTGCAGGTTCAGAGTGCCCTGAGGTTTTTTCCAGATGTCATTGCTTCTACTCCCGTAGATGTGAAAAAAGGTAAGTTTTCCATGTGTCTCCTTTAGTTTCATTTCTGTGGTCTGAATTCTGATGCAAACTATGAGCAAACAGTGAATGGATTTGATAATAGAGAAAGAATCTCTAAGGGTAGTTCACCAGCTAGGATATTAACCACAAATCTTCAGACAGATTGGAAAGAGACTGAGCCACCATGTGGTTCGTTAATATGATCTTCAAAAGTATGGAAAGAAGTTTAAAAAAATCTTTCAGAGAGATAGAAAGATCAGATGCAGGCCCTTTCCACCTACATCCTGCATTAGCCAGGCGTTGCCATGTGCTTATCACAATTTTTAAGAATCACTGTAACAACCTCCTTCATCTACTCTATCCCACGGTGTTCCTTGTCTCATGGGAGGTCTTGGAAATCCCATGGACAGCTTGGCATACTGGGAGGTATGGAGGAAAGGTAGGATCAAAAAAATTAACGTCTGACAGTGTTGTTACCTTTTATGGTTTCAGGGAAAATGCTGAAGCTTACCTAATGCTCCACCAAATCACACACCTGGTCTAGCCGTTCCCTTTGCCAGTCCCAGGCATGCCAGTGACACACAGCACAAGGGCCTCTGTATCAGAGCACTCAGCACAGAAAGATTTCCATAATTCCTGTCCACTTTACATAGCTTACACTTGACCTCCCTGAATAATGATAATTGAATAGATAGAGCCAGGAACATTGAAGTGGCAATATACAACCTGCTGCCAGCCCTTTACATCGATAGCCTGTAATGATCATCAATAATAACAAATCTGCCTTTGCTGGAAGATGGGATGGTAAGCAGGGAACCTCCAGAGTGCTTTTCTGCCTGCTGCTGAAGTCACCTCTGTCTAGAGCTTGCCTTTGCTCAGCCCTTTCTATATTACAGAATTGTTCCTCTGAGTAATCATCCTATATTGGTAGTACGTTGTGTGAATGCCAAACACAGCCCTGTGCTCCTGCTGTGGTGGCTGTGGTTCTCCAGTGTGAACAGATACTGGGACGTGAGGTTGAGAAGGAAGTTTCTGTCCAGATGCTTGCTCTCCAGATGCTGGAGGTGCTTTATGTCATATTTCACTAACAGTGTGGCTCCATTTCTTGATGTATTTCATTTAATAGCATCCAATATACATTAATGGAACATTAAGCTTTGTTTTATAGTTTAATAAAGATAATGTGCAGTTTAGGAATGTCTTAAGCAACAAGAGATAAATGCATTCTATGGTGAATTTTCTCTTTATTCCTGATACATTGTAGAAGAAAGAACAGAAAAATAATCCCAACAGAAATAGCATGCATCAAGGACCTCATTCAGAAATCTATGTAGACATTTGACATACCTTCTCAGTTCCATTACAACAGCCCAGAAGCTGACCAAAAGATAGTTTTGAATATCATAATGAGTAAAAATCTTCCCACAGAGCTTCTTGGGAAAATTACTGACTTTCAGAGTCCACTCTTGCAAAGCAGAATCCATGTCCCCAGAATTTTAAGGCTGTTTTATCTGTTTGTTAAATCAAAAATAATTTCTTCCCTCACATAATTAGTTGTAAGTACTGTTAAAATCATTGCAATTTGCACCAACATATGTCAAGAATAAATATGACCATACAGTTCTGAACAGGTAAGTGCAGATTCTCAGCAAGAGAAATACGTAAGAATCAGATTTAGATAGCCTCTATACAGTCAGATGCTTCAGCTATTGTGTAGGATAACCTGAAATAAATGTAATCCAACATGAGAAGAAAGTTAATGTAACATAACAGTGTGCAAAAAAACGTGTACAATGTGCAAAACCACAACTGTTTGCTTTCTAAATCAATGTCCCTTCATTTTTTACTAGCAATCTATGACAGGAAGCTGGAAATCGTAGACACATTGGAAAAAAAAGTAAACATAGATGAATTCACAGAGGTGAGAAATGAAATAAGAGCATCTGATTCAGAATATGATGTTTATCACAAAGTAGTAACATTTCCCTGGGGGACAGCTAAGATGAGTAAGTGAAGGGCTTCACTTCTCCAGCATCCCAGGTAACTGGTTGTATCAGGTCATTTCATGTTCCATCTCCGTATCCATCCTCTGCTGTCACAATGCTTCCATTCTGGCCAGCAAGGGGGAAGTATTTTGCTTTCCTCAGAGCTGCAGCCTGTGCCGCTCTCTGAGAAGTTACTCTAGAAGCAGTGGTTTTTAGGACATCCCTCTCAGTCCCTTTCTAGAATGCCAAAGCCCTGAATCACCTGTGAATTCAGATTTTGCATTGGCTGCTCAAGGGAGGTTCGGTGTCCCAATATAACCATCAGCCTGATGTAATTAGTACTGTCCCCAAAGTATTGTTATTTCTGACTAAGTTCTATTAACCATAGAAAAACCTAACAAGTGATGAACTGGGATGAGAAGCTCTACCATTTTTGCCCTAAGCTAYTACTGGCCCGAACCATAACCAAACTGCAACAAGTGTCATAAATGTGTGAGAAGCATAACCAGGCTGAAAAATATGCAGTTTTAAAATCGAAAGCTGTCATTGAGAAACATCAGAAGTGTGTTTTTAACTCACCAAAATCAATAAATGTAGTTGGAAGTTTCASCCCACTACTCTACTCTTCATCAATTTGAAAACAACCAAATCAGTTCTAACTATATTCACTGAAAAACTCTCCAGGCCAAGACTTTGCCAGACATTTCTACCTATGACAGAGCTAAATTTTATGGCTGGGTAATTAAACCTGTGAAAAGGGATGTTTAGAATAGAAATAATGACAGACCCTCAATTGCAGCAGTGCTAGTGGGTGCTGTTACAATAATTAAAAACAGAGTATAAAGCAGCTGTGCAGAGACTAATTTCAAGCAACCATGTGTGATTTTTGTGCCGCCTTCRCTCCCAGGAGACTCGCATGTTCAGTAGTTTGCACAGAGATGCATTTTTATGATAACTTGTTGAAGGCTTTTTTAAGCATGAAATGAGGTATTTTTAAATTTAACCTCAGAATAACTGCATTTAATTAAGAAAACTACTGTGGATAATGGGAGCCCACAGTATTGCTTTTGTCACTGAAATGAAGCATCAATCCATAACCCCTATGGTACATATATAAGCACTGAATGAATTCATGCTCCATTAGCATAAGAAAAATGTTTTAAAATATATTTTGTGTACTCTTTATTCTAATTCAATTAAAGAGATGACAACAGAGATCAGAAGTACAAAAGACATGGACTGTCAAGCTGTCTGATTTACCAGCCAGTGCAACGTTGTTCTCAGAATATATTCTCTGATGCTTTTTCCAGTCTGGTTTTAATTGAATCAAATGATGAGGCTTTCATCACTTCCCTTGGGAAACTGTTCCATAATCACAAGCCTCACTCTCAGGACAGGGCTGTTTCTAATCCTCAGCTACAGTTTACCTTTGTTTATCAGTTTGCATCATCCACCAAAACCAGAAAGAGAGATGATCTTTCTCCACACTGGTCTAGGCCCTTTCACATGTGGAAAGCATTGCTTTTTAATGGACCTTTAAATTAAATAGTGTGCTTTTTTTTTTCCCTTCCCTGAATTCAGTGCAGCTTTGGGTTACTTAAGGCTGTCAGAAACTCAGTAGAGAGACCTCACACGTTGTTGTTGTTAGGTTTTGGGGTTTTTTTTGGGACATGCAAACAGTGGCTGTTGTATTTTTACATCCTTCGTGACAAGCTCTCGGGGTCTTTTTTATTAAAAGCATTTAAATCCCCGAGACCAGTCCTTAACAGTTTATTTCACAGGCTTTGTATTCTACCATGCAGAACCCCCAGCAGTCTGACACAAAGCTACTGACACCAAGGGAAATATTCACATTGCCTTTGTAGGGTCAGAATCAGTCTTTAAAGGTGAGATTGTTTTCCATGATTGCATGTGGCTTACTCGATTTCTGTGGAGATCAGTAGGAGCAAAAAGCAAAGATCCATTGTTATTGATGATAATGTGTTCACAAACTACAGCAAGGTCGCATACTGGATAGCAAGAAGGAGGTGTGCCAGCTTTCTTCTGATGGGTGTCAAAATCTCTTGGTTAATAATAAGTAAATGTATGCTTGTTATGTGTACAGTACTTTACACAGTAGAGTGCTTCACACACATCAGCTAAGAAAAGCTTATGACTTTACGATAGTTCCTCCTGCCCACATAGCCGAACATACGCTTCTAAAAAATTTTCTGTGGAGCTGTTAGACAGCAGTATTAATACACAAGCCTTCGGATGTGTCATCAAGATGACATACAAAATAACAAGCTGCTTGTCCAACCTGCCTCCTCCGAACTGCTGTCATCTCTAAGGTTCATCTGTCACAGGGCTCCGGGTTGTAATAGCTCTGAAAAGCTAGTAGATACATGTAGCCCGAGATCTGCCACCTTCTCTCCAACCCACCTACATCCTCTCTTTTTATGCTGAAATGCAGAAACAACATACATTGCGTTAGAGGAGTTCTTTCCCACCAGCCACGCCTCAGGCCATTGGCTGCTGCTTTTCTGCTCTTCCTCTCTTCTCCACCTGTCCCATGTACTTGGAAATTATGCAATATAAACATAAATAATAATAACATATATTAATATTTCAGTTTGTTAATGCCTGTGCGGCATTTCAACAAGTCCAAGATGTTCTAGCACTTATGTCAGGTATCCATACTCTAAAAATGGGATAATGGGAAACATTCTGTGTTTTGCAAATTCCTCCTTTTAACTGTATGGGTTCCCTGTTACAGTGGCTGGCTCCAGAAACCTGCTATAATAATTCAGCACAGGCTTTGGGATTGTGGTTTGTTCTGATGGCCATTATTATTTATGTCATGCACACCACATTTTTAGAACCATATTGCTTTTGCTCATAAAAACCACATGGCTATAAATCCAAAGTGTTAAAGTGTCTCCAAGGCTAGAACTTAAAATAAATCTCGAGTCAGTAGTATTCCCAGTGTCAGAGGACTTAGGTGACAGCAAGCTCATTTTCAAAAGGTTCTTTCCTTTTTTTATTGTATCCAGACTGGTTCTCTAAACACCGAAATTGTGGGCAATGGTCATTTTGTGGCATTAGAGAGTTGAGTGACTGTCGGTTCTGCAAATACTAATGGCTCAAAATGCCTCCTTGGGAGTAAAGTCAGGAATACTAAATGCTGCAGAAAACCATGGAGAACTTCTATCCTCCCTGAGATAACCTAGCTTAAGCAATGGCATTTCATAGGAGGGATTCTGATCCAGCATCTCGGAACCACTGAACATGGTAAGTGACCTCTGGGCCAGGAAAGGAGCTGTTGAAGATGCATTTGTGCAGTGCCTAGCACAGCAGTTTCCCATTATTGCTGCTTCTGAAAGAAAGAACAAAGTAGGCAGTGTAGCATCCATGCACAAGTTTGCATTACGTTAGCAGATTAAACTACAAATTCACATATATGTCATTGCATGCAATAGATTTTTAAGAGTGCAAATAAAGGTGAAAATAGTTGAAGAAAGCTAACTGTTTACACTACTGCTTTCTCTCCATAGTATGTCCATTCCTACACTGAACATTTTTCAAATGAMATGTTCCAAGAAATCCTGAAGCATCTCTGTCAGTGTGCTGATGACTTCCAAGAAGCAAGAAGACATGATATGCGGAGGCAAATGTTTACTGATCTATTCCTAGATTGTGATTATGGAAAGGTAGGSAAAGCAGCTCTCAACGTTATTTCAATATGGTGATGCTTCCAGTTTGGTATTTCTCTGGGTCCCTGCCTTCTTTTTATTCTTCATGACTCCAGATGCTCTCTTTGTGCTTACTCAGCATAATTTTARTGGAGAATAGCTGTTGCATTGTCTTCAAATTCATTGTTCTTAGACACAGAAATAGCCACTAGCCTATTAGCTGATGGTTAATTAGAAACTGAATGACCTAATGTGATGACTTGGGGCTGAAGTTTGATGATTCTGGAGAAGAAATTAATGACGACCTTTACTACTTCTGGTCATTACCTCTTCCCACAGCACGTTCAGAAAGTTTGGGTGCTAATTTGTCTATTCAGACGTATTTCAGCAAAGATAACCTGATATAGATTGACCTTAACAAATGTGCACAGTACTACAATAGTAACATATATTGCGTTAATTATGTTGCATTAATTTATACACCTTTAGGGCTTCTATCAATAAATTTCATAATAGTTTAAATTTAAAATGCAAAATAATCTATCTTTATTCCTCTGAGAAAAGTACTGTGAACTTCAGCCACAGTTTATAGACAGGAAATTAAAATACAATGAGTCAGTTACAGAGCTGGAAATGGAACTCAAAAGCTATAATTTGGTTTTCAGCAGCTCTAAACTCTATCTATCATCCTCTGAATACACCTGCATTCCCATTTAAAGAAAAAAAAAGCTAGACTTATTAGAAAACGAGTAAATAGGAGGAGCTGAAGAATCAATGGCATAAGCTATTGCTAAAAACCTGGGCTTCATCCAAAAAGTATGGTACTTGTTATGGGTAGCCTCAGTTAGCCAGTTGCTGTCTACTACACAGCAAATGGTTGCCATAATCTTACAGTTTTCTCCCCTACATAGATTATATATTCCATCCAGCACTCCTCTAGTGATGTTTACAGCATGCCTACTCAGAATGAACTGTGCTCTACAATGTCATGCTAATAATGTCATTACCTCTAAGAGAATGGGATTACAGGGCACGTTTCAACACCAATGGTGTGTTTTAGAGAATAGCAGGCAAGCTGCTGTTTCAGGGATGAAGAAAGAAATGTGTCTATTTCTCAGTTAGAAGACATTTCGTTTTCCTATTGCTCTGTCAAGAAGAGCTATGATGGATCCTCCAGGGTAGAGTAATATATAAAGCCAAGCCCTATCTTCGCCATGCATTTTGAAAGGATCCCTTCTTTCCCTTTCATGTTTTAATGTGACTTTCTTCCTATTATTTCTGTGGCAGTAATCACCATCTCCACGCTACTAATCCCAGTGGAATCTCAGAGGCAAAGAGCCAAAAATACTAGCACAACATAGCAAGAGTGAGCAGCTATCAGCACAGACGCCATCACTGCCCAGAAAAAAATGACCAGAGTACAAACATGGTTGCTGTTTCTAGCCTCCGAGGTAGCCTTGCTTTGCAAATTGAGTTCACTAAACTGTAGTGTGGACCACGCAGTTCTTTTAAACCTGACCTGGTTTCTTTTGTATAGCTCTAATAAGTCCTGCCATACTGTACCCACAGGGAAGATAAAAGATGCAAACTAACCCAAGGACTTCTACCACTTGAATGTGATCCATTACCTGTAGTACTCATTCTGTAAAGCACAGCAAAGCAGTTGTTTCAGTTTCTAATTTACATTTGTTTGGTAGCAGGCAGTTATTCCAGTCTGCATGGTGAGTGTGGCTGGCTGCCTCAGTGAGTTGCAATTAGGGCCAGGGAGCTGAGAAAGCAGTGTTTAAATTACAGTCAAATTAGAAGGTATCCACATGATCATTATTATGATTTCAAATGCATGCATCCAGAAGGATGGCAGCTCAGCAAGAACAGCCTGGACTATACAGTGAAGCAGAAACTTTCCAAGACAATACCAGAACACAGTTGAATCACTGCTCTGATGCCCCAAATGGCAATAGCTCTGTGAATTTTAAGCTTATTGTCTCTCTGTGCTCGTGTGTATCAAGTATAGTTTCTTTTATACATTATAACAGRATCTGCATTAATTTTCAGGGATGTTTTAAGCCCAGGATCTTTAAATGTAACTGAATTAGGCAGAGATTAGTTTTCAAACTAATGAAGTTTGATACACTTCTGATCACCTTTCTTGCAGTACAGCAACAACAAAATCTGCTTTCTCATGACCTTTTCTGAGTGTCTGTTCTTCCCATCTTGCTCGCTAACAAGCATATTGTGGTGTTCAAGATACACACATCACATTTCCAGAAAAACAATCAAGCGGTTAAACACTGACCTATCAGTGATTAAATGGCAAGTCTGGTTTAGTCTGTGTTGCTAAAGGAATTACTCATAGATCACAGAGYGTTGCTGAAAACAGCTGAGAATCATCACCTGCCAATATCTAGGTGACAAGAAAATTAGGTCAACATGTTTCAACTCTCTAGCTGCTAGAGTTGGCGCTCGTTAAAAGTGGAGACAAGTTTTGGGCGGTTGTACAAACACAGATGGTCTGCTGTTATTTATAGTGGATGCCGTACCTGTCCTGCCGACGAGACTCAGTACGAAGGGCTGATGGGCAGGAATCTTTCATCAGCCTCCCCAGTCACACACGAAGTACAAAGAAACACAACCTTTGCTAGTAAATTTAGGAACCCAGAAAGATAGCATAACTGGGTATAGGACCTTGGAAATGGTTTTCCCATTGTAATGCTCCTCTCTTCTATAGATAGCTTTACTGTGACACATTCCTACCAAGGTAAGTTGTAAGGAAAAATGTCCTGAAATAACAGAGACCTCTGGTAGAATGGCAAATCTGTATAAATTGTAAATGTTAAAACAAGGTGGCAAATATACCCCTAATTCATATTCGGTAATTTCTGAAAAGAAATTTACTATTTTTAACAATATATAAAAATAAAATTATTTCATCTAAACCACAAAAAACCTCTTCTAGAATCTGAGTTATCTAAACCCTCCAAGTATATTATTTTAACATGACAAAAAAGTATCTGAATCCCAAACCAACATTTTTATTTTCTTTTTAATAATGCTTCATTCATTGATTTACCTTTTTAATAAAGTAAAGCTTTGCATTAGTGCTGCCAACTTCAAGGCAACCAGCAGATGATTGTGACAAGTAACAGCTGAGGAAATTTAAAGGGAAAATTAAGTGTGTGTAATGGAAATACTGAATGGAGAATCCAAATATTACACAGTGATCTGGTAACATCTTCAGAAACATGTTCTGTGTTTGTATATCTACTAAATGGATGCTGAACCCCATCTGATATATTCAATTGAAAAACAAACAGGCTAAAGAGATGTTTGCATGGGAGCGTGCAAGATATTTGTATATTAATGTCAAGAAGATGAAGATACTGGGAATCAGGGCCTACATCTTGTAAGTTTAGGGACAGAATTATGTGATGACATTTGTTGTTCCAAACCCACACGTGGCTGAAATTCAACTGTAATTTCCAGCATTTTTTTACCAGCAGGAATTAAGATACAGGAGTCTGAAACACTAAAACTGGACTGGACAACAGGTTACATTTCAGTTCTGATCCTTTCCTCAGAATTCGCAAAAAGCTTTCAATCACAGAAAATGTGATGTATTCACTTAAGTTTTCAGTATTAGCTTCCTTAGGAGGCACTTCACCAGTAGGTGATGGGTATCTCTCAGTTGTTTTCAAATCCTCTGTTCCTAAACATTGATGCCGTTAATTACGGTTTTAGATTACAAACAACACAGTCATCTTGAGCTCATTTCCCGAAAAAAGCAGCAAACTTCTCCCTTTATTTCTTCAGCCTAAGGGCAGGAAAAGTTCACAAGGAATTAAAAGCTTGGTGAATTTTACATTTTGCAGTTTTTAATATAAGAGCAAAATGTGAAAAGGAAATCAATAATTCAGATGGAAAGCTACTTGCTACAAATAATGAACTTAAGTAAATCTGTTCTCTAATTAACTACCATATTTCACTAATGGGAGGGAGATTACAAAGGTGGCAGGACTTAAATAATGACAACAGGAATTCAT
Organism: Phoebastria nigripes; assembly: GCA_035582835.1. Taxonomy (NCBI): domain Eukaryota; kingdom Metazoa; phylum Chordata; class Aves; order Procellariiformes; family Diomedeidae; genus Phoebastria; species Phoebastria nigripes. The sequence continues at coordinate 264,196 of JAYKAV010000378.1, read as the reverse complement.
CATAAAATGGAAAACTTGCAATCGTTTAAATTTGCTTTACTTTTTAAACTTACAATTTCCTGATCAGAAATGACCCATTTCATTGTCTTTTCCTGGTTTTATTGTCTGTATACACTCACCCTGAGCAACAGGGATTTAATAAACTCTGCATGTTCTTCTGCACTGGAACTACAGATAGCTCTCTCACCTCTGCAGTCGAATGTGTATGAATTTTTAAAGGAAATTAGGGAGGTTGTCATAATAGCTCAGATTTGTGGACTAATTATTTTCCCAGGCAGTTGCCAATACATAATGCTTCAAAGGAAACGATGGGGCACAAAACCAAACTACAATGTGCAGTCACAAACATAATACAGCACAGCCCATAATACGTGAAAATTCTTCCACAGTACTGTCAGGCAATCAATATCTGTCCTGAATGTGTGCAATGTTGAAGCTTTGATCTTTACGTGAAGAACTCCTTTGGCAGAAGTGGTTACAGTCATCTAGCTGTAATTTGTCAAGAGGATGTGCCTGCAAAGTAATATGTATGAGGAGTTCCAGCTAAGCCCAGAGAAGAAATTTTTACCCCTATGAAACAAATTCACTTCTTTGAAATTTGTACTGATGTTCTGCTAACAGATAATTTTCAGTCACAGGTAATTTTTAGCTAATGGTGCTGCAAATGTTGATGTAAGTCCCAAGAACCACAGGAAAAACCCAATAATTGTAATCTTTTTGTCTAGGTTGGTCTCTTAGATAGACAAAAAATACTTGCCCTCCTGGTAGACTTCTATGACAGAAGCCYTGTGATTGCTAAGAAGGGATTCTGTAACCCAAGACAGTGTAAGTATATGGGATGTTTCAATTGTGGTTAAAACATTAGGAGGTCACATGAGGTTGTATAGTTAATATATATTTTATAAGTGTTACCAGAAGAAATGGTAACAGAGCCTAAAAAAGGACCCAAATGAATGCTGTGACCTATACACCATAATTTGCAAACATGTTTTGCAAACTGTGATGCAATGTTCAGAAATACTTCAGCACCCAAAACTTTTCCTTCCTACAAAATTCTGAAGTACTTTTTGGAAGTAGGATTAAAGAAAGGCTACTTTTCCTGAAACAATTTTCTTTCTTACTGGGCAATATTAGAAGTTAATTTTGTGCTTACACTAAAATTTCTCCAGGAACATGGAAGGATAAAGAAAAAACACAGACAATCATCTACGTGAAAGTAAAATATTTTTAAGATATTGGACATGAATTAATTGCTAAGATCAAGTGCAAGGCAAATTACAGCTTTCCTTCTTAGTATGGAGAATTATGAAACATTTATTTCAAAAGAAATATGGTGTAATACACAACAACAAGTACAGTTTTCTGCAGGCAAAGCCATTATTCTGAAGTTTTGTGTTTCTGAGATGCATGTTTACAGAAGGTACTTTCTGATAGTTTATATTTGCTTGGGAATACCTTTTTTCTTTTTCTTTAAATTTTCTTATGCAATACTAGAGAACATAAAACCAATACAAACTATCAACTTAGCAATATTTTTTCTATTTTAGGGCCAATAATTGAGCTGCAAGAGATTGAGCTTGCGGATTTATGGGGAGGCCTTGATGATCAGGAAGTTTGTGAGGAACTCAGTGAAACACTAGTCTTGTCTCAAACAGGAATTTCTGAGGGAGAGATTTTAGCATATGAACCTGTAGATGATAATAGACAAGGCACATATAGAATGAGAACTAGTGTCAGAGAAGGTCTTTTTGAACAAATGGGCGTGAGTGAAGCTGAGATTGGAGGAATTTCTAAGGAAGAAAACCAAGCAGCAGAATCAAGTGATGCTGAAGTGAGAAAGGAAGGTGAGGATGCTGTGTCAGTGGTGAAAAGCACTGATTTTGAAGCTAGTGATGTGGATGGAGATACAATACGTAGTGAGAAATCCAGTTTCCATGAAGACATCAAAACTGAGAGGCGAACCGAGTCTGCAAGTGCAGACAAACAGGAGGAAGCTTTCCCAGGATCAGCCTCTACTGGGTACAGTCTCAGAAGAGGTGGAGAACCTGGATCTGAAAAACAGGTGGAGGAAGAGGAATTTAGCCTGGGTAGAGAGCCTGATACAGAAACAAATAGGGAAGAAGATTATCGTATCTCGGACAGAGAACCTGGCTCAGAAGGGCAAGTCAGTCAGGAGAAGGACAATTGGATTGCAGAGGCAACCAACACAATTTCAGGACCAACGCCTGAAGCTACAACCATGACCTCAGAAGACGGAGCTGTGGCAGACATGGACATCATTGCTTCAAAACAGGATGCTCCAGTTGCAGAGGTTGTGAAAGAAACTCCTGCAAGAAAAGAGAGTTTTTCTAGGTGGCATGGCAGCCAGTTTGGCCAACAGACAAGCTCAGAGACAAGACTGCAGGATGAGGATCTTCTGCAAGATCAAGGTAAAGGTAAAGCATTCTCCTTTATCCTGGCAGACCTTAATCTTTTTCAACGTATACATTTGAACTGGTTTAACTATAGGTGTGTTTTTAATCCATTTCAAAACTATTGAAAGCATGTGGGTGATTTCTGAATACACAAGACGATAATAAGCTTTGATATCTTCTCAGCATGGTGTTTTCTGCCAAGGTTTCAGAGTGTGTTCCTCTCACAGGACGGTGGGTGAGTCACTTTGCTGGTGATCTGTATTCAAGGCACTGAGCAGACACTTTAATTCAAGTAGGAACTTTCTGAAGCAGCAGCATTTTTATAATAAGGAGAAACTTTATGTTCTGTTTCACTCTGTAATATTAGTAGCAAGACAGGAGCCTGAGCATGTTAAATATAGAAATGACTTTTAATAATTTTTAGACTGTGATTGCCCATAGAGAGATATATTATGGGATCATATATCAGGAACCTTTTATTTTAATCTCTCACTGTGTTTCCAAAGGAATATCATACTTAATTGTGTACAAAGGTGCTTGTTCTAGGAAGCCTGTGGTCGGGCAACTGTGTGTTTCATAAGAGGTACTTTCTTAAACATACCAGAAGGACCAACTTCCGTGCTAGCACTCTGTGAATACACTCTTGTGTCTCACAGTTTAAAACACTGCAAGAACTGGGTCTACATTGCCAGAGCAGTCTAGTGACAGACTTATTACATAAAGGGCTGTAAAGCTGATGGTACAGCCCACTGGTACCTACAGCTTTCTGTGGTTAACTTCCAGTGCACAGCACTAACCTGTCATTCAGCCAGTCCCTGGATGCACACATCCCACATTGTTTGGGGCATGCAGTACTTCCATCTTCAGAGCAGATTCCCACCCTGTTCTTGCAGAAACGATGGTGTGATGGTACGATGCTCTTTGAGAGAAAGATGGATGGAAACAAGAAGTCTGAATATAATTTTGAACCTATCTTGGAAAAAAGTTATCTTATTGCTCTTGCTAAAACGGATATTTGTAGCTGGGCCTAAGAAATGTAACATTCGCCACGTGAATTTCAGGAAGCAGTATTTCCAGACAGTAAAAATAAATAGCTACTGATAACAAGGGTAACTCCAGAAACACAGAGGTAGATTTTACATATTCATCAGCAGGGTGCTCAGACTAGTAAGCTCTGGTACACAGAAGATTTCTTTTTAAAATTGCAGGTCCAGCACACTCAGACAGACAGGATTCTCCAGCTGAAGCTAGCCAGGAATTTGAAGGGCCATGGTCAGGTGACTGCTCATGTCAGCTCTTTTCATCTGCTTTAGAAACTATAGCTTGCATATATGTATTTGAAGGCTTCTATAAGAGCTGTATCTTGTGTCTTTTTTAAAAGCTTGTATCATTACAAGGTATATTTTATCTTTCATCAGGTGACCTTCTGACTTCTGACCTAAGCTGCAGGTATAGCAGCTATGGAGAGAGAATTCCAGAGGACTGGAAGTGTGAGAACACTAGATTTCCAGGTATTTGGTCACAGAGTTGTGTGTTCACTTGCGCATATAGTGGCTGGCAGCGTCTGCAGACATGCCAGTACTGCTGTGAGCTGAAAGTTTTGGCAAGAATACAAACACTAATTCCTGAAGCTGACTTCAAGATAAGAGCAGTGTAGTTTTTGTCTCAGGAGGCCACTTGTTGTGTAACAGTAATTTCAGCTCACCTGTATTCAGTGATTTGACCTGGTTGTATGATAGCATCCATGCTAGACTGGAGCATAAATCTGAGGAGATACTATTAGAAAAGTATAAGCAGATTAAGGCCTTTAGTCAGCATGGAGTCAGTCCATATTCAGCCATAATTTCACTGGATTGGAAGTGCAGGATTCAGGACTGTGTTGATATCTGCCATGTGGCCAGCTTTAGGGCAGCATTTGGCTTCCTGCGACACGCTGTGCTTTCTGCCTTTCAGACTTACGTCCCATCATGGCAGAGATTCAGAACCATTGGACTTCTCGTACTAGGAGTGCCTTTGATGAAAGCTGCCTCAACCTGCCACAGTTTGTACAGCTTATGGAGACATTTGTTGGTGAAGACATTTCTCTGCCTGCTGTGAAGAGGCTTATTGCATTTATCAAAGAGGAATACAAACAGACAGAAGAGGAAAAAATGGAACAACTAGAAAAAGTAAATATTGATAAGTTTTGCTGATCCCATGTCCAAACAAAAAACAAGCAAATGCATACAGACACTGACAAAGTCAACTTTTAATCGCGTGCTGGCAGAGCTATTCACTTGCAGCCCTGCATTCTCTATTTCTTCAAGAGACCTTTTACCACCTTTGTTTTCATAAGGATCCTCCCTCCCTAGCCCTTAGCTCTAGAAGTGATGACAGACTCATCCTGTAAGAGGTTGTCTGTCTGTTCTAGAGCCGGACTCAGTGAGACAGCAGGTTGATAGTCAATTGTGAAAGAGCTCAAAACATTCCATTCTGCTTATTCACCTTTATAATAGCCAGGAACCTAATCTCTGACCTACTGCACTGGCATGTACATATGAGGTTGTGGATGTTTGGGGAGGATTTTAAAACAAGTGTGTTTGGTTTTGCTATGTGCATGGCTGTATGTGAATGTGTACATGCTTCTTTGTGTTTAAGTTACAAGGTGCTCTTGCCATGTGTTGAAAAAAATATATTCCCCTTCAGCAATATCCTCATGCACATCATCAGGGTGCCCCATATCACTTCAGAGTACAGATACTTTTCATGGTGGGTCTGTCCATAGTAGCGCCTCTAGCTGCATTTTCCTCAGACCTCTTTCTAGTTTCCCTCTGTGCTGCTGACCTAATTGGGATGAGATATTGGATCTGACGGCTCTACTGTCCTCACACTGAACACAACACACGCTGCCACTATTTTGGCCTTTGAGAGAATTCCACTCCAGCCATTTGTCACTGTATGCTGTGCAAAGACTGGGTTTAAAGGACAAATTGCACATGCATTTGCTTGGAGCCCACACAGTTCAGGGCAGCACCAGCAAAATAACAATGTAAATACAAACTGTCAAATCTCTGGTGTTACTAACAAGGCTGTGGTTAGTTCTTGCTAGGAAGACGTTTGTATTCTAGGAAATTTGCACTAACCTGAGTTGATCTCATCTTAGATCCAGCGCATGCTTCATTTGTTCACTGGRAAATAACCCTCTGCGGTGCTTATTCTGCCTGGTAAAACTGAACTGTCGTCTGTGTTTAGTGTTTCCAAATATCTCCCAGGTTTAATGATTCATCTCCAGGTCTGAGCTGTGTATGTACAGATTTGGCCTGGCCCACAGGAATTATGTGATCAGCATACCACTGCAGTTTCCATACTTGTGTAGACACTGAGCATCAGTGTCCAGGAATTATCAAAGACCAGCTGTTCCTCTGTTGTAGGTTCACCACATCTCTCGCTTGGCCCAACGGAAACTGCTTCTGGAGGCACTTTTTGAAAAGTGGGACAACAATGCATCCGGGTTTCTGGACCTGGAAGAGGTGGATGCTGTTCTAAGCACATTCAAGGAAGGGATGGAAAAAGAGGCCTTGAGGAAGGGTAAGGAGACAGCTCTGCTCTGAGAGAACAATGTCAACACAGTAGGCCTTGAACCATTCAATGACAGTGCTAATGAAGTTGTTGGCAAGCACCAGCCATTTTTTGTTTTTGCGAGCAGTCATAAGCATACAAGGTATGATGTATAAAATGAGAAGGAACAGTTATCCAGACCTACTTGTTAATGCATAGCTCCATCCCCTCCTCCTGTGCAAGACTCCCCTGCAACAGATTCCCAGTCAGAGAGGTAGCCCAATGCTTTCATGACATTGTGATGCATTGAAAAATTATTTCAGCTGTAACATGCAATGTACACTTGTGATACGGCAGTGAAAAACAGACACAAAGCCTGAGGACATGTTTCACACTTTTAGTCTAGCCTGTCAGTGTTATCCAGCTATTTTTAATAGATACATTTTGCTGTGCTATCTGCAGGAACGTATCTCATAGGAGAGAACACCAGCTTTCCTTATGGGTATCAAATGGCCTTTAGTAATCCACGCTGTTGCACAGCTCTCATGAATTAGATCATAGCAACTTCAAGTCTCACTTCTCTGTTGGTTCATTTCTCCAAATAACTTAGCAAATTTGGTCCTTGACAGAATAGACTTGGGTCAGACAGAAGTGCTTCACCTGGACCTGTCTGGCAGTCTCATACATATTAACACGTGGGCATTCAGTGCTCTGAAATACTGTATTAGCAATTAAGAATATGTCTGCATGTGCGCTTGGGTGGAGAGGACTGGTTTATTCATCTCCACGCATATCTTCATGTTGCTTGTTCTGCCACACATTACTGAAGATGGCTCATTTTGGCAACAACCAAAACCTCTTTATTCTTTAGCTCACTTGAGGCAGCTGGTGGGGTGGGGAGCGCACCGGCATGCTGCAGTTAATTGTCTCCAGGCTGCACAGCCACAGAAGAAACCGGCAGTTTACAGCTCTCTTGTATTCAAAGCATGCCAGAACACACTACAGAAATATGGAAGGACATAGTCCCTTCCATGAAGGGCTCATAAACTAAAGGACAATTAAATAGAAAGATAGCATAACAAAATCAATACCACCTACAAGCAACATAAAACTATTTCTAGCAGCTTCAACCTAATCTCTCAAAGACATTGTGGAATAAGCAGGTTTTGGGGAAGGGTTCACAGACATTGCACTCCTCCTGGATGAAAACACAGAATGAAAAGTGGGTAGAATTATTTGATTTTCCTTGTAAGTAAAAAGCGTAACATTACAGATATAATGGGGAAAATAATTCATTATGCTGTGGCTCAGTAATGAAGGCAGTGATCATGCCATGTTCATGTGTATTTCTTTCTTCATCTCTTTCTTCAAAGAGAGGAAAAAGTGGAGGTGAAAATCCAAACATTTTTATACCATCAAAAAATTCTCCATCCTACTTCTGTCAGAAAATCAGAAATTATATTAAAAAATACTGAATGTTCTTTCAATGGTGGATAGGATAAGACAGCATTAACAGTCAGCTCCACCGCGATTGTGGCCAGTCAGTACTTGCTACTTCTATGGCTAAAATCGGTGATAAAATGCCCCCTGACTTCTGTGGGGGAAGGAGGACGCTCTCAGCTCCCATAAACATCAGTGTCTTGGGTGCACTGGGAGGCAATCAAGGCAGCTCTCTGCCCGTTCCTGTGCATCATTAATCAAAGCATTTTCTATTACGCTGTTCCTTATAGCCCATTGTATGTATTGATCACAAAATACTCCCTGCTTAACAGCAAAGTCACACTTCTACCTATATATCTTTGCTTGCTTAGTTTGCTAGTAGGAAGCGGCTTGACRTATAGCTCTCTTCCCTTTTCTTTGCTTCTTCGGGTCCAACAGGATTTGCAATCAGGATGCAGAAAAAAATGATGAAAGCGTTAGTCATGGCAGCGCTCAGGAGAGGCACAGCCAGGAGCATGATCAGGCAAGCACCGCTTGGGCAGAGCACCCGGTGAATCCCGGGCTTCCAGCGCCAGGCAGCGGCCTGCGACTTCCAAAGGCTGTGCAAGAGCACCCCCGCGAGCCCGGAGCGGGGCTGTGGGGAGCAGCAGCCCCGGGTCTGGGAAGAACTGGTACAGGGCTTGAACTACTCTGTTAGACTGGCTTCTGATTTAAGTAACGTCTGAATAGAAACCGATGGGGTAAATTTACATTTTCATGCTCGGTCTGTTAGGATTACAAGTCTAAGATGAGTCCCATTTGTCTTCAGGACCTCCGGGCAAACTGGGGGTTTGTGAACTAGAGTGAGTAGATAACAGGAAAGCGATTCTTGAGAATCACAATTTGACCCTTGTAGCATTCCTCATTCCTCCTTCCTCCAAGCAAAAGGAAACTCTGCCAGACCTTTCTACTGCAGCTTATTTGCCCGTATTTGGGCCAGCTCAGCTGCAATCTCTGGGACATGAAAAAGGGGACTGGGGCATGGCTCCACTCCCCGGCCCTGTGCAAGATGGGAAGGAGTAGCCTCCGTGCAGTGATCTTTACTCCTTCACTCCCCTGAGAGCTAACAGGCAGCACTTCACTGTTTTAGATGTTTTTGATACTAATTTATTCTTCTAAGCCCTGTATTTCTTATAAAAGCTCTCTTGCTCCTTTTGTTCCACATCTACATCCCTTGGTGCAGTAACGGTGATTCCAGAGCACTGTTGTCCCAACCTCTGTACAACTTCAATAGAACTTTCGTTTTCTTTGCTCTTCATTTATGAGATTTAGCACAATACAAATGTTATTTCAATAATTCATCAAAGGCATCTAAAGAAGGGTAATTAAGAATGATAGCTACTTCAGAAGGCCTCAAAAGAAAAATCTAATGTCTGCAAGTATGGTATATAATGGAAAATCTAGGAATATGAGTAATCTGTGAAATCATCTGTAGACTCTGGCCTTCACATTTTTAATGGGATTGACGAATAGTTTTTCTGTAAGGTCTCAACTACTATTACTGTATGCAGAATGCCTTCCTGCAGCCCGGTCCCACCAGCCCCTCAAGTGTCCATAAAATTTGGTTCTGATGTGAAGATACCTCTGATTTTTGATAACTCCAAGCAGCTTTCCTATTTTCCATTGACCTTTATTGTTTAGGTATGTTGCAGAGGTACAAAAGGGGCACAGGAGCAATGCCTTGCAGGTTTCTTTCTTAGTAGGTGAGAAAGCAGGCATCTAGAGGAAAAGGTGCATCCAGTCTGGAAGCTGGAGATTACCTGTCATGATGACAACTTACATTTAGGAGATAGCTCGAAGAAACCCAGAATGATGGACTGGAGCACTCCACCCAAAGCCAGTTTAGAGCTTGATTCATATTTTGCACAAGAAAAGCAGAACAGTTTATTCAAATAGACTGTCCCTGTCTTATTTTCTGTTTCTTCTACTAGCAAAGAAACACCTTTGCTCCCGTTACCCACAGCTCAGCAGAGTGGGGAAGCTATCCCCAAAGGCATTCCAGACTTTCCTTGAGTTAGTTGCTTCTGAGTTCACTGGCGATGAGGATGAAGCTATTGATAACTTGGTGGAATTTCTGACCACAAGTGTGGAACAAAGTCACATGAAGTGCTTGCAAAGCATAACCAGGAGGAAATGGCTGCACGATATCCAGCAAGCAGCTGAGACCAGTGGAGCAAGCATGGAACCGGTTTACAAAGCAGTGTTTAAGGCCCTCTCCCAGGTATGCATCCCAGGGAGCACAAGAGTCCTTTTTGTTGGGATTGTGACGCTGAATTCAGCCCCTGGTGCATTTGAGTGGAACTTGCAGGTCACACGGGAAGCTGGTCTGAGGCTGGTTTCCTTGTGCTTTTCTGCGCTTAGCTGATGCTCAGGAGAGCCCATGGTTATGCACAGAAAGAGTCACAGGTCAGATCTGCAATACAAGAATTCTCTTCTATGCTCTGCCAATACAGAATGCATTTCATGGATACTTATGTCTCACTTTTTGAAGAGCTGACTTGGATCAAATTTGGAAATCCATAGTTCTAGTTTTAGACCTTCTGAAATGAAACACACCAGACTCAGTTTGGGACAAAGATGGTTAATTTTTAGTGGGGATATAGTTTAATTTTTAACTTGCAGCTGCAACTTTAGATGTTTGTCCTCACCATTAAAGCCCTCCTCAAAGCAAAACTTCTCTCATAGTAGCTGAAGTGTTCTTACAATATTTAGGTTTGTAAATGTAGCAGCTCTGGCACTTGTTTGTCTGATTTTTCCAAAGGAATCTCCTATTGGAGAAGAAATCCATAGGAGTTTTGCTTAGGCACAGGTTATAATTAGGGATTATTTTTATATGAACTGCTCCCCATTAGCAGCAGGAAAAAAGAAATCCATTTTCCTTGCCATTCAAAATAGAAAGTGTTTTTGCTTGTAACAGAGCGTACTGGTCAGACACGATCACGGCATAGACACATACATGTCATGCAGCTGGTGTGTGACGTACATACAAAATCAGTGACCCAGAACAGCATCTCAGCAAAAAATGAGACAAGTGCTAAGTACATGAAATAAGTGTAACAGTCAATGGCTAATGTACATAATGTAATGGGAAACATTTGGTTGCTAGGATGCGGAAGCCCATGGGGATAACAAGAAGATCAGTGCATATATTGCCCTTTTGGAAGAAAACCAGCTCTCACCAGAGCGGGGACAGATTCTCCTACGCTATGTGGCATGTACTGCAGATGATGCTCCATATGTTCTAAACCAGATACTTTACAGAGACATGAAAGGAGTAAGGTAAGAAAAGCTGCAAATAACTGTTCCTTTTTCTCAAAAATATTTGGAATGTAGAGGTACCAGGCAGTGGTTTGGGGTGCACTGGAAACAGAGGTTGATGGAGCACTCCAGAGAAGAAATCTCCTCAGGGACCGTTGTGGAATGATTCATTATATACATGCCCTTATACTTTGCATGGTCTACTTAGAACTACTCTGTTTGGGATTTCACTCCTTTCCTTGGGGAGATTAGCTCACAGTCTAATAAATCTCATCCTTTAGCAAAAGTCTATTATAGTGGGCCTACATTTTCTTCTTTAAAAATTAATTCCCTTACACCACTTTACATCTACAGGATATTTTTTGAGAACAATGCCTTTCCTTCCCTAGTGTTTACACTATAAACAGCTTTCATGCCTCTTCACTTCTCGTTTCCAAAAGCTAGACACATTTGTCTCTTTCTTTAAATACTGCTTCTTCTAACCTATTAAAAGTAACTGCTGCTCGCTTCTGTATTCCCTTTCATTACATTCATTAGCTGATTTTTTTAAAACGTCCTAAGGATGAAAAGTGCCTTATTTATTACCACTGTCTTTGGGATGCAAGTGGTAAATGTGGTATTTCTGGGTGTGGTCAGAATAAAGAGCTAACACCTTCCTTCTCTGATGCCAAAAAGCAGGGAGAGATCAAAGCTGCAGTATTTATTGATTTGCTAAAGGTTTTCTGCTACTCTGAACAAACCTCTTCCTAAGTTTATTCTTCAGCTTTGCAGCTGTTGAAGAGGGAAAGCCAATCCATGTTCCAAGCGTTCAGCTCCATGGAAATATCCACTTCTGGAACTATGMCCGCCCAGTGGAGGAGAGAAGAGGTTCACTTCTGGTACTGCCATTGCACGATGCTCGCTGGAGAGTCTTTGGCATTCTAGGACTTGACACTCTTCGGGACCCGTGTGAGAAAACCATCTTTCTGACCCATGAGATCAGTTTCTATCAGGTGGGCACCATCAGAAAACAGTTTGTTAGACCACTCTTCAAAAAGCTGTGTAGGGACCATGTGAATTTTACGTGTTCGTTCTGAGTAAACGTAAGATGTACAACTAAGAAAAGAACTGTGGGTTCCTTTTTACTGTATATGGTGAAAGTGGTGTGAGCAGAACACCTTATCAATATCTTACTGATTAGCATCTTATCTGTAACTGATGATGAGGTACCACTTCATCAATAATTCATTTACGCTTCTCCTGACTACTAAATTAATTGCACTTTTGTGCAAAGCCCAAAGATAGTAGATTTTATTTCCTGAAGCTCTGAACCTCGTATTTGTGTCTGTTTCCATAAAGTGGCATGACACCTTACTTTTTACATGGTGGACTAATTATAAGCAACAGCAGTCTGGATTTCTTTGGGATGCTTTTTAGAATCAGCCTCATTGTGGGTGCATCATCTGGGCAGCAGGGAGCGCAGCAAGCCAACATTACCAGTCAATTTGGCTATCTCTACTAAAAAACAACTTTGTCTAGTTTTGGACTTGGCTGTGACCCAGGTACTCTGGAACTTTAGAGCCTTATTCGATAAGGGACATTTCACAGTCACTTTTCAGCTTTACAAGTTCTGATTAAAGTAACTTGTTACAGCCATTTTGCTTCATTTTGCTGCATGAAAGTTTCCCCAGCTTTTTCCYCAAATCATGTGGAACTGTCTGGCTCATTTGGAGGATTCTGCTTTCACAGGGAGTTTCTCAGGCATTCAGCAAAGCCTACCACCATGTCTGCAGACGGGAAAATRTTCTACAAATGACTGTTACTGCTCTGGACTGGTTGTATCCCAGGGCACCCAGCATCCACACCGTTATTACATACCTGGTGGAGCCTGGCAAAGACAAGGTACACAGATTACTGCAGTGAAAAGGCCTGTAATAGTCAGGGGCTGACAAGGCTACTTTATTAGGACCTGCCATTTCTAGCTGCCTGTGCTTTCCCAGTGGTTTTATCATAAAAACTGAAGCCTGCCTGAGATTCTTGTGCCTCCCTGTGCAACAAAAGGGCTACAAAGGTAGAGAGGGAACGTTCCCTCTGTAAAGGAGGCCACTCTTCATTCTTTTCATCCTCCCACGTAAAACAATTCAAGAGCACTGCTAGTATAGYCCCTTCTCCATGGGAAAAAATTCTCTTACTCTCCTACTTCAATGCTCACAGCTGCATAGCAACTGATAGAGCAAAACCCCACACCCATCCATCCATCCATCCATCTGTAGGTTAGCCAACACTGCAAGTCCCTGCTAAAGCTTTGCTGTTTGGCACCTCCACAAAGGGAGATGCTCTTCTGTGGAGATTCTGTGCATGTCAAAATTATGGTATTTTATAGTCCTAGCTAATGTATTAGCTTTTCATTCTGAACTAATGTCAGCAGCCAAGACGTAAATACAACTCAGGAAGTGGCTGCTCCCCATTAGCTAGCTTGTAAAGGCAGCCCCAGTCCCTGCAGATCATATTCCAGTTGTTGAGCAGGCACTCGGGCCCTGGGAAGCTTGTCACTTCACATGCAAGTGAGTTAAGAAGATGAAAAGTGTATGCAATATTTAGGACTGATCCTGTGTCATCACAAAGTCTGTATGACATCTGCTGTAGCCATAATTCAGCTGCTTCCTCTGATAAGCATGGTTTATGTTGGCAGCTTTCTGTTGTCATTCCAGGCTCTGCTCTGTTCCCTTGTTAGCCGCCTGATAGTCAGGTCATTTGCTCCCCTCTGTGCTTTTCACGTGTCAAGGCACACTGACACAAACATGACATGAGAAACAGGACTGCAAGGGGATGGGAAAAAGAAGGGAAACCTCTTCTTGGCCTGTGGGTGTTCCTCAGTGTGGAGCCTGGGGATAGATTAAATAGTCTGGCTGAGGGAGGTCCAGGGCACATTCTTCATGCATGTTGAGCAATACACGCTGGGAATAAAACCAAGCATTGTTGGGAGATGTCTTTAAACCATCCCATTGCACTTGAATGTACATAAGAGTTTCCTTTAAGGAATAAACAATTTCCTCCCTCTCCAAGCTTCAAAATGGCTGTTCCTTTCTTAGATGCAGCTAAACCTCCCTTTTCTCTCTGGCAGACATGTGACTACGCTCTGCGCAAGGTGATTACTACAGATAATACAGGACAAAAAGAAATTCATAGCTCTCCTGTTCTTCTCCTCAGAAAAGAAAACCTCTTAAGGTAGGCTCCAGCACCTGCAATCAAACTAGTTACCTCTGGTCCTAGACTCTAGCCTGCATCAGGCATGATCCATGTTACATAAAGCCCATGGTGATGAAACCCTGCAAGAGTGTATGGCTGTAGCTCTCACACTATCAAGGCTTCTGGTGCGTATGCATGCGATACTGAATTATGAAGGGCTGAGGAGTATTTTCTCTTTGAGTTTAGGCCTGCAAAAACTTAACTTCCAACTTAATGCTCACCAGCTGAGCTGCCAAGCAAGCTCTACATCTGCTGTGAAAGGTTTGCAGGATTAGAGCCTACACTGAAGCATTTTGCTCTTTAGAATAATTTGTCTTTTTTTCCTGGCCATATTAGTCTCATTTCCTTCAACTATCTGTTTCCTTCCACTGTCAAGATCCTCACACACTTGGATTTTAAGCATATCATCCTTGTTGTCGAAGTTGGTTGAACAGCTATTTGCTATTCCAGCAGATGTTTTTACTTTTTATAAAACTCTATAGAACAAATGTCAATGTGGTTATAAACAGGAAACTGTTTTTAAAGCAAGACCACAACCTAATTTGGGTTTGTTAAATTCTTATGATTTTCAGCAATTGCCTTGGCTAATCAATATTGTGTTCCACAATGCTATTTTCTCCTTTTTGTATATGGCTTGAATGATACTTAAAGCTGTGCATATTTCAGTTCAAGGAAATAAACAATGATTTAGTAATGTAATACCTTTGTTTTAACAACAAGAGATGAATGGCATCTTACTAAAATAGGCTAAATAAATTACCAAAAGAAACCAGAATGGTGAAGTCTAGTACATTTTCCTCCCTTTACTCTCATTTCAGAGTTTACCTATTTAAGTGCATAGACAGTTCAGAGGTCATTCGCACTTCTGTCTGTGGAGAATACCACATTGCAGTACCTCTCCGTGACCTATCAGGACACGCTCTTGGGATATTTGATATCAGCATCGGACACCACCAGAAATTACCACCTCATGAACACAAAGACCTGCAAAAAATGCTAAAGATGGCCCAAGCTGCCTGCTCTAAGATACTGAAGATGTCTTTAGAGGAAACAGAACCAACCTATGTACTGGGTATTGTGCACACAGAGCCAAGATAGGTTTTTTAGGGGTGAAATTAGGAATCTCAGTGAAACCACATCTAAAGTATCATTCCTACAAGTATGGAAAGACAAATACAAACCTTTGCTACACGTAAACTATTCCTGAGCAAGCCTCAGTGCTCAGCAGAGTGCGGTTAAACAGAATGTTTAGATTTTGGCTCTGGTTCACAGGGTATTTTATGCCCAATTCCCACTGAAATCAAAGGTGTGAAGCAAGGTGCTTTGTTGTACCAGGGATCTCGCATGTCCTCCTCAGAACTGCCCCAACTAAGATCAAAAGAATTTGAATGTCACAGTTCCAGAATTACCTGCATGCCTGAACCCTTCATGGCCTCAGGACCTCTGCTTGCCCCTGAGGCAAGTTTTGTCTCCTTCTCAAGCACATACTCATTTTTAAAAGTTTCATAGGATACTTGGGCTGTATACTAATCAATCACTCAGTCAAGAAGACAAAGAGTTAATCATAAAGAGGGCAGAGCCTTTCAGTCAATAACGTAAGTCTTGAGTAACAGTTGTTTCTGAGAAACTTCTTGAAAGGTTTGCTTTTGATTCCAGAGGCAGAACACGTGGCAAATTTGAGGCATGCAGGGATTCTGTTCCACCAGCTCATGCTGCAGGACCTGCGCCAGTGTGTCCAGAAACTTGAYGCTGAGAGCTTTGCTGAAATAAAGAGCTATGTAGAACCGCCAGCTCTGGTACATAACATAGTTAAGGCTGTGCTGTTGCTTTTCCATCCAAACTGGAAGGGCTCAGAGAAGACTGAGAACTGGAGTCAGTGTATACTGGTGAGACTTCAAAATATTGAGACTTTGTTTTCTGTTCTTCCTCCCCCAAGAAGATATAGTGGAATTTGCCAAGTGTGAATTGGCAGTGAAATAATTCATTACCTACAGATTTCCTATATGCTTGAATTAGCCATCTTTAATTCTGTAACCCTCTCAAGTTTTTCACTGCCACCTGTCTCTTTTTGTTCTCTGCATTGCAGAAACTTGATGACAATTTGATTCAGGAGATTTATTGCTTTGATCCAACTGCTGCACCTGTGCAAGTTCAAGCAGAGCTGCTGCTGGACTGCATCACTGGTAAATATCATAAACTAATTGTGAGATTACCAGACACGGCTCAGCAATGAAACAGCGTTAGTGGCAACCTTCAGCTGGGTGCTTTTAAGGTCCTTATTTCAGAAATTAACTTTGATTTCACAATAGATTAAACAACAGATAAGGGGTCCTAAATATCTGCAGTCTTTTTTGGTCAATAAAAGTCAACCTGTTAAATTTAGAATCAAAATTCACTGCCTTAAGGAAAGGGGAGCAGATCAGCTCTGAAACCTACCAGAACAAGTGATCTCATTGTAAACCCCCAGATAAACATATTAAGAATAATGGCTCTTCTGGCAAGTAAATCTACCTCAGACCTCTGTGCCCTGCCCGAGGGACTGACCCAGCTCCAAACAGCAACATGATTGTGGGACGACAGTGTGAGCCCTTCTCTTTGTAAACACCATCCGCCAGGTACTTAATATACTCACATATATATATATGTGAGTATATATATTATATATATATATAAAAAATACACAGGAGCTGGGTTTCAGTCTGTATTTCTCTCCTTTAATGAATGTGAGCTTTTTCAGTGCCAGAGCAGTCAAGAGGCTAGTATTATTTGTAGTATCTCTGCAAGAGAAATGACTGTTGTTCTTATTGAGATCTCTCCCTAATGCCAGACTGAGAGGCCTGTTAAAAATCAAATGTGGACAAGACTTGTTAATTTAGCTGGGGATATTTATCAACAGTACCCTGCCTACTGATGAACAGTGAACACTTAATGCAGTCATAGTTCCTTTTCATGTGTTCTCCTCATATATATTAAACTAATTCACTGGAGAGAATGAAGCAGGCCTAGAGCATCCAGTCTTCCTCCAGTTAGGGACGGAGATGTAACTAGAAGAACACAGCTTTGGCAAACTGCTGGTATGCTACAAAAGGTTGGTTTCCCAGGATGGAACTTACTCTGAGAGAGTAATGACAGATCAGTGGTGTGAATACAGGTATAACTCACAATTATAGGAATTCCTTTAAAATGAACATCAGTGTTTACACACGGTGTATGTTGGATAATGCCCATATGTTCCATATACATGTGCTGTAATATAGAACAGAGCACAGAACAACCTACACTCTATCGACAGAGCAACCTTTAATGGTATGATTCTGTGGTGACCTTTAATAGCATTTAGTAAAAGAGCTTTGAAGGATGTTAGTCTTAAATCAAATCTGAGCTTGGAAAAAAAGCACTTTTCTCTTTACATTTTTAATTATCAAATGTTTAGCATTAAAATATAGCAGAGCACTTTGTACAACAGGGGACCTACCACAATACAAAAGCAATTATAATAAAAGGCAGCACTCCTGTGCTTGACCATGCACTGTCACAATAATGCTGTGTGCTTTTCAAAGCATCACCATTTTCCAGGGCGGAATTACTGGACTCGGGGAAAGTTCCACTGATGGGATGATCTTCTCTGTTCGCTCTTGTAACAACACTGGTCACAGTTTTGACTTGGCTTTTGGAGTTACCTCTCCTCTTTGTTTCAGGTGTACCTAGAGCAGCGGTGTGGCAGCACGGCTCAGTTCCAGTCGAGTACCTGTACAACTGGGTACACACCTGCCTGTCACTAGCAGAGATCACAAGTAAAAAAGCTCCATCTTTAGCCCCTTTTGGCATCCAGTTCTAGTGTGCCTCCAGTTAGGTCTCTAATTCCTCGTCTAACCTTAGTGATTCTGGTATTTGACATCTTTTATTAAATTAACTGTTGGTTTTTTATTTTTTATGTAGCCACTAAGTATTTGTTGTTAAGGTGGTAGGAAGTCTGTTAGGGATTATTAAGAAAATAGCAATACATTAAAGGAAACAATTTTGCTAGTATAGCTACTAAATTTTAAAAGCTTGGTTAAAGGTTTTTGAGGTTTTTTTAAAATTAATTCTGATGGGAAAAAGAGAGAGGCAGGGACGAGTTTATGACTACCAAGCTACAATGCTCATAAATGATACAGCAAAAATTTTCAAGATTCAGACTCCTTAAATTACTTTTTAGGAATAATTTTAAGTGAAGGTTGTTAATCAGCATTTTGTCAAGTTCTTCGAAACGTGTTGTGGAAAAGCCCTACATTTTTAATATAGCAAAAAAAGCTTTCTTATTGGGATAAAGCTTGAGATTACAGCCAACTGCACTGTCTGCAGCAAGATTTCATCTTTCCAATAACGTTTCTTTTGGCAGAATCACTTTTTTAATAAAATTTTGGGAAATTAAACTCCTCTTTCTTTCTTTCTTCAGTCGGCAACAAGCGACGTCTCCAGGTAGGTGATGACTGGCGGGGGCAGGGTGGCTTCTCACCCCCCTCCCCGGGGGAGCGGCGGCCAGCGGCTGCCGCGGGGAGGGCGCCTCAGAGGCCTTTCCCGCCGCCGGGCCCACGCGGGCCCTCGTGCCCGGCCACGGGCAGCAGCGGCCACTGCCGTGAGGAGCTGCTGCCGCCCCCGGCTCGGCTCGGCTCGGCTCGGCTCGGCTCGGCTCCCCTCAGGGCGACGCGGGCCGCCCGCAACAGTCCCTTCCCCTATCGGCACTTTCGCCACTCGCCCATGCGCCGTTAAAAAAAGTTATCCCCCGCTTCCGGCCCCCTCCGCCCGCTCTCTGCTTCCCTTCTGGAGCGGGACCGCGGCGCGGTGCGGCGGGAGCCTCCGGGGCGGGCGGAGAAGGGGGGCGTCTCGGCCGCGAGGAATCTGCGGCCGCGGAACGGCAAGCGGTTCTACCTGGCGACGGCAGCGGCCGGGACAAGATGGCGGCGTCGAGCAAGCAGTGAGTGACGGTGGAGCTGGGGCTGCGGGGCCCCGCCGCGCCGCCGCCGGGCTCCTCGGGGCGGAGGGTCCGACCGAGCCCTGCTCCGCGCGGCAGCGGCTGGGGGGGGCCTTGGGGCCGCCGCTGAGGGCGGGCGCAGGCGGGGCCCTGCCTCGGGCCGGGGCGAGCTCTGACAGACCCCCCCGGCCCGGGCCGCAGGAGGGGGTCTCGCCCGTCCCGACCGGTGTATGTCTACCGTGTAGCCTTGCTGTGTTGGCCGGAATTTAAAACTGTGTTTATTAAAAAAAACAAAACAAAACAAAACCGAAACAGTGGGAAGGCATCGGAGGCTGCTTCTGTGTTGCCGGGGGAGAGTTTTCACTTTTACGAAGTAGAATCCCCTCAGGATTGCCACACGACCCGCAGTGCAGCTGCCGCCCCCCCGAGCACCGGCCTGACGTGGCCGAGGTGCGGCGGCACCGGCTGGGGCGGCGGTTTGCTTCTCGGCTCCCCGCGGCGGGGTCGGAGGGAGCTGTTGGGGGGCGGGTTCAGAGCACACGGAAGCAAACAGTTCGTCACAATGATGATGTAGTACCTACGGCATCGTGGAGTTCTCCCGCTGAGCGCTACACGCTGTGACGAACTGTTTACTCAGTGATGGACTCGGGGAAAGGCAGGTGGGGGAGAAATTCCTGATTTAGAGATTGCTCATTACCAAAAACATAGGAGGTGTTTCTGAGCACAGAGGTCGGCTGTGTCAGCAGAAGAGTTCTGTGTGTATAGTTAATCAATCTCTGCATGACATAAGCTGACTGTAAATCTTGTCTTTTGCCGTAGCTGTATCTGTGCGTTGGTGGTTTACATTGCCATGCAAAATAGGTGAACTTCTTATTGCCCCAGCAAACGTAGTTACGGAATAGTGTCTAGTGTAGGCTAAGACTAAATCTCTGGAGGTTAAACAGTAGTAATTTCTTATTTCTCCGAGGGAGGAAAAAAAAAATCACTTGGAGAACTCTGGACAAGAGGGATTTGTGGCCTACTTTAGGAAGATCATTGCATCTAGAAACTTTGCATGGAAAAAGACAGCAATAGCTATGGGAGAAGCTGGCAAGCGTGTGGCAAGGCTGAGTGCACTGCTGCAAATGCTGCTCAGATCTATACTTGATACATTTTGTTGATGCTGATCTTTTGTTTCTAAAATTGTGAATGGCAGATTTTTGTTTTGGAACATGCTATGTGTTTTGTTGTAAGTGGTGTTAAAGGTAACTTTTAATTTTTTCCCTAGATATGGGCTCATTATGCCAAAAAAATTGCCACAGAAAAATCTGGTTTCGAAGAAACTCTCAGCGTTTGCAGATGACTCTGATGAAGAGGTCAGTTCAACAGTTTTCTTCTGAAATTTGCCCCATGTTCTGCAAATTATTTGTTTACAACCCTTAACGCCTGGATCACCTTATGGCACTGTCACTAAGACACGTGTCATCATTTTGGATTTGGGTGTGAAATATGATCTGTGTTTGCTCTAGTGCAAGTTACATGGAAGTGATAACTTGATTGTTAGTTACTTTCTATCAACTCTTCCACAAGTTCATCACATGTGGCAACGTGTTTGCAAGAGTTTTAACAGTATCTAGCTCATAGAGAAAATTGTTGGCTCTCACTGGTAAATATGTCTGCAAATAGAAAGACAGTAGTAATCAACAGTCGTTTCTCAGATATTAACTTTAAAGTGTGGTGTTAAATGTATTTTATATCAAATTTGGCTGGAATGAGCTAAAGGATAACTGATTTATGATGTTTGCACTTACTGTAAACAAAAGCAAAGCTGTACAAACCAAAAGTTCTAAAGCAAAAAAAAAAGGGCAAGTAATGAGATTTACTTGTAATTCTGGAAGTACTCGCAGTACTTGTAATATTAGACTGAACAATACACAGCTTTTCTATGATCACAGAGTTTATTGATACTCTGTGATGTATGACTATATTGCATGATGTTGATACTGTTCTTTTCTGTAGTCTCCTTCAATTTTTAAAATTTTTTTTAAGTATTACCTTCAAAATATTAGCTTTCTACCTGCCCCAGTAGAGGGTGCCGTACACTATAAAAATTACGCTTCTGGATGTACTACTCAGTATGGGGGGCATCCAAGAACTGGCGTGGAATATAGGCTGGTTTGGATACCTTACAGAAACCCAACTTCTAAAACAGAATTTTTGAAGGATTTAAAGCCAGTAGCTTCATAGTTTACAGGTAAAGAATAGAAACTCAGGATTGTGGAGATGAACTCTCCACATGGATTGAGCTTTCTGGACATAATAATGTTACAATTTACTGGGTTTTATTGATCTGGAATTACTTGTGGTAATTTAATCATAATGTCATTATGTGCATATTTAACTTTTTTCCACAAAACCCAGAAAATAAACTTTACATATACCCATAGTCTAGAATTTCAACATTTAAGAAGTTCAAATTTGGAATCAGTTGAAATTTAGAAACAGGACATGTGTTACAAAAATGTTCTTACTGCTCTAGAGCTTCATTCAATGCTCTTTCTCTTGTGTGGTTGAAAAAAACAATGCTAATAAAGTGTCAAATAGTCTTTGTCAGTTTCTGACTCCTATTATCAAAACATTTTTTTTTTTTTAATGTTTTTTTAATGAACTAGCAGTTGTTATTTTTATGTCATAGAAAGCCTGAATCTAGCATTCCTGTGTGCCTGGTTCTGTTAAGAATGCTGCTGTTGAAGGTGTCTGAGCTCCCTTTATACAGGGCATGAAAGGGCTGAGGGCCTTCCTAGTAACATCCACTCAACCCTCAGCATGAAACTGCCTCAATGCAGCTTATAGGACTTACAGGAAACAGAGAGGACAGGAACATGTCTTAAATCCCATCTCTTTCCTCACTTGGCTGCTGTCCTCAGCACTATCAGGAGGCGCGTCCCTCCACTTGAGCTCATAGCTGGCACCGTGTTTCTAAAGAGAGGCTTTCCTTTAAATACAGCAAATGGAGATGACAGTGGATCCGCTGTCCTCAATGGCAGGAGCACTTTCCCTGTCAGTTTGGGATTTGGTGTCTTTCACTACATAATGGGACTGACCCCACGTTTTCCAGATCCCAGGAATGAGCTTGAATTAATCTATTGTCATTAAACATTACTCGGTAGGACTGAGAACCTTCCTGAGTATGGGGCTATCTTGTGTTTTTTCACTTCTTATTTTCTTTTAATCTAAACATTAAAGCAAAATAATAAATTCTAATAATTCTAATAATAATAATGTATGATGCTGTCTACTAACTTTTAGCTTAACAGATCAAGTATCCTCCCTTTCAGAAAGGCTGACAGATTCACTGCCAGAGTCTGCTATACAGACTCTTAAAAGTTGTCATGCTCATCAGTATGGTACATACCCAGCAAAAAGTAATAATCTCATAACTGCCTTTATCAAAGAAGATAATTTTTAAAAAAAGCAAAATTACTTTATTAGTTCAATAATAATTTCAGAGCTTTTCAAGATAAGGAGCAGCATTTGGGAGGGGTTTCATTTCCTGTCTGCTGCCTTATCAGTCAGAACTACATCTCAAATGTCTGGAGATTATGTATTTTTAACTGAACAGTAATAAAGTTTATGCTGGGAAATCTGCACACCTAACTTGTTCTGTGATTATATATTAGATACCAAACTTTTGCTCCTGTTTTTTTAAATGTTACTATGCATATATCATTAAGATTTTGCCTGTACCCTTGCTGAAGGAATTTGAAAGGTTTTTTTGCTGTGACTAAGTACATTAATGGATGTTAGTTGCTGATGAAGATGATCTTTGGGTTAGTTCATAAGAAACAGAACATCTGGGGTGGAAATTTTCTTGAAATACAATGTTGACTGAGAAAAAGTAAACCAGGCGATTACAGTTACTTCTAGCCAATATAGTTCTGAATTACTTGCCTTCATAATGAGGAGTTGTTGCTATCTTCAAAAACCAGGGGGAAGGTTGTTACCCCTAGGAAGGCCTGTTGTAGAGAATAGATGTTACAGCAACAAACTATGATATGTTAGAAATAAGTTTCCATTCTGGCTTACTGTTATTTGTGATATATCCATTTTCTCCAAAAATATGATTCCCTTATTCATGCATTGTGTTTTCAGATGTGGCTTGTCAGTATTCCCAGTGCACTGTTCCATGTTCTATTTTATCTTTGGAATTTAGTTGAAAATATCTCTGTGGCACAGCAGATAAAATTTCTGTTTCTTGATTGTATCAGAATTACCCAACATACGTTCCCGTACCTTACCAGCCTTTCAAAACTGATTTGTTGCTACAGGATGTAAAGTGTAGCTGAAAAAATAACTGTACATAGACCACATTAGGTGCTAAATTCAGGAGAGAGATTGTGGAGTCAGTGTGGATAGTTCTGTGAATGTATCAGCTTGATTTGGTGTTTTTTTTAGTGACCGTCTAAAAGATAAATGGAGTGTTTAAGCAGGCACAAAGGAAGAAACTGAAAACAAGCAGAAAACTATATCCTGTTGTAGATTCAGATTTTTGGTTTTGCTTACAGATCCTTCCATTCACTTTGCAACTTTGCAAAGGATACAGTATGACTAACAAAAAGATAGGTGAAGTAATAAGGATTGATGATGACCACAGTTTATGCAACAGTTTTCATGCAAAATAACACTAAGTTGGCTAAAGGGTCTCTTAGAAAAGAGACTACTGAGGAGAAGGAAGTGGAGAGGAATAACTCGAGAGGATATATGTAAAATCAAGAATGACTCAGAGAAATTAAAGTGATTTTGCCATTTCTCATAATATGAGCAGTAGGGTATATTATGGAATTACCAAGTAACTGGTTTAATCTAAACAAAAGGAAGTTGGGTTTTTTTCTCCACGCTCCAATGTATAACTAAGCTGTGGAACTCCTTGCCACGGAATATTGTGGCATGGCCCAAAATATAAATGGATTCAGAAATGATTAGTCAAATTAAGGGATGCTCTTGGTGCCAAACAATGGTCCAGGTGCATCCTCCAGTTCAGGAAGTCCCTAACCTCCTGGTTTCTGGAAGCTAGGAGGGAATGCCAAGGAAAGCTAATTCTGTACGTGACTTGTTTTTCATGTTCTTTCTCTTAATCTTCTGCTAGTAGCCATGACTCATATAGTGTATGAATTGAGATGAATCTGTTGCCTGACTTGATTTCTCCACCCCCCCCCCCCCCCCCCCCCCGTGAAGGCTTGAGTCTCATGTACGTTTAGCGATCATCCGTGTGCAGGCTGTAGTTGGATAATATAGGTCTCTCTGAGGGCAAGCCTTAACAATTCACTGCTAAATACATATACATGAGAGTGTAAGTAGCTCATTTTAAGATGTTTTGATACCAAAGTGTCATGAATCCAAAGATCTCGCAGTCTCAGATTCCTTATCTGATGTGAGAAGAATGAAGTAAGCAGAGACAGATCTCTGCCTTTCAGAGACGTAGCCACATCGGGCCACAAACTTGGGGTGAGATCCATAGAAACACATGCGGGTATCTACACTTGAGTTCCCTGAGCTCCCTGTACAGTCAGTAGAGATGCAGGTACTTCTGAGGCACAACTTACCTCATTCTGAAGTAGACACCTAAAATCAGTGAGATGAATTTTGCTCTGAAAGTGTCTATTTCTCAGTCTTTAACAATAAAGTGCTCTTGGACTGGCTAGCTCAGTATAAATGTAAGCTTTGCTTTTTGTGAACTGGCTGACTATCTGTGCTTCTTTCACTTGATGATCCAATAGAGCTCCAAATTATCCTGCTGTTGCTGTTTGGTCAAATATTTTTCTGCCCATTCAGTTAAAACTAGATGGTTGTAGTGAGAGATTAAAATCAAACCACGTATAATCTCCCTGACGTCACTGAAGCATTTCATTTCCCTTTAAAATGTATTTCACTTTAAACAAAGGTAATTTATTTTCTGTGTCTACTGCAAAGCAGCATGTAGAGAATTCAAAAGGGCAATGTTGAAGGACAAAGCCCCCTCGTGGGTCTTTCATAACAAGTTATATTAGAGCAGAAGCATCTTTTGGTTTTAAAAAAGGAATGGAGTGATGTCTTACATTGTCTGTCAGTAAGTACCATGCCTGGGGTTTTGGTAGCAACCACGAATGCTTTTCCTTAGGAGGCGGGCTATGCAGCTAATACGAGATACTCCATTAATAATAGCTATTATGTCAGAATTTGTTGGTCTCGTGCTTCTTGTGGCAGTCAGTGGGGAAAAACAAGTCAGGCATYTCACATATACTTTGAGAGCATCTATTAAAATAGTTGTGACATTTTTTACAAGACATTCTCAGCTTCAGATTTAAGGTTGTAACTTCCTAGAAACCAGCTTCAGCACTGAAAATTATACTAGTCAAAGACTAAGACTTGTTTTCTGAGGCTATGCTTAAATGGTGCTGCACCCTCTGCTCCAGAAATTATGTCATTTACAGCAGCAGTTTAGGAGGAATTACTTCTAAAAACCCAACGTCAGCAACTGGCTTTTTTTCCCAAGAACAAAGGAGACAAATGAGTAGCAACTCGGATAAATGGAGCCCAAGTATTCTTTAAACTAGGCACATTCAGGTAAATAATTTGCTATCCTCCTTTTRGTTTGGTTTTCTAAAAAAAGCTTTATACGATTCATTGTCTGACCTTTGCCCATAGTAAGTTTCTGAATGTACTGGCCAATTTCAAGTGAATTCRACAAGAGTAGATGTCTCTAACCACAGAAGAAAGACCCTGTTAATGCCCTGATGAGGAGAAGGACAAGATGATCTCAACCCTCCTCGGTTCTGTTTGGCTGGCCCGGAAGCTGAGGGCTGGCTGCCTAGTCTAGGTGAGATGAGAGGAAGCAGGAGATGCAGARGGAAACCAAGGAACTGCAGTTGGGACCTCAGATGTGGGAAGATGGGGACATTGTGGTGGGAAGGCAGAGAAGTCGAATTTGTAAGAAAATGAAATTTTAGTTGTCTCATTTGTGGAATTGCCTTTTTAGGTATTTGCTTTTGAACTTTGAATTGAGCTTTTTGTATAAAGCTGTAAATTGTTTACATGCTCTGTCATGATTTGAACATAGCTGAGACAAAMCAAAAACATTGGTCAGTAGCTTGCATGTTCTTCTTTGCTTATGTAGGAGCAGTGTAAAGACGACATTTCAAGAAGTAACCTACAAAGTGTGCTTACCTGCAGGATAAAAATAAGGGGGTAGCTCAAGCACTTAAGAACCTGACAGAAGTTTATAGGTACCTGAAGGAGATAAGAAATGGGAGAGAACAGTGAGAAATGCTAGTAGATTGGGGTAATTTCTTTTATTACTCTCTCTCTCTCTCTCTCTCTCTCTTTTTTTTTTTTTTTTTTTTAAAAAAACCTTTTCCATTGTGTACAAGCTATCTTCCATGGTCTCACAGGGCTGGTAGACTGTACGGTCTCATTTCTAAGAGTTTCTTGATTTGCATGGATTCTATGTAGTTTCACAGGTTAGGGTTAAAGCATTTTCTCCTTGCAGAAAATATTAAACTATAAGCTTTGTGCTTCAGAAGAATAGCTTGACTGCAGGAAAGAGAAAGTATGAGRCAGATTGCTGAGCTTATAGGGCCTTTAATAAATGGGCAGTTGATAAGTAAAAACAATACAAAAGAACAGGAAGTTCTCATCTATCAGAGCTCATAGCACAACAGGAAATTGTCAACCATAAACCATTAGGGAAGGTGTTTGTTTTTTGTAAACTTACTGCCACTCTAGGCAAACAAATCGCAGGTGGACTTCTTTACAATTATATGTACAATAATGAGGATTATATATTACTTTTGTGTTTATGTAATCTTTATAGATCAACATGTTTATTTCATGTAGGCAGACAAGGAAAGCATTCTAAGCAGTGTTTCAAATATTTTGGTGGAATAAAGCTTATTCTGTAAATTTAACTGMAGAATCTGTTTTGTCTTTTACTGAGCCCTTGCTTTCTGGCATAATGCAGGGGAGATTCCTTACTGTTTAGGTACCTTTCTGTAAAACCAGTGTAAGAGTGTCTGATAAAGGAATCCTTCAGTGATGACCCTTAATATGTCAAGCAGAGGACCATCTTCTTCCCCAAGAGCCAGGAGGAAGTCTAGGTCTTCTGTGTAATGCTGGTGTATGTTCCACTGCCAATTTAAAATAGTTGTTTATATTAAGATATTTGTACTGACTCATTTATAGCAYTTTTTTTAGAAGAAAGCATATGACATAAAAATCAAGTACAGTATTTTAAATATTTCTCAACATCAGCTCATCAATCCTGAAAGCCAGAGGTAAATACTAGATAAAGGAAGCCAGGATTCTTGTAGGTTGTTTTAAACTAAATAATCTGCTATCTACTTCCCCCAGTCAACCAGCAACATAAATAAATAAGAGACTATATCCAGTTCTAGTCCAAATAATCAGCAAGCTGCAGTATACAGGGTGTAGTCCCGGATACCACAGTGGACTCTCTGTGAGTGTGTTGCTAATGTCTGCCAAGCTCAGCTTCCTAAAGCCTGAAGCATGGTCTGCTTCCKTACCTGGTTATCTGCAGCTGGGTTAGACAGAGAGTCTGCTTTCTGGTGAGGGGCATAACTGAATCAGTGCAGGGTTTTCCTTCCATGAAAGTGCACATCACGCTTTCCCTTTATTACTGTAGTTTAACCACAAGGTTTAACATTTTGAAAGCAGAGATGGATTTTATCTGTCTGCATGTAGCAATTAAAGCACCAGAAAAAGTGGGAATATGTGCCCTTTCAAGTTCCCATTTTTACTTGTCTATAAGTCCTTCACTTGGAGTGGGCTAGGAAGGGATATTTTGAATATTCTGTGTCTGTTTTTTCTGGTTGTAGCATTACTTAYAAAAGTAAGTCCTACCATGTTTATGGGAAGTGAGCAAAGTTCTGAGTATCTAGAATTCAATGGATGCTATTATGTGATACCGTATGTACTTCTCCGAATATTGACAGCATTGCCTTAGCACCTTCTCTTGCTGAGTTTAGAATCACTTGATACTCCTCTGAGATACTACCTTTCTGGGTTTTTGTTTTTGTTTTTGTTTTTTTTAAAAAGCTACACAGAAGCTTGCAAGTCTTTTTATTATTTATGGTTTGCATAGCAGAAAAAAATCCCTTAGAGGTGATCACTTTGTGTACCTGTTTGTTAGTCCCATGCAACTTGTGAGCTCACTAACAGTCTTAACCATCCTTGGTGGGTGGCAGAGGTTGCAAAGATGCTGCGTTCCTGTGGTCTTCATGAAAATTAGCAGCTGGGTAAAGGGACAGACATAGATGAGAATTTGTGATTTTAATCTTTCTCAGTGTTGAGGAGGCAGTTGACTGACTGCTCAGCACAGGGCTGGTTTTTAGTCACACACAGTGTTGCCCACCTGCCAAATCAAGCAGGCAGGGTGTCTTGAGGAGGTGATAGGGGAAATGAAGAGACAGAGGGCACAAAGCCACATACAATGAAACCCCATTAATTGTGCTGCTCATGGCACAACTTGTTCCCTGTTTCTGAAATTAACCAGTGAAAAATATTTGGACTGTTTACAGTCTGTCATGTAGAAAATTGTGGAAAAGCACTTGGTTTTTTTCCTTGTTGACACACCTGTTAAAATTTTAAGAGCATAAGAAAGAGGAGTCACGACATGTTATTGTTTTATTTTAAACGTCAAATGAAATCAAAAGCCTTCTTGTTCAGGGGATCTGTTTGAATTTACACGGTGCTAATTCTGTTTGATTTCAGAAGATCCTACTCCCTGCTGCCAAGCTCCCTGCTAGTTGGTTTCCATTTTTTAATTTTATTAAGAGCTGATTACACAATCTGTCTTTTTAAAATGTGATATAGAGCATGTATTAGTCAAAGTTGCAAAACTTGGGAAGCTGCCAAAATGCAAAAGGATTTTTCCTTCCTATTTCTGCTTTTTAAGATTAAGAGATACTTAATTACATAAACAAGGATACAAGTCCTGTCATTTATAGTGAATCTGTTTAATAAACAGTATTATCTATTGGTTGAGAAAAGATAGATACGCAGTTTAGTTCAACACTAATTAAAAGACAAAACTAAATGAAATGCACAGCTTTTTTAAAAAGACAGTATGATTAGAAAACACGTTTTCAGTAGTGGATATGTTTTTTCTTAGGGAAGATTAGTATTGCTATTTTCTAGCATATTAATCTTGAGAAATTAAACATTAACGTTTGAAGTACATGCTGTTCAAATCAGCAGTATTCTTATTTCTAAAAATACGGAACTAATGATACAGATCAAACTTGAAATAAGCGCCAAATCCTTTCAGATATTTGCTTTTTACAATGAATACAGTTTTTTCATGTGATTGTCAGTAAGAATGTCTGCTTGTGACTGCTACATCTCTGATGACATTTACATGCTGGAAGAAGAGTATGTATATTCTGAATAGCACCTATCTATTTCACAGGCTATTAGAAATATAATTTTAAAAAATCATTGAGAATATTTATCCTTCGTTATTCACAAACATATAATTCCCAAGAACATTAAAATGTTTTTGATACATAAGTTGGTAGGAAGATATAATTCCAATTTCTGTTGATTTTGGGGGTTTGTTTTCTGTGTTTTCCTTTTTTTCTTCTTTTTTTTTTTTATGGCAGAAACTGAAATTGTAATGTGAGTGAGTGAGTAGCTGTATTACAAGCATCCTTCTCTTAGGAATTTGTTTCGGTACTGGCTTTAGCTGTCCTTTGCTAGATGTTTCACCTGCTGATGTGCTAGCTTCCTGCACCAACAGACTGACCCTTGCCATAGGGGAGGGGTATGTCTTTTCTACCAGTTTTTTGGCAGTGGTTGGAGGAAGGCATTGCAACTAAAGAGTTTTCACAGACCTCCTATGTCTCTGAGCATTTCTCAGACAGATTGCTTGTTTTGTGAAATGGCATGAAATTTTATGCAGCTTTTGAGGTACACATGTCATTGAAATAGTGTTCTTAAACTCATCACCATTTTCATAAAATATATGTATACACATACATATGTTGAGGTATTGCAATACTTTGCTCATGGAAAAGACTGATTCGTTGTATGCTTGTGAATGAACTTCTAGTTTTTCTGGCTTACAGAAAAATACTATTGAAGTGAGAGACTGACTTATGTAATGGGACTATTATATAGTTGTTCGTTAGAATGGTAGAATAATAATATGAGCTGTGTCAATGTAATTAATTTTATTTCTGCAATGTTTCCTTCTTATAGCCATCTGTTGGTGAAAGTCTTCAGAAAGAAGCATTGAAAAAACAAGCAATGAAACAGGTAAGATGCAGTGGGAACTCTTCATGCCCATGGCAAATTAGGAAATTACTGCATCCATTCTCTTTTATTACATAATTGCAGAAACATAATTGTGCAACTTCAGAGTTGGAGTTACCCGT
Organism: Phoebastria nigripes; assembly: GCA_035582835.1. Lineage (NCBI taxonomy): Eukaryota > Metazoa > Chordata > Aves > Procellariiformes > Diomedeidae > Phoebastria > Phoebastria nigripes. The sequence continues at coordinate 233,918 of JAYKAV010000378.1, read as the reverse complement.
TAAAAAAATTCCACGTAATTTTATGGTTTTGTGCATTGCTCTTTGCAGCACAAGACTTTCTTTAAAACTTGACTTGAAATTCTCAGAGCCTTTCCTCTAGCAAAGATTTTGTTTCGCTTTTCTGGGCAAGATTGTTCTTTTTGAAATTATTCTGGCTACGATCAGAGTAGCTGAAAAACTGCCCAATGAAAGCTGTATGAGTGAGGTTTTAACACAGAGCTGGTCATAATTTAAAACACAATAAAATTTCTGATTACTCAATGCAAGCACTTAAATACACAGGATGCTGAAGTTTGTTTTGTGGCATTGAATACATTGATGTTTTTAGAATTTCTCAAACAGTTTGTTTTGTTTGTAGAAGGTAATGTTACAAAGTATTGGGTTTTTAAATATATACCAACAGTGAGCCTTCTACTGTAATTGAGGAATAAATTGTACAGAGGAAACACAAATTTTACATTTTAAAAAGTTCCAGACCAATAAAAGACATAGCTAGAAGAAAAAGATATTTATGCATCACACATTTAACACATTGCTGTTTTTTTGATGGAGGTAACATGTGCTTGAGAAACTTGTATGGTTGCTGTTCAGCATTCCTCTTCTGTTGTCAGGGGATCTGATCTAAGGGCTCCTCTAGCAGTTGGTTTTTCCTGATAGGGCTTTTAAAAATTGAACGGCTTCACAGTTCTTACTTCCAACGTGACTGCACAAACAGAAGATAAAACTGTGAAATATGGAATCATATCCTGAATTATATTGGTACATATTTATTATTTGGAGCTTTGGGGAAGGGGGATAAACTATAGATGAAAACAGACAGTAAAATTTATTGAAATGTTGTTTACTGTTTATTAAAAAAATGAATTACGTTCTTTGATGGAACAGTTTGCTCATTAAGAAGTTTCCAGCATTGTTTTGACTGTTGTGCTTTGCTTCCTATATTTCCTATAACTGCAATTACTGGTCATGGTTTGGTTGTTTGTCTTCTCAGTCCTYGTAAACAGTTCAAGAACTTTGTAGATCAGACTGTTTTTAATTTACACTCAATGTTCTAATGGATAGGTCTATACTATAGATCTGTTTAAATTACAATATAGGAATAAAATGTTTGAAAACAGTAAAAAATTTCATGCTTCATTTTTTGGTACCTTCTCCTCCTCCCTTTTTTTCTTTTAGACTAAATTGGAGATTCAGAAGGCTTTGGAAGAAGATGCTACAGTGTACGAATATGACAGTATTTATGATGAAATGCAGCAGAAGAAGAAAGAAAGTAATGCCAGAGTGTTATCCGGAAAAGATGACAAAAAGGTTGATACCTGAAAATGTATGCTGTCTGTCTTACCTCTGTATGCTTGGAATAACTCTGATTGCTTAACTTTTAAGCTTTGCCAAATGCATTTTCTCATGGGGCATACAAGTATTGTGCTCAACTCCTGTTACATAAGGTAGTAATTTGCAAGAATTTTGGCAAAACTGTTAGTTCATCAGGTACTTTGGAGAATGTTACAATGGGATCATAGGATTAGAGGCAGCAGGTCCTGCAACAATGCTACTTCTGATAAGAAGGACTCTTTCGTTATTAAGCCAATAAACATAAATCGTCCCTCCTCACTCACTAGTGTGCTTAACTGGAGGACTGTCAGAAGACTAAAGTAATTAACTTCCATTGGTGAAATGTGAGCCAATTTCCACAGCCTAACACCTTATTTCAAAGCATTGCTGAATTATCCTGACAAGTGATATTTTCATTGTTACTTACTCTATTTCATTTGAAAGCTCTTGTCAGGTTATGTGGGTATGAAAGGAAGCTTCCCACTCCTTTACAGCAATAGAAAGGCAAGACAATTACAAGACAGAAGACAGAGGAGTGAGAAATCAATTTCACTCAGAGCAAAAATCATCCTAGTCAAAGATGGGCTGAATGTTTTGATTGAATACAGCAACCTCTTTTGTTATTGGGAAGCATGCCATGTTAGTGATCTAAAAGGGAATGACAGTTTATTTCAGATAGCTGTCAAACAGTGTGAGAATATGTTAGACTAGCTTCTGTCAATTTTCTTCCATTACCAACTTTCTTCAACATCTCCATCAATCCCAGTTTGTGTTTTCTCAGCCACCTCAATTACCTCTCAGCATGATACCTTTTTCCCCTCCTATTTTAGCCCAGATACATCCAAAATATCCTCAAAGCAGCTGAGATTAGAAAGAAAGAGCAAGAAAAAAGAATGGAAAGAAAAATTCAGAAAGAGCGTGAAATGGAAGGAGGAGAGTTTGCTCACAAAGAGGCTTTTGTGACTTCAGCCTATAAGAAGAAGCTGCAAGAAAGGGCTGAGGAGGAGGAAAGAGAAAGAAGAGAGGCAGCTCTYGAGGGTGAGATTCACACTGAAATAGTTCCCCTTAAAAAGAAGTATGGCCTTGTACATGATTTAGAACATTGTCATCTGGTCTCTCTGTGAGGCTTGAGATAATTAAAATCAAAAAGGACCAGATAGCAGATACTGAATCAGATCCCACTTTGTCTGTTATTTTCCTTTGTACATGTTACTAAAGGAACAGAGGAAGCTCCTCTGTTTGTGTGTCAGTACTACCTGGGTTGCTACTTTTAATTTTTGAGGAAGGATCAGTTGTTGAAGGAAGACTTGTAAGCCTGGGGTACAATGATGCTTACGCTCCTTACTTCAGACATTCTGTACGGTGTCCCAGGAGTAGGTGTGAAGAATAGGATATAGGATCATAAGATAAATCAGGTTGGAGTGGACCTCTGAAGGTCATCTATTCCAGCCTTTTGCTCAAAGCGTGGTCTGCTGTGAAGTCAAATCAGGTTGTTCTGAGCATTTTCCACTCTGGGCTTGAAAACTTCCAGGATGGGGTTTGCACTCTTGGTGGTGTCTTTACCAATTGTGAGTTGTGTCTGGTGAGTATTTGTGGCACAGTAAATCCAACCTTACTTTCTTTCTCTTAGCGTACCTGGATGTGACCAAACAGAAGGATCTCAGTGGATTTTACAGACATCTTTTAAACCAGAGGGTAGGGGAAGAAGAGATGCCTAAATGCAGCTTCCGTGAAGCCAGGTAGGATGCAATTCCAGAAGGCTTTCAGATATAAACCATCTTCTGGCTCTTTGTGATTCCAGACTCACTGGAACACTGTAAGAGTTAGGCAGAGAATACTAAAACACTGGTAGGGTAAGCTGATTACTTTATACATTTGATTAACTGAATTATTTGGAAAAATGTCTAATGATTGTAAGACAGAAACAAGCAGGATGGGGAAGCTGTTTAAAAAGTATCGAGAGGACAGTCATACTTGTAATACTGCTTGGTATTATTCTAACCTAATATATGGCAATCTGTATTAAGTTACATATTTTGAGTTATGAGGAAGACAAAGGGTAAAATAATGGGCATAGAGGTAAGTCATAGGAAATGATGTTGTGATACAAATTTCCTGAAAAGAATGTAGGTCTCTAACTTTGTACTTATTCCACATTTACAAGTTCATAAAAAATAAATTAATTGAGTGTTGATGCTGGAGGAATTTGATCAAATATATAGGAAATCCAGTGGGAATATTTTAAAATCTTAATATATGCACATTCTAAAGCAAAGTAATGAGATGAGGCTGAATTATTTATGTAGTTGAGATGGTGAAATTCTGCCCTGTGGATAAATATGGTKAAGGGCTATGTTTCTTATATGCAACAACTGATCATTTGAAACAATTAATTCAGGTTCAACCTCACTTGAGATAGGCCTTAAACCTGGATATCACTAGTTAAATGCTTGCCATCACAAAGAAAATGCAGCTTTCATCAAGAGATCTTCTAGATCTGAGATTGGATTATTAGAAAGTAAATTCTTAGCTTAAATGAAGAATGTGATCACAGTGAAGTTACTCAGCTACCTGAAATAAGAGAATTCTTGATTATGTCTTTAGTATAAAGATATGCCACCTTATTGGAAATAAATGGGGAAAAGTAGTGTAAAAGAAATAGGAAGTAAGAATTACTGACTGGAAGAAAAGCAGAACAGCTTCCTGAATTTAAGCAGAAAATGGGAGATTTGAGGCACAGTTTTGTCATTTGAGACTTAAAGTATTAGTATACCTATGTGTTTGGAAAAACATCCTGTCTCAGGCTTTCACCAAAGGGAAATACCTGCCTGGTTTCAGTGGTGCACAAAGATTGCTACTGAGGTGGTTAAATGAATTTTGCATTTTATGGTTTCTTCTTTTTATTGATGAAATCTAAGTTATTCACTTGCATCTCTTTATAAAAACAGTAGCAGTAGTAGTCAGCCCACTTGGTTGTCCATTTGCTTTAATAGTTCTTTCAGAGCATCTTCAGGAAGATGTAGTTTTGTACTGTGTAGAGATCATTTGAAATGATGGTTTCTAAATCTTGCAAATTAAGGAAATGTTCCTTTTGTGAGTTTTATATAAAATTAATTCAGGAGAAAACAAGTAGTACTGTAGATGGTGCTCCCAGCAAGGCTTTCAAATTAGCTCGTGTGTATATTTTAATTTTATTCTCTCTTATGGTGGTACAATAGGATACAGAGAGAAAACAGCTTTATTTTTAGATCTCAGAATTTGCATCACTCATCCCTAAAGTGATCCACTTTGACTTGTCATTTTAATTAATTGGATTACTAAATAAATTATCAAACTTTTCAGCATAATTTTTAGTCATTGTTCATAGACTAACCATGCTTTCAAGCATGCATCAAACATTCAATCTAACTAGATGGTGTGCTGATTCATAAGAATTTACCACAGACTGTTACTGTAGCTGTATAATTAGAAAGAAGAGACATGTGGCTTGTGTGAGTAAACATATATTTCTTTATCAGTCAGAAAAGAATGACAAAGCATAACCTTTCTGTCTGCTGCCCAAATTGGTCCTCCATGGGTCAGCTTTTTGTATTTAAGAATCTATGAGCTGTTAAAAGATACTAATTTCTATCTAGCCACAAGAGTGAGATCTTCAGAAATACTGCATTAAAAAAATCTACTACTACTAATGGAAGCTATGTTCCTACCTCTGTCAACAAAACATACAACCTGCTGCTTCTCTGGATAATTATTTGACGTGAATAGAGGAATAAACACATCAGAAAAAATGTGTAGCTTGCCAAAAAGCTTACACAAGAATACAAATCTATGTCTTTTTCCTTAGATGGAGGCTACAGATACTTAACCATAGTCGTTCTTTTAGATAAATTCATCAGCTCACATTCACCAATGAACCAGATACAGATACTTAAAAGAAATCCTTTGCGCTGGATTCCTGGAACCTGAGCCACAGATAGATTTGCTTGCTTAGACTTTTCAGCAGCATCTTTTGCTTAAGTCCTGACCAGAAGTCAGTTTGTAGAAAGGTCTGAGATTTCAAGCTGTGTAACGTTGTTTTTTCTTTTTTAACATAAAATACGTAGGATAAAGGAAGAAAAATCTGACAGTTGTTATGATGAATCCAACCTAAGGAACAAATGCCCATATGAAAGGCAAAGACTGAAGCCCTCTGCTAAGAAAGAGGATAATCCAGATGCTGATACTGACTTAGGAACTGATAGTAGTGATGATGATAAGAGACACAAAAATAGTAAAGTAAATTTGAAAAAAATCAAAAGGAGAGAGGGCTCTGTGAGCAGTGAAGAGGAGGCTAAACGTCACAAGAGCCAGAGGCATTCCAGGTCACCAAGCTCATCCAGCGTGGAGGAAGAGCTGCGCACAAAAGCCCAAACAAATCATCTTACAAAGAGGGGAGAGAGCAGACCAAACAGAAGGGGAAATGATGAACAATACAGGGAAAAAGATTATGAGAGAAGTAGGACCCATGAAAAGGATCTCCAAAGGGAAAAGGAAGAGCGACATAGATATGGGGATCACACTAATAAAGATAACTACAGAAGGAGGGAAGAGCAAGGTGATAAACAAAGGGGGAAGGAAAGAAAAGAGAGGGAGGGACATGGCAGAGAATGGAGGAAGGGCTTAGAAAAGGAACGAGAGAAAGAAAGAATAAGAAATGGTAAAGRTAGATATAATGACCGAGAGAAGGAGAGAGGAGAGAAATGCAGAGAAAAGGAAGATCATGTGAAGGAGAGGAGAGAGAAATATGGTCGTGATGAAAAGAAATACAGAGAGAGGAGGGGAAGTACTCCTACATGTTTAGAAAAAGATGGAGAGACTGATCTGGAAAAAGAGAGGAAGGGAAAAGAGAGAGAGGTGGATGAGAAGGGAAGATCCAGCTCTGGAATTTTGTCTGAGCAGAAACATAAAGCTGGAGAAGAAGGGGAGAAAGAGGAGAAAGAACAAGCACAGAAACCATCTGAGAGCATGAGCAAATTTGCCAAACGGAGCAATGAAGAGACAGTCATGTCAGCAAGGGACCGCTATTTGGCAAGGCAAATGGCACGTGTCAGTACTAAATCTTACATTGAGAAGGAAGAAGATTAATGTCCCTGTGGTGGACAAAAACACTTGGTCTGTCAACCAAGAGGAAAAGCCACTGCTGAATGGACTCTTGTACAGAAGTGAAAGTGTATCCTAGCTATTTATTCCTGGCTTTCATTTAAGAAATTGTGTGTGCCATAATAGAAGAACAAGTTTTGAAATGGATTAATGGATCACTTGGTACACACCTTTAGTCTGTTTATACAGTTGAAATATTAAACTTGGCTGACTCTGTCCACCCTGGCGTTCAGTACCCTATCCTTGGTACTTGAAGATTCTGGGACAGACCTAGGAGTGTTAAACAACGTAAGGTGAGAATTGCCCCTGGCAGCCCCTACTCCTTTCACCAGCTGAAACAGTGAGCTCTGCTGAAACAAAGGTGTTCTCAGGCCTTAGCAGGAGTCATTGTTGCCCACTGATGCTCTCAAAAATGAGAAGCAGACCTGTAAAAGTGGGGAAAAAAGCAAGAAAACCAGCCTGACTAATAACCTAGGAGATTTCTGTACGTGGTATGGCGTTTTGTAAGCTAAACGCATATTGACATACAAATTTTGTATTTATGTGTGGGCTTTGGTCTTAGGACCTGATGTACAGGAACACTTAAATAAAGTGTAAGATAAATACTGGATCTAATGTGTAGGTCTTGTTTAATGCTTGTGTTATTTTACTTCCTCTTTTTTGTGTGAAATAAGGTATACGAGTCTTTTTTCATGCATTACAGTCATATCTGCTTGTTCTGCTGGAGGTAATATTTTAGATTTGTCAGTCTGTCTGTTCAAAGGTTCATAATCAAGAATAAATTTATCTCCAAACTATAACTTGGTAAGTAGGATATCTGACAGTGGTCGTAGTTTTTAAAATACATTTTCAACACTTTTCACAATGGTTGCTTTTACTTTGATTTGTAGTAAATTTATCAGTTTTATGCTATGGTAAGGTGAACCAATATTAAAAAAAAGATTTTGAGATTTGTGTTTCTCTAATATTTTGTTCAACAGACTTAGTAAAGAGGCAAAATCTGAGTAAAACTAAATGTCAAGCCTGCCAGTTTACAAAGACTTGAAATGGAATGAGTTTTATATGTAAGTTAAGCGAGCAGCTAGGCACTTACTCCAAGTGTGGACCAGTTTGGTTTTGCTGTTCTGTCTAAACAAATGTAATGTGGATTGGTTCTTCTGTTGGAATAGAATGAAAAGAGTATTTAGCAGTGGGCCAAGGTTCAAACACTAAAGGAAATCCTCCACTTTTTGTCAGAGGCCTTGTTGGTGTAGTAAACAGGACTAGATATTCTGCTTTTTCTTGGAACTGAGTCTTATCTTTGCTCTTCCCATAAGAGAGAAGCACAAGAGACATCTACAGATRGATTATGAATATTAAATTTATTACAATAACAGTTTACAGTACAAGGCACATACTGATGACTTACAATCAGCTTGCAACACTTGTAACTAAACAGCCGCATAAATTAATACAGGTGCATCATGTACAAGTTGGAGGGAATACTTAGTTCTGAACAGATAAAACTCCAGTTTAATTCTCTTTGCTTAAAAGGCAAACATGTTCCTAATTTACCAGTTTCATAAATTCCTTCTCACTGTTCAGAATAGAGGGTAGGATATACTCGTGTGATAGATAAGCAGAAGGTGAGCTGAAGAGAAGGAATTTGTTTGTTTGCCTCAAAACACTTTTAATTGCAGTGCAGCCCATTTGGTATCAATATAACTAGTTTTTGTACAAAAACAATGTTTAATGTATGGCTAATTGTTGAGCTACCTGATGAATATTGGTTACTCTAAATGTTTTCAGGTGGATATGTAAAAGGAAGAAAAAAAGAATCAACTATAAAAATAAATGAAATAAATTTCTCAATATTTTAGCCACTCAGCTAAAGAGATCCTAAAAAATCATAAGAAGATTTAGAAAACTTCAAACCACTATGCCATATAAAAAAAAAAGGGGGGGACTAAACTGCCTTGCAAGTTCAGCTTTTATAGAATGAAAACATGGATGTGTTTTATCTTTGTATTATTCAGAAAAAGAAAAGCCTTTTTAATCCACTTCTGGAGGGCTTTCTTGTCCCCAGTTCCCATAAAGACCTCAGACTGGATTACCCTGGTGAAAAGAGAGCAAAGATCTAACATCACTAATGATCTTCTGGGCTGCCTATTTCTAAAAATATTTTTTCCTGTGACTTTGCATGCCTACATTGCTTTTTATATCTTCAAATAATTAAAAAAAACTTTCACCTCTCTCAGTATATCTGTAGTCAGAGTGTATCATTCTAATTTTTCAACTGAGACATTCAAGCTGAGGCACCTTGCTGTATTTTACACTGTGATTGTTGCAGGGCTTGTATTAATATCAGGGCTTCTTGGCTGACTTTTAATCCACTAGAAAACAGTGGCATTTCTTGGGAAGTTGCTCAGCATTCTGTGCTAAAAACACCCAGAGAGACAATGTCTATCATATAGTAGTGTCTTAAAAAATACAAATTAAAGATGCATCTTTTGCCATTTCAAGTGCTGTTATAAAAAAATAACGTCAGTAGTATTGCACGCTAAATAGCAGTGACTTCTGCAATGATTACTCTGCAAATTATTCCCTTAGAAATAATGTTCCCAGCTTCTGTTCGTTTGCAAGGGCTGAAAGAGAAACTTTGGCTTTGATACAGATAATGCTCATATTTAACTCAACCATTTCTGTCCTCACCTTCACCCTTCCTAATAAAAGGTAGCAGAATGTCCATTTAAAGAGGCTTTTGCAAGTGGGTATACGTAAATGACTAAAAATTGGAACTGTAAGTTTTGGGTTGGTTGGTGGGGGGAGGTTGGTTTTGTTTTGTTTTTTTAATATGCCTAGCATGAAACAGTATCAAGTCTGGCAAAAAATTCCATTTGTAAGGTTTATCTATATAAATACTTATGCATCTAAGAGGAAACATACCTAGCGTTAGTTGAACACCAGTCTGAAGAATGGAGAAGCTGGGCAGGGTTTTCTCCTTTATTTCCCACACTTTGATATTGGATACATATAAGTACCTCGTTCATCTTACATTGACATTTCATATGTATTTTTTCAATTAATGAGCTCGTAACAGAAAACTTAATTTTTTTAAAAAATAAGTAATTTTCTGATCGGTAACTTAATAACTAAATGGCTTTCTAATATTAAAAGAATTTCCAAACTGTTCCTCTTTTCCTTACAGTGAAGCCAGTTTTGGAAGTAGTTTTCAAATATACTTGAGGGATAAGCTACAAAACTATTTCTTATGAGTAACTGTCCAGTAAGACAGATTTATTATGTTTTGCTGGTGGCAATGCAAGAACATATTCCCTTTTTAAAAACAGTTCAGGAGTCTTTTGTTTGTAGTTCTGAAAGAACAGTCATTGTCCCTGTAAGTCATTTCCTTATTGGAAGTTGGGCTTGAGACCTAAAGTTAAGTGAACTCAAGTCAATAGCTGAAGTGTAAGGGGCCTTCCTCCCGGAAGTGTCTGCACACCTAAGGAGAAAAACCTTGGCGGAAGCGATGAAAATGTTTTCAAAAGGCAAACACACCATCACTGCTTTCCTCTAACATGGTAAGTTCGTTCTTCGTACCGATGTAAACTCTTCAATAGGTTTCTTAATGCCTGCTGCTATGAATGCATATATAACCTTGTTAATTTTAGCAGTACGTTACGTAAGTAGACCATGAGATACAAAAGAGACTTTTATCCTCTATTTTATTTTACTTTTGTTATAATCTATGTGGTAGAGTAAAAATACAATGTAAGTTTTTACATAAATGATGACTACTTAGGTTTATCTGAACTTCCATGTAACTGCAGCAAAACTATTGTCCTCCAACTGACTTGGCAATTGCAGTCAGGCTGAAGGGCGGTTACATTTGGAGAGCATGTGTATGCATATAATATAAAGAAGTTTGTATGTGCATGGAAATTAATTTGTATATCAGTGCCTCAAAATTTAATATAAATAGTTCTGATGAGAATCAATCCTGCTGAACTCTACTCAACTAACTCTACTAACTTCTTGTTAAAAAAAATTCCCCTCCTGTTCACATTATAATATGAGCTAATAAATCTTCAAAGTAGGTTTGTATAGTTTGTTAAATGTACTTTTGTCAGCCAGCCAAAAGGATTGTTCTTAAACTTTAGTTCTGTACTAAGAAAGAATAGAAAAAGCCACAGGCTCCAGCAAATGTTAGGTGTGAAATTAAATTAAAAAAAAAAAAAAAAAACCCGAAGCAAAGCAGAGAAGCAGATCTTTTAAGATTCCACTTTTTGGCATCGGAACTCAAAAAAATTCACTGTTGGTCTGTAGTTTCTTTGAGTGTAAGTGTTAGGTCTGTCAGGACAATGATTTTGTGAATATCTAGCTTAGTTATGAAAACAGCATAGTAAGTGCTAGCAACTTAGGTACTTGTCAAGTAACCCATGATGAGTTTTTGTGGCTTCATTGGGTCTAAAGGAAAGTGAAGCCTACGACATTACAAAAATGCTTTTGTAGTATTTGTTATGCAAGAAACAATTAATGGAAACTGTTACCATCTACAAAATGCAGGAAATGAAAAGGAGGATAATGCTACCAAATGTGTGTGCTAACATATGCAGAGCTGTATATAGTGCTGCTCAGAATTGTTTCCTCTTCCTCTGTCTACTCCACTACAAACCTAGGGATTGAAGAATTTACTAATTTTTTTCCTAGTTTATAAAACCCTGTGTTACGTGTATGGCTATCAGAAATATTTTTGTGTTTTTCAATGTAGTTTAAGCAATTAGAACCTTAGAAGCGAATACGACATTGCCCAGTATGAACGATCACATTGAGGAAGATACAGGAGTACTGCCACAGACTTGGGATTCTACACCTAATCCCACCCGCTGATACTCRTCCTATAGTGGCTTATGCAATCACGCACACTTTCAAACAGCCCCAGTGCCCACGCATGGAGTAGTGGTATTCTCATGCACACAGACATCCTCGTGTTTCCAGAATGAATTAGTTCTCAGTCAGTTCAGTCTGGTTAGAAGTGCACAGTAGATTTCATTGAATTGCTTGGATAAATGTGCTGGAGGCATTATGTTTCCAAATGCCCATTGTCAGYGACCCAACCTCCACAGAAAACTCCTCCATTTGTTGTCTCAGCTGGAAATGTAATTCTTTGGGGGGGGAGAGTATGGGGAAAGTTACATATTATGCTCCCCCTCTCTCCCCCCAGAAAACAGATTAGCTTATACTGCATTCATGCGGATGTCTCCAAAAGGAATTTCTGTAGCTGTTTCTGGAGTAATGCTTTTCAGAATACGCTGTTGGAAAGAAATCAGTATTAGAAATTGATTCATTTTAGAGATAATATATAACATGACAGCCATTTGGAAACAGATTTATAATAAAAATATGACTCTGGTTTGAGTTATACCTCTTGAGCCACACAAGGATGTTTCAGGCTTCTGTTAGCTCTGTGAACACCTAAGGTGCTATAGAAGTACACAGCATTATTTTTTAATTATTTGTAACACATAATTAGAATCAAAGTTTGACAGATGACGTATTAATGCTTTAGGACTTTGCAGTTTACTTGGATACCCTGAGCCAACTGAGAATATTCTTTCTGAACTGGTATTTACATGAACTTACAAGAAATCCCAAAAATGTCATCACAGGCTGCCACAGATTTATGGCAGAGAAATCTTATTCAGTGTGGGAGAGAAAAGAAACTTGTTCTTGCAGATATACCCAATGGAACCAATCTTTAACTGCCTCATTCCTATGATACTGTGTCTTACATGATTTCTAGGAGAAGCCTCCAGTTCACCAGAGCTTAAAAAAAAAATACTTGATTTGATATTTTAGATGAGTAAGTCAGCGGCCTCAGTAAGACCTGGGGAGATTTATGAATCACTCAGAATGGACAGAAGACAATTAGCTATCAGCTGGCTAGGAACAGAACAGCAATAATCCTCAAGTCCCAGGGCATCAGACCCTAGAAAAATCTACACGTAGTATTTCTAGGAATCAACTCCTTCCTAACAGTCAAATAGAAGCAACAGAGCATCGTGGATACCTCCTTAAGTGTTCCTGGAGTGATGATCAACCGATAAACCATGTAGATTGGAATACAGATGATAGAAGAGGTTCCTATGCAATAACCCACTACTGCGGTCCAGTAGGGATAATTATAATCAAAAAGCCGTAGCTCAGGAGGATTGGACAGAAAGCTGCAAGTGACAAACTGAAAAAGAAAAGAGGAAAGTATGAATACATGTATTTTGATGGCACAGACTTACTTTAGGGAACTCTGTGTCCCAGCAAAGCATTGAACTAAAAAAAAATGAGTAGGACTCAAGAAGGTTTAAACATGTTGACAGTGAAAAAATCCTACATGACATTAGTACGGATTTTAAAACAAACAAACAAACAAAAAACCCAAACCCACTTTTGGATATCCAGACTTTCCTTCAGGAAGTTTAAGACAGCTCAGGAGCTTTAGAGTATAGCCCAACCAGTAACTAACTGAAAGGAACTAGATAAAAATTCTCATATGGATTGCTTATTCCATAAATACACATGGTGGTGTTTCTTGCTTAAGAAGCAGTAGAGAGAAAATTCAGGAGCACACTTGTACATTTAAAAGATAAAAAGATGTTAGATGGACAAAACCAGATTGATTGATTCCAGTCTGCAGAATTTCATCCAGTTACCCTTGTATTGAGCCCTATAACTTGATTCCAGCTAAAGCATCCCTTCCAGAAAGGCATAATCTTAATTTTAAGCCACCAGAAATGGGAAGTGTAGTTTCCCTTAGCTACTTGTCCCATATTTAATCATGATCAGTGTCAGTTCTGCTTTGTCTGAATTTAACTCGCAGCCACTGTGTTGTTTTTTTATGCTGTTCTTTTTTGGGTTGTAGACCCTTTTAATACTCTTTCAAATACTGTTAAAGTACTTACCTTTGGTAATCACATCAGCTTTCAGTTTTCTCTGTGATAAGCTATACAGATTCCATTTTTTTTCACTGTTATTTGTTTTCTGCAAGTTTTATCTTTTCTGTGTATTTTTCCATAGCATTTTGGTTCTTCAGTAGCTTTTACAAATGTTAATACTAATTTGGATATAGTATTCTGGCATCAGCTCGATTAATGGTGTTAGATCATTTTCCTGTGCATATCCTTCATGACTGAAAAATTTCTTGTGAAACAACAAATACTTTTAGTTGACTATTACAGGAATAATATTTGTGACTATCCTTGGAAGGATCTCTGACACTGTTTTTTCCAGAGTATCATCAGAAGATCAGGATTACCAGCAAAATTTCCATACAGGAAGAACATACTACCTTCTGGGCTTTCCTTATTTTAGTTTAGTTTCCACAGAGAATACAAATAGCTCTGCCTAGTAACCACATCACCTCTCTTTTATTTTACTGTTTTAGGATCACAGAGAGGACAGTAGTATAAAAATTATTTGTGGTGTCACACTTATTTACAGCTTTTTTTCATTTCTTTTTCTAGGGGTAATACAATGAAATCTGTTAATTGTGCATTGATCATTACAAGTGTTTTGAATTTACTCTGTAGGTCTTAAATCTACATTCTGTGCTTCATAAACTCCATCTTGACCTGCTCTGCTCCCACTAAGGCTAGTAACAATAAAGGACAGCGTGAACTAATTTTGGATCAGGAAATGAGCACTTTATGTTAAAATGTTATCAATAATACTGCCGAGTCAAGCATTGGGACAGTATTTCCGATTCTGAATTATAGATTTATAAAGGTTGCAATTAACTGTGTAAATTTTAAGTGGAGTATTCTAAAGTTGTCAGTCAGCGGTTGCTGAGACAGTGTATTTACTTATCTTCATTTTCTTCCCCAAACAGTATCTTTCATCATCATCTTTTATTGCTTCATTTTGCTGAGGTAAATATAAAGCAACCAAACACAGTAACTTTGTTCAGCAGAGGGAAGGAGGGGAGTTACTCAGAACCCAGTCTTATTTATCTAGCTCATCTACAAAAATCCTTAAGATAAGTGATTTAGTAACAAGACCTTGCAGCACTGTATTGGATTTTTCACTAATTGAGCCTTTTTGGTTTAACAAGAATTGTTACTAAAGAAATTCACAAGAAAATTCTGTAATTAAGCTTTTAGAAGTCTAAGTAGCTACATTGTTCAATGGTAATTTTCTTGTGCTGGAAAGAAAAAGCTATAAAGAAAACTCACCAGAAGGAAGATGGGACTAATTGCTCCCCAGCAAACTCGCCAGTACCAGCCTGGGGTAAAGCCTAGCATTTCTTTCACATCATTGCAAAACTGGGTGATGCCTGTGGAGACAAGTGGGAAGAGAGTGGTGACAGCAGATATAAATTTTTCATAAGTAGATGCACAGCATTTTGTATGCACAGCAAATAAATTCAGAATCCATCRTGAAAGACTGTTTTGTTCGTATAACTTAATTATACTAAATCCTTAATTATTCTGAATTATAGCTCTTGTTACTTTTAGATGTCACTGTACTTCTGTCRGAGAACAATTAATAATTCTCACAGATTTGGTAATCAGTGAATTTGTAAAAAGGGTTGGTAAACTTTTTTCCTGAGACATCAGTGATCTTGTCTGCAAAAACAGAGGAAATGCTATGCTGCAGAAGCTCAGGAGTTTGGGTTAGCATTGTTTGTCAACGTGGCAGTAAACGTACCGTAGAACCAGGCCACAGCAACTGCTTCCAGAAACACAACTGTTAGGACAGCTGGACCAGTGGCATATTCTTCAAACAGCTTTACCACATACGCGCCTCCCTAGAAAGGAGATTGTATTATCAGTGAACCAAAGATACAGTGACAGAAATCCTGTAATACTGTTGTTTGTTATTGCCTTCATCTGGACCAGAGCATTCACAGATGGGTAATTCAGTCAGTTCTGTCGCTTTGTGTCTCTGGTGCCATGCAGAAAAGCTAAAACTGAATCTGCTGGCAGTTCTAGCTAGATTTTAGTGAACAAATGAGATTTGGTGGGGCTTGATGGGATGGCTTTTTTGCATGCCTTCTGTGATGGCATCTTCTTTCTCCAACCTGAGTCATAGTTACTGAGCAGGAAACAAATAGGGAGTTACTTTGCTTCCTTTCCATTTGGGATCAGATGAAGGAGGAAAGCATTGTGTCTCGGAGAGGAACTAAGTCTCCTTTTACAGCAAATGCTTTAAATGAGAAGAAAGTTGCACATAAGTGAGCAAGTGGAGTGAAACGTGACAGGAAAGCCAAGTATTTTTTCCTTGTCCCTTATGATCATTACACTCATTATTCAAAATGTTGCTTGTGAAAATGAAATCCCACAAGCCCCACAGGGACTATTTGGTGTGACTGATCATGATTTCTGGCCTGATTTGATGAGGAAGACTCAGGAAATTCATTGCTAGAAATTCTTGGAGAACAGCAACAGTCAATTACAGCATTTTCTAGCAGATAATTTTTTGATCATTCTTTTTTTAATTCAAAATACATTTCAAACATTGGGAAAATTAAAATAACAATTCATATTATTTTTAAACGTGGAGCTTTTGAGAACAAGTAAACCATGTTCAAAATGTGGAAGGTTGCAGTTGGAGCAACGGCTGCATCATTTATGATGTGTAGCACATTAGAGTTTTGCTGAATTACRATAGGATCATTTTGCAACACATTTCCTAGGGAGAGATACTGTTCACATTCATTCCAAATATAGATTTCTAATGCATAAAGAAAACAGGCTGAAGATTTAATCTGATTTCTTGAAACTCTTCAAAAAATACTACCCTCTCCAAGACGTCATTTGCAGGAAACTGCCAGTAAGGAAAGCCGAGGAATGGGTAAAATACTTACAAATGTCAGGGTTGCTAATGACCCCAAAAAGCAAATGATGGTCAGACCAAGGACAAACAATTCCCTGCGTTTGCTCCAGACATGCGGGAATTCATCCAGTACTCCAGTAATCACTCCCTCTAGTCCTGCAAACTGAAAAGCATGGAAAAATCACTGGAAAATAGAGGGCAGTTTTACCTGCTTTGAAGTATGTTTCGACGCTTAAAGGAGCTTTAAAGCATTGAACACTGGTGCTTTATTCTCCCTGTAGCATTGGTGTGACTGTTGTTTAGACAGTCTTTCTTCATAACTTTTAAACTTTTTAAGGTGGGGATTTAGTCTTCACGTATCTGTAGGAAGTGCCTATCATCCAGAGGAAGTACTATGTTACAAGTAATAGGGTGCCGATAAGTGGTAGGTGGCTCAGTAGAACCAAGATTGTGAAATCAGCTGAGTTCAGCCTTCCTGGAAGGAGCTGATTCTCAATCTGTAAAAACAGGCTCACGTGGCAAGTTTTTAGAACATCTCCTTTTCACAGTGCTGTTGAGAAGGCCACCTCCAGTTCCCACCTTTTAAATCCAATTAGTGTGAAAAAATTCTAGAATTTAATAATTGCTTTGTAAGTTTACAAGTACAGGAGAGAAGGAGCCTGGGAGGCTGCATTCAACCAGGTATTTATACATCAAGTGCTTTGGTTGTGTTTCCAGGTCTGTTACTAATTGTCACAGTATAACACTGACAAATCATTTAATTTTATTTAGGCCTATTTAGGTCAAAATTGGAGTAATAGTTGCTGTCTTACAGAAGGCACATGGAGATGCCAATCCTGCTTTAAACCCTTTAGTGACGGTGCAACATTCGTAATTCTGTTTCTTCTGATGTCTGCAGGGGTAAGGCCACACACCAAATATCTGAGGGGTCCGCTGTCTTGCATACTGTCTACTCACCGTGCTGTCTAATCCGAGCGTGAGTAACATCAGGAAGAAGATGATGGCAAAGAAAGTGGAAGCAGGCATGTTTGCAATGGCCTCAGCATACGTAATGAAGAGAAGGCTGGGTCCTGATATTAGAACAGAGAATTAGGGATAATTGTTAGAGCACTACTGCTGTGAGGAGGACAGGCTGTTTCACTGTACCATGTTGTCTTCCAGGGAAAAACTTCTCCCCCCAGGCTATTTTGCAGTGTGCAGTTACCACCACATCTGTGAAGCTGCATGCAATATGACTTCTATATGCTGTCTTTATAGAATAATTTTTCAGCTGTACTGGATATTTATAACAGTGCCCTTATTATAAGCTATCCTGAATTACATACTAAATATTTTGCCTAATTTGGGCTGTTCTCAATCTAGAAGATAATATACAGATATATTCTATCTTAGAAGCAGTTTGAGATGTCTACAAAAAGTTAGCCTACCAGTATCTTTGGCAACCTCTGATACATCTTCATTCCTCATCTCAGCCATGTATCCCAGCACAGTGAAAATGACGAATCCAGACACAAAACTAGTCACACAGTTCACAGTACTGGTAACCAGAGCATCTCTGCAACAGAAGACCTAACTCATATCAGGGAATCGGCATCTGCTAGAAAGGATAGTTTACTACCAGATGGAGTGAGTTACTGATCTGGATAGACTCCTACAAAAACTAGGGCAATACAATGAAAAGAACAAGCAGCAGATTTGAAAGAAAGAAGAAAAAAAAAAAACACCCAAGACTACTTTTTCTTCTTCAAGTTCAAACAGATGCTGTAACTTTAGTCTGACACTGGATTGAATGCTGGATGTATACTGGTGTTTTAAAAAAAATAGGAATTACTATAGGAATAGTAAAGAATTGAGAATTTTATTTCACAGGTTATAAATAGAATTTTTTAAGATAACAAAGAAACAACTATAAATTGCCTTTCAGCTCAAGACTCTAAAGTCATTTCCTAACTGACTGCTGAAATTAAATAATTATAATGTGATTGTTTTGCGGGGGTTTAGTCCATTTTGTTGTGGCAGGTTTCTACATCTTAGACTCTTTGCTTTAATTGGTAGGGATTATCTCTCTCTAGGGTAGGCACAACAGAGAAGATTAGATTGCAGGTTCTTTCAACAAGGACTTTTGTTCTGTTACACTTCTGTCTGATTTGTATGTACACAGGTCTGACAATTCAGTGCCTTTCACCAGCACTGTGTTTCTTTTTTGTAAATACCCACAGTTACTTTTTTTAACTCAATTTTATGTATAGAATAAGGTAGAACTCACTGGTAGCAGTTATTACGGAATTTGTTGTAGCTGGCATAAGCCAATAGGACCCCAAAACCCGGACCAAGGGAGAAAAAAATCTGAGCTGCTGCATCCACCCAAACCTGAAAAATATTGAAGATCAAGAAAAAATGACATGAAACAGATCGAATGAGTTTGGCATATTCAGAATATCACGGAGCCCTACAAAACCATGTTTCACTAGTCTGCCTATGTTCTAGTCCTGGTCTAACAAACATTTTGTTAAGAGAGCATGTTGAAATATGAATATTTATTGTAGCTCTGTGACAGTTGTAAATATCCACTATAATTTTAGTGCCTATGCTGTGCTTATTGTATCTCTTTACATTATTGTAAGCACTCACTGGCAGTTTCATTTCTGACAGCATCTTAGATTGATTCACAGTGATYTGCCTGTAATCAGTTTAACACAACTTTTGTTATGTATAGAGAGCGTTCTATCCATGATTTTGCAGTGGGCTTGGCCCATCTTCCTCCAAACTCTGTGTGCTATGGAATAGTCCTATGTTTGGCTGTGTGTCCTCCAGTAGATGATCCCTGCTCAGATTTTTCCTAGACTTAATGGAAATACATGACAGTGTGGATGCAGTTCTAGTCCTTAGGACTCAATTCAGCTTTGTTGTAGCCATGACAGACGCAAGTGTGATGATCTTGTTATGAAAAGCCTGTTGTACTTGAAAAGTGGCCACAGCCTTAATGAGTAGTGTTCCTGAAGTACAATATCAGTTCTCTTTCTGAAGGTGAAAGTCCTCATTCATTTATCCTCTTTTGATTGAAACATGGAGTTCATTACAACTCATTTCTAATATTCTCTTCCATCGTGTGAGGCCATCCTGTATCATCCACAGACAGAGCTCTGTCATCGTCCAGCACACAGATTGCAATCTGCTGTCCTCACTTCAGTTACATCCAATACAATATCAATGCCCCTTATTGCTTTTTCAGAAGATGTGGTCCCTTATTGGAGATGCTGCTTTATCAGAGACTGGTGTCTTTTCATTTCCTCTTCATTCAAAACTCTCCATATCAGCTGGGCAGCAGCAGACTTGCAAACATTAGAATTTTTAATCTTTGTATTTGTAGTATTTATTGCTTTGGGGTTTTTCCATCAGCCTCCTCACTAGACACTTTCATAGGCAGTGAAGTAAGTGCAGCCTTGAGCCTGATGGACTACTTGTCATCCACAGAGTTCAAAGCTGAATCAGATACTGGAATGCCTGGGGTTTGTTGCTTAGCTCAGTCTTGTCCTCATTCCTCCTTTCTTTTCAAATCTTGGTGGTGCATGCAGGCCTAACTGATTTATTCCTTCTCCACATGCACTTGCATGTATGTTTTAGTTGGCGACTACAGAGAGTCTCCTTGGGCTTATCTGCCAAAACTTGTCACAGGATGGAGATCTGAAGTTTCAACTCTAGTAACCTACACTATTTAAATACAGGCAACTATGGACACCCTTGGGCTGTGGAAAAACCTGCCCAAGTATGTAATGATCCCCTCACAGCCAAAAAACCTGCAGCTAGACCAGTTGTTAGAGCTTAGTAAATTGAGTTTGCTCAGTGTGACTGTCATAGGTAAAGGATTTTGTTGCAGTGTAGCAGCAATCATAGCTTCTTGCTCAATGTCAGGCTGTTCGCCATTTTCCTGGTGAAAAATTGTTTGGTCACTTGTTTTCTTTCTAATCATATCAGTTTTCTTTCTAATCATATCACTAATTCTATTCAACCACTGTATGGGAACTCTACTATTAGTTCAAGCTAAATTGATGGTGGACTCTATTCTTTAAAAAAATCTTTATAATTATGGAAAGAATAGCATGACTGTTTAAAAAGGAGCATGAAGTCAGGCTTTTAAGTCCATGCTAAGACATCTGTTTAATCATGCTATATGCTGAAAATAGACATTGAAGTATATACATGCTGATAGGCTAAAAGCAAATCTCTACCCTTTTATAATGTTTTTTTTACCTCAGTGGCCAGGAGTTTCTGCCAGTCAGGTTTCAAGTAGTATAGGACACCTCTCCAAGCCCCAGGCAAAGTGGCACCTCTCACTAGCAGGATAAAGAGTATGATGTAAGGGAATGTGGCAGTCACCCATACCACCTGTGAGGGAAAACAGTAAGATAGCATTTGCCATGGGTAGAAAGTTAACAGGTGATAATAAGAATGAGTTATTCTTACTATAGCTCTTAGCATTTATAACATCTTCATGTGAACTTCTCAGAAGGTCTGTAAACAGGCAGTTTGCACATCTATACCCACACTTTCTCTTGGCAAGGTTGTTCTTGTCCAGAGAACAGTGCCGTAACTTACTGTTGTTATATATTACTTGGATAACTAGCAGTCACTCTACAGTCAGTACTTCCCAAATATATGAGCCTATAATCCCTGTCATGAAGACAATCTGAGATAATTCTCTGTCAAGTTAATTGGCTCATTTAGAACTGCTGCTAGACTATACTGTACCAAGCTGATTTGTCTTGCTTTTGCATTCACCTTGCCAGATGTTTTGACCCCTTTCCAGATGCTGAAGTATACAATGGTGAAGATTAACAATAAACAGAGGGTCAATTGCCAGCTAATGCCCCCCAGGTCATCCAGCCCATTGGACCTGTGCACCTGTAGAACTTGGCGGCTGAAAGAGGAAAGAAAAACACAGTATAGATTTTTTTTTAACAAATGCTTATGTTAAGTATGCTTTGAACAGTCCCATACTGTGGTCTGAGCACTACAAGTAGTCCTGAGTCTTTGATAAGCAGCCTTCAGAGTCATGTTATTTTGGATTTTTTTTTTTTTTAATTAAAAGCTTGATATTAATGGTACACCAGTGATGATAAATGATAAGTGATGACAGCWGACAATGGTTGGGAACCTCTGATCTAAAATATAGAGTACCCTCCCATACACCCTAAGCTTATATACGCCTGCAAGTATTTAGTTATTTGAATAGTTCAGAAAAGGGTACCATTAATAAATAGCCCTGCTCCCTCTCTAAAGAAAAGCTTACTACACATTCCACCATTCTCTCTAATATTACTGTCCTCACTTACATGCACTTACGTATAAAATTCTTCTGCGGGAGAGATGGAGTGCAGGGACCAGCTGACATTGTCCTTGCTGAAGTAGTTAGTGCAGTTGCCAGTGTTCCAAGCATTTGTGCAGCTAGTCCATGGCAGCTCCGCCGTGAAGGAGGATACGAGGTAGTAAAAGGCCCAAGCCATAATGGTGTTGTAGTAGGAGGCTACGTAAAGATCTATTATACAGATGGCAAAGCCAATTCCTAGTAAGGCAGGAAATAATTACATGAAGTGAGTGTAAGTTTTAGGCCAAAAAAAAAGGAGGGAATTGGTTATCACATCAACTACAATTAGTAACTGTCTAAGGCAGCTCTGCAGGAGGTACACATACCCTCTCAAGTGTTTACAACACTGGAATTTCTTGTGGCTTTGGAAACACTCAGGCTCCGATTCCAAAAAAGCATCCTTAATCAAGACAGAACATGCTTATATAGTTTTTTTCATCTGTTCCTAAATTCCTGGAATTTAAAAATAGGCATCTTGCACTCTCAGTAAATAAAAAAGACAAGACCAGAGCTGTAACACTGGGAGCACGAGTAAATGAGCATATAGAACAGGTCCTTTTACTCTAGAAGACTCTGTGGTAGGATAGCAATTGACAGACCAGGCTGAAGATGGGGAATCATTTCTTTGTAATATCTTTGTAATAGAAGTAGTAGATCTTTATTCTTTCCTGGTTTTAATTTTGCCTTGTATTCAGTAATGTTGCACTTACTTTATTAATTACTTTTTTTTTTTTTTTTTTTTTTTTTTTTTTTTTTTTTTTTTTTTTTTTTTTTTTTTTTTTTTTTTTTTTTTAGTATTTTCAAGTTTGGGTCAGAGAAAGTAGACTGGTCTCTAATCAATTTCAGAGTTGCACATCATATGTGTATATGAGAGTACACACACACATCTGCAGGTGTACATAAAGTTTTATGAAAGCTTTCTTTGTAAAGCCAATATCTTGTGTAGAACAAGCCTTACTTTGTTTTATGAGATTTTCATATTTTTTTCAGAAATTTCACCTTTATAGGAAAATCTTCCAGTTATTCAGAAAGTTCCTAGTAATTTTCCATTTCCCTTCTTTACCTTTGAATATAGGACATATTTTTCTCCAAATTGAAATACACCCATTCCTGTGGTACTGTCCTAGTGCTAGTTCCATATAGAAGAGAGGAATCCCTCCAAAGATGGCCATAATTGTGTAAGGAATGAGGAATGCTCCTGCAAGAAAGCAAGCAGATGATTGTAACTCTTCGTAGGACTTCTCTTCCAACAGTACCAGCACTCCATAAACAACAGTTCCTTTTATCCCACAGGGAACATGCATATCCCCTCTCTAGCCAGTGTGCCACACTGAATTACCATGGGATTTCCCCTAAGAGTAACTACTTAGCAGTGTGAATAAGAAGCAACACTCAGGCCAAACTTCTCACATTTCTGTAACAAGTATACATAGGATTCACCAAGACTGTACTGGCTACAATGGATACAATTGTAAGATGGGCTGCAGATAAAATAATTAATTTCTTCAGTAAAATGCCTTTGTTACATGAGGGAGACAAAAGTCCKTTCCAAGATCTCCTTCAT
This sequence comes from Phoebastria nigripes, assembly GCA_035582835.1. Lineage (NCBI taxonomy): Eukaryota > Metazoa > Chordata > Aves > Procellariiformes > Diomedeidae > Phoebastria > Phoebastria nigripes. Next base: position 210,711 of record JAYKAV010000378.1, on the reverse strand, counting down.
TAGATTTATATTTTGGCTGAAATGTCAGTGAGCCTAAGGCCTAGCATTCCTGATGAGTTGCTTTCGACATGCTGGTTTATCTGATTTTAAAATACTCCTTGGGATAGGGATTGAGTCTTTTCTCTTGGAAGGTGGTTCTGCACCTAACTGGCTCTCAGCTGCTAGTTGTACTGACTTTTTAGATCTTGCTAAATAGTTTTTCTTCCATCTTAATGTGTCTAGTTATCCTATCCCAGTATTTAGGTTTTCCAGTCTGCTTGAAAAGTAAGTAATTTCCCCTTGGTCATTTGTTATGTATGATATTAAAATAAGCCACTAAATCATCCATTTATAAGCAAGGAAGTTCTGCATTAAGGAACAGCATACAGAACTAGTCACTGACCTCCTCCGTTTTGATAGCATATATAAGGAAATCTCCACACATTTCCCAGATCCACTGCATATCCAATGACAGAGAGTAGAAAGTCAATTTTTTTACTCCAGGTCTCTCTGTCTTCTAGCTCCATCAGCTGCTGCTGGCCTTCTGCTCCGCAGGTGGTAGAAGTGGTGGTTGTAGTGGTGGTTGTGGCTGCTGGGGCGGTGCACTGGGCATCTTCCACCTCTCCCATTCCATTGCAGGGAACAGAGCTCTGAACCCCTGAATAACCATTTGAGATCTGAGCTGCCTCCCCTTTATCTCCCTGGCTGGGATGGACTTTATTGCCATCTTCCACTAGCCGTAGGGCAGATTTAGGGTTCCTCACCAGAAGTCCGTTCTCTTTACAATCTTCTTCGTTACAGTCGGAGACATCTTTCTTGGAAGTCAGCGGCTCAGTCTCATTGCTTGTTGCCTTTTTTTCCATTTTTTCCGAGATTTGTTCTGATCACTTGCAGACGGACAGCAGCACAGAGTCCCCTTGTGGCTTGTCTTCCCAAGCTTTTATTCCCAGCGTATTCCCAGCACTTTTAGAATTCCTCTTCCATATTTAAATCCATCAGATTGAAGGCACAAACACCRTCTAAGTGTGAAAAATAGTTAAAAATCCGTTACAGGGCTTACTGATGCTGGTAACTTTCAAGTTACAAACGACAGATTCTGTGATTAAAATACTTCTGGAAGTAATTAACCATCACAGCATGCAATGTGAATAATTTAGCAGATAATCCATTCAGGATTTTGTACAGAGAAAGGAAGGAAGCAATCATCCTCTTCTACAGCAGAAGTCGGTGTACCTGGCTTATAACCTCTCAGGCAGATTTGCTGGACTTTGCACATTGTTGGACAACCCACAGGCAGTCCTGCTGTCTTCTGGTACCACGTTCTCCCTCTGAACACTGGTTTCACACCCAGGGAGGTTGTGRGACTCCCAGTTTGCAAAAATGAGGGCAGAGTTTAGTGTGGCTTGTATTTTCATTTTCATAAGTTCATCCTGTGACTTCTACTGGCAATTTCTAGATTCACCCAGTAGGAAGGGAAAAGAATTAATTAAATAAATATGAGATAACAATGGATATACAAATTACATTTCATGACCACCTTTCTTCAGAAATCCCACAGTGTCTGCTATGTTTAGCAGCAGACCTAGAAGGCTTAAACGAAAGTTTAGAATAAAGTATTTAAATCTCAGTGTTTTTGCATCAACTAACTTTTGAGGCTCAGTCAACCCTAATAACAAGGAAAAAAGATCAGGAAACTTCGATTTGATTGTTTTGAGTAAGAGCTAACATGTGGGTCTAAAGGACAAAACTTGTCCCCAGTTTTATTTAACTCCTTGGAGAAATAAAGGCATCTTTCATTCTGTTTGGATCTGCTAACACTGTGGTTCCAGCCCCAGGAAGGGTAGTGGGCACTACTCCTGTTCTACTGTCCACCGCCAGCAAAAAAACAGGCACTGGGAGAATCCCTGGCTTTATCTGCCCTCTTCGTATGTGCTAGAAGCATAATCCATGGGGAAATAAACCATTGTGAAATAAAGAAAAAGTATGAAACCATTAACTTTTCTTTCAGAACAAAAAGAACAGAAAAAGAATTGTGATTCAGTGGGTCGTGTTTTGTTTTCTGCTCATTTGTTCAGGTAATGTAAATGCCCAGCTGCCTTTACTCAACAAAATCTTCAAATAGGAGCTGATCCTCTGGGCTGTAAATTCCCTGGGGTAGTAACCTTGCTTTATAGCTAGCAAAGCGTTACACGAGCTACACGATGCCACCACAGATTACATTCTTATAATTACATCTTATTTTTCCTTTGCAAAGCATTTTACCACAGTAAATATCATTGTCACATCCTAGCAGAAGAATAAGCATTATTTCACTTTTAACTGGTGGAAAAACTAAAGCAGCGAGGGGATATTATTTGCTCATTGCTAGATTTTGCTCATTGCCAGAGCTATTAAAACTCAAGTTTTTCCCAGCTTTCAGCCTTGTGCAAAGACTGTTAAACCTCTTCCTAAACATTTATCAGTGCAAGCAGAAAGAGAAGGAAAGTTACCAAGCTGCAGAGCAAACAGAAGGATGTTCTCGAGATCAAAGTCTCTTGAAGGTGTTGTTTATAACTTTTCAGAAATCTCTAGTTCTTCAGGCTTACATTCTGTCTTTACCCAGATAATGTTCTTTTCATCATGTAGCAAGCAGTGCATCATTAATGCTGAATTCTTACAAGAGCAGTACTTTGCTACCATTAGTTAATCATCCACAAAGACTGAAACATCTTCAGAGTTCCAGAGAAAAATACTACAGCAAAGAACAGGAGTTTCTGTTTTACCTGCAAGACTATAAAACCTGAATGTCTTTGGAGTCCAAAATGTCCCAAAAGAGCTTGTGTAGATGAAAACAGTCCTACCACCACTGGTGGCAACATAAAAATCCAAGGAAAGGCCACAGCCAATCCTCCCCTTGTATAGAGCATGTTAAATACAAGGTAGGAATATGGAAAAGTAACCCGAGTCCTTCTGGACTTTACACCTCTTACTCATAAATGGGAAAGCAGTAAAGGATGTTGATTTAACTGCATTATCTCATGAGACTAAATTTTCCATACCTGAGACTTAAACTCTTACTGTATTTGTAAAACATTATTTCTGCACAGAGATACTTCTTGGCACTTTCTTTACTGAGGAGAGGTCATTGAATGTATTGTTGATTTCCCGGATCTGTGACAATGAAGATAGTTGTCTTATCCAGATCTAAGCTCCTTCTGGTCTTCTGCAGACCACAGGAAAGAAATATCACATTATTTGAAATATTTTTGTAGAATTTTCAGTAGTTTGAGCCTCAAATATGCAAAATGATGTGTGAACTTTCAGGGGCTTCAGCTGGAATTTGAACTATTCCTTTCTGAAAGAGAATTACAGCTTGTCAGCTACGGTGGGAAATCTCTGGAGTGACGGACTCTACAGCTATGCTGCTGTGTTCACAGTGGCATAGTTAGCACATGAAAACAGAAMAGTTACAGAATCACAAGATTTCATTACGCTGTAAGAAACTGTGGGAGAATGTACTTCCCTCCCCCCCTTGTTACAATTCAAGAACAAAAATATCTGAAGGAATTGTAACTGCTACAAACAGTGTAAACAGCTGCAGAGCTTTTGGGGTTGAGAAGTAAGCTAGGGCCACTAGGGAAGATATCCAGGGGAAAATTACACTAACAGTGAAGGATTTTGCCCACCTCAGCCTCCACTTCATCTCTGTGCACCGATCTCTCAGTAGTTACAGGTGCTAGAATGACGATAGTGAATGATACAAGAAATGGCAGTTTATTACCTATTTTCAATCTGAGCTGTTGCAAAGGTTGGTGTTACATAAATACATATTGGCTTCTTACCACCAACATAATTAGCTACAGAAGAAAAAAAAAATTAAAAAGAAAGATAGCTGTGCCTTCATTTCGTTTTGATCTGTGTTTTATAGATGTGACTTTGCACCTTTGAGAGGCTGTGCTGGTTTTGGCTGGGATAGAGTTAATTTTCTCCATAGTAGCTAGTATGGGGCTATGTTTTGCATTTGTGCTGGCAACAGTGTTGATAACACAGGGATGGTGTAGTTATCGCTGAGCAGTGCTCACACAGAGTCAAGGCCTTTTCTGCTCCTCACCCCACCCCACCCACGAGGAGGCTGGGGGTGCACAAGGAGCTGGGAGGGGACACAGCCGGGACAGCTGACCCCAACTGACCAAAGGGATATTCCACACCATATGGCATCACGCTCAGCATATRAAGCTGGAGGAAGAAAGAGGAAGGGGGGGACATTCGGAGTGATRGWGTTTGTCTTCCCAAGTCACCATTACGYGTGATGGAGCCCTGCTTTCCTGGAGATGGCTGAACACCTGCCTGCCGGTGGGAAGCGGTGAATGAATTCCTTGTTTTGCTTTGCTTGCATGCGTGGCTTTTGCTTTCCCTATTAAACTGTCTTTATCTCAACACATGAGTTTTCTTCCTTTTACTCTTCTGATTCTCTCCCCCATCCCACTGGGAGGGAGTGAGCAAGCGGCTGGTGGCGGGGGAGGGGGGCTGAGTTGCCAGCTGGGGTTAAACCACAACAGAGGCCCTAAGCATCTGCACCTTTTCTCTCTCTGGTAGCTCTGAACAGAGATTATTCTAAAGGGCAGTTTTCATCTCCATAATGCTGTGTTGTCCAGGAGCACATGAAAGGTGCCATGCCGCCAGCCCTGTAAATTGCACTCCTCCTTACGCAAAGGGTGACCAAAGAGGAGTGACCCTCAGCTCTGCTCCGGAGAAGCACCCTGTAATAAGCAGTGTGTCCTCCACAACTATTCCCTGCTTTGCTTGTTTGTTGAAAACACTGGTGTGGATAATTGAAGACACGTGTTTCTAAGCACTTGGCTGAAGCCACCAACACAGTTCACATGAGCCAAATATTAATTAAATTGCAATTTTTGGTTAGTCCCACATAAAGCTAAACTTGAACCAGCACTGTAGATGTAAAAACCCTGTATGTCCCTTGATGCACGAAACCAAGTCCTTTGCCTCTATCAAAGTAATTCTCAAGGAGCATCCCTGTCCTGGGGTCCAGTTCCTTCCCAAGCAGGGTGCTGCACCACCGATGTATCATCACCTGGTTTATTTCTTGAGGCACACAGTGACCTCTCGTGGCAGTCTGGGAATCCCTTTCCTTTAATGCTCTGCCATGTAGTAAAACAAATCATTCCAGCACTTTAAACCAAAATGATTTTCCTGTTCTCTGTATTTTTTTAAAGGAGAAAATTGACTTTTAATGTGTCTAGGAGATTAAAACAGTTAGGTTGAGGTGCAGCAAATACCAGATGCTTCAAGGGAGGCAAATCTTAATGCCTCAAGTCACCTGGAGAATACTTTATTTGAGGTGGGGCAGCACTGACTTCCTGAATTCCTCAGCATGAGGCTTGTTCAGCCTCACTGTGCATGACTACAGGAGTCATTACTGGTCTCCAAATGATCAAATACATTTTAACTTGCACAGTTGCAAAATTTGTATATTTGCATATATTTCACTTCATACAAATTATGTTCTTTTTTCATGTGCTAATTTTATAAACCAATGCTTGCTGGAGTACCAGCCGCTCACTGGGTTACAGCAGCATTCCTGTAGCAAAACTCACATTACCACTATCACTCACACTGCTCCTCCATCTGCCTTACTTCTGCCCATTTACATGCTAGCACTTGGAAAGAATTCAAGTACTTTGAACTAAGACAAAAAGTTAGCCTACAGTGTTGGCAAACAGAATCAAACATCAAGATGATTTGTTAACTTGACCTAAATCTCACTTTTATCACAAAGTATTTAAGATTGTTAAAATTATGTAGCTGCTTGACTGCATATTACACCTTGCAATAAAGACGCAGTTCACACAGGCAGTTGTATGTAAACAGAGAGAGTCCAAGGAAATTACTTTTATCTAGAAAATCAGGCAAGAAGTTTGTATGACAAGATAGAAATCATGTATCCCACACAGGAAAAGGCTGTCTTGTTTATCTGTAGGTCTGCTCTCACCTCTGAGCCACAATATCAACCATGACCCTCTGACAGCCACATACCTGGGTGTTTCCAGGTACTGGACTCTGATAAATATAGCAGTAAACATTTCTGGTCTTCACCCGAATCTCCTCACACAGTCCTAGTCTGTCTTTTTGCACAGGAGGGGAGGCACGCGACCTGGATGACAGCGAGCGCCTCGTAAAGATTATTCCTTTTGACAGGCTTTTGTGGGCTAGTGCGTTCCTGTTTTGCTGCATGTGTGGTGTGAAGGAGTATAGAGGCTTCCTATTTTTCCTCTGATTTTGCACAGGCCAGGAGTAACCCTTTAATCAAAGTTATTACAGGATAGCTCAGATGCTCCCATACTGTGAGGAGTTGTTAGAAAATAAAAATTTCAGCCAATTAAATCTTGAAACTAGATTGCCTTAGATTATGATGAATTTTATCTGCTGTTTGTCATACGTGAGTCATATTTAGAGTTCATAAAAAAAATTAATGCCTTTTGCTTTTGATTGTGTTCACATATACTGATTTAATTAAAGAATGAGTACCTAGAATATCCTTTTCTATTAGCTTGTTTCCATTAGGCGAGCTGATAGCAAGTGTGACAGATGTATTTCAGATTTCAAAAACTGATATTCATAAATACATGGTAAGAAGATACAGAGTCCCAGCTTTGGTGGGGCTGCTGGTAACCACAGAATCAGAGGTGCAAAGCAGATATAAGCTATCTAGACCACCCCTCAACAACTGAAAATTGATTTCTTCAGGATTTTTTTTTTAGCTATGCTTCTCTAGTCTAGTTTAAGAGAATCAAAACTGACTTTTGATAAAGAGTGATCAAAACCCACTGAAATTAATGGGTCCAGTGAATTATTTCCATACATAGCAGGTCTGATCCCAGTGCCAGTGGTTTTAAATGTAACTGGATTGGGTACTTCTGCACATCACTGTAATATATGCGTATTTTATAAGAAACTTGCAGTATGTAGATGACAAAATGGATCCTCTATGTGAATATTTGCAGTTCTCCAAGGGCTTGCTCACATTCTTACTAAAACAGAGTAGAACTGTACTCAACAAGTAGTCCCACTGAGACAATGGCCCTTCTGGGAAAATAAAAGGCTACTTACCAAAGTAAGAATGGCATAAGTAGTGAGCTCTCTCCAGTTAACTCGTGTATTCCCAGATAAGGCTAAATATAGGTAAGATATGAAAATAGTGCTTCTGAAAGCAATAGTATTGAGGAATATAAACCTGTACTGTGAGTTTTATGTCATAATCTTGTCCATGTTTCAGTCTGAAATTAAAAAGTCAGCAGGAAAGAGATTTTTACCTTTAAAAACTTGTTGAAAAGACAGACACTGTATTGTAGTGGGAATGCTGCCAAATTGATGACAGTCATATAAAGAACAGAGGAGGGGGGCAGAAAATGCTCCAGAGTGTCCATATGTAGTGCAAGGAAACAGATAAGCTTAGAGGGAATGATATTCCTTTTGTATTCTTCCTCAAATTATTTATATAAACTTGAAGGAAGAGTCATAACACAGCAAATATCACCAAATAAATAGAGCACTGTTCCTTAATATAACTCTGCACAGGCAAATTAACRGGCACAATGTTTCAAGTAAAAGACCTGCTTGCAGACTCAAGTCAAAGACTGGCTGCACATATATGCCAGCATGCATATACTTAGGTTTGTAATGTTTTTACCTAAAGAAAGTAAAGAAACTGTCACCATTGTTTCCAGATGATGTTTCTCTGAAGGAGACTTGTTAATGGCTATCTCCAAATTACAGCCCCTTTATTCAGGCTCCAAGTTCTACTTAACTTCTTTATGAAACACTTATCCTATAGATGGGCTTCATTATGTTGTGTAAGTTCTAGAAGATAGATTGCCAGATCAACAGAGCTGCAAATATACTGTTTTGGAAAAGAGTTAAAACATTAGCATCAGAAAGGACACCAGGATATAGGATATAGAATGAACCTTTCTTTAAGCTCTTAATACTGTTCCTAATGAAAACTCAGCAGTTTATATTTCCATGAAGGAAAGCAGGAAAGAGCTTACATACACTGCACATTTCCATGTGTGGGAATGATTTAGGGGTTTTATTAAATTCCAGTTTTGGGGCAGTTTTTCTTAATTTATATAACCATTTGAAATTCATCACACCCTGTCCAATTAGAAAATGGACTCACAACAGTCATTTGCTATATGCCAAGTTTACAGAGTACTTTCCAAGAAAATTACAGTCAATTCACTCAACAAAAGCACCAGAAGATGAAGCCTAAGTGTATGAGACCTTCCCTGCTAAAATGCCTGACAGCTAACAACCCACATTAAAAAAATTCTACAACGTTCCCAARAATCCAAATCCATTAAATGCACGATCCTTTTCTCCCCAGGCTTTCTTAACACATCAAAACATATTTTCCATGACTATTTATATATCCAATTACATCGCATTCCTCACTTAAACTTCAATATTACTTAGCAAACTAACCCAGCAAGCCAGTTGGTTTCAGCAGTAAACATGATTGACTATAAATATATATATGACATACTCTTCAGATTTATTACTTATAATAAATCTGTCCCATTGAGTTAGATAATTTACTGCGCTGGAACAGTTTACCTTTTAAAATGCAACTTAATAAGGTTAATAAAGCTTACTTTGCCCTTTTAAAATAAATAACAGTTTGCATTGATTTTTTTTCTTCAGATTCTGCTTCTTTCCTTTATTTTTCTTTATAGTTTAATGCTTTTTTGTAAATTTTAAATAAACTTTACATTCGTAATGCAATTATGTGGCCAGAACTCTTAATTTCACATTGTCATAACATGTTCTGCTACAGGTATTTGACTCCCAACATTCACAACTGCTAGACAAGTGCCTGAACAAGACGGAGTAGAGCGTGTAACATCAAAAAAGCAAGAAAAAGCATAAAAAGTTTAAAAAAAATCAAAGCAAACTTTCACCAAAAATCAATGTATCTTTTTTCCCCCCCAAAGCTTTGTTAGATGTACATTTTCCCAATGTTTTAGAAATCACTAAGACCTTAAAAGTTAATTTAAAATGAAACAACATATAGTATACATATTATAGACTGTCATTAGTATTTCAGATTTTATAACCAAAGTTGAAAGAGGCAATGAGGAGTGAAAGTTAATGAACCTCCAGTATCTGCTTGCTTCAGAAGGTAGGCTCTGAAGACAGCCATCTGGGAGTCTGTCTAAATTTCATAAAGTACTTTAGATAGCAGCGTGTTAAAAACAAAATTATAAAGTACCTGTCTTTCGGATGAGTTTGAAGCGCTTTCCTGGGAGTTATCCAAGCTCGAGTAACCTTCACCCACATTTACTTCAGAGTCTCGGGAACTCAGCCTGTGGGCAACTCAGCATCTTGGTGAGGTTTTTGTACACCAATCCCCCTCACATGGTCTGATTTCCAGATAATCTGCTGCCAAAGAGCTCTTTAAGAATTTTTGCGTCACTTCAGTCAAATAAACTTTATGTTTCACCAGGGCTGCAGCTCAGTTTTCCTCCTAGAGGTGGGTGGCTACATTTGTCTGTTCTGATCAGTTCAAAAGAGCAGGATCCAATGAAGGCAGAGTGAGAAGGAGGGAAGCTTTTCTGGTAAGGGACAGTTTTGCTGGCCGTTATTACAGCTATAAATAACAGGATGATGGTGATGATGGCAGAGACAACAAACAGGACAGAACTTTTGAGGGAGTCAGTAAATTACAAGTTTGCAGGTGGGTCTGTAGATTACAGAAAGATAGGAAGGACTGGGATATTATCACAATAAAAAGGCTTGGAAAGAATAATTTCTATTGCTCAACGTTTACATTGTTTTAATAAAGAAATAAGATTTAGTTTTGTTTTAAAACATTAAGCACAAATTCTTTAAAAAGCATTTTGCTGCTTCAGTAAGCTCAACAAGTAATTTCCTTTCTTCCTATTACTCCTCAAAATATCTCACTCAACCTCTGACACATGCATTTTTCTCCAGCTTTTTTCACCCAGGATTTCTTCATTCCTAGACTTTACAATTTGTTTATAAAAAGTCATAAATAACAGGTCAACAAAATAGTGCCATAGTTTAGGTGGCAGATCTGGAAAAAGAAAGTGGAAAACCAAAATGGGGACAAATAAGAATAGCTAATTGTTAGAGCAACAGCAGTTTGGCTGTAAAGGGGTTGCCAGTTTTCAAAGGCTTGTTCCAAACAATTGAAAAGAAAACACATTCTGAAAGCTGAAAAGCACAGAGATATAATTAGCACTTTCCTTTTTCTGTCTTCTGGTCCCTTAAGGATAGCAAGCAGTCAGTCAGCAGCATGTCATTTGCACCATCTCAAGGATAGYTCAGGTATTGCAATTGCAAACATTAAGGAGACTTGCATTAAAATAATTCTTGCTTTCCCATTAATTCTTGTGGGCAGTATATTAAAAATGTTTTGTCAAATTAAGCTTGTTGCCTTCAGTTGTATTAGAGATTCATTGTTCTTTTAGAGAAAACAGCAAAATCTTTACTCGTTTTCTCTCTACTGTGCTGAATTCCCCTCCTGTACTCTTCTTTCCAAAATAAACAGTTTTGGTCACGTTAATCTCCGCTTAGCTGCGGACAGGAAAAAACCCCACAAGTTAGTGTCCTTGCATATTATACTCATTCACAGCCTTCCCCCTGTTTTGTCCTGTTCTGAAGGGTTTGCAAGGACAGATACTATCGTGCCTCACTCATTAAACTTTTACGAAGATCGAAGTACAATGTTTTAATGCCTAAGTATCCATCTGTGGATTAGACCCCGTGCTTTGGATAGCAGGCTTTTGCTTTTTTGGGAGGCAGGAGGATGGATGGTACGAGGAATCTGTGCCTTCCCTTTCATACAGATTTCCAGGTCACCACTGCTGGGAGACGGGAATGGATTTTCCCAACTCACTTTTTCTACCCTCTTACAAGAAATAAATCCTCTCTGCTTTGGGGCCCTCTGCTCTTTACATAATTATATGGGTTTTTTAAAGTTTTAGAGGCATCATGACCTTTGTCTGAGGTTTTTCTCCATCTTAGTCTCTGCTTAGAGTAGGTTCTTTTAACAAGTTCTGAAGCACTATAGCATACCATTTATCTTGGTCAACACTTGCCGATAAATTGCTTTCATCTGCTCACATCAGTGGCACCCAATGTCAGTATTTAGCTATTTTTGTAGGGCATACAMAGCTGAAATGTGAAAAACAGCATATTAAGAACACAAAACCACCTTTCATAACTTATCCTGGCCTTTTTGTTTAGTTGATTTTTTTTTCATTAATGTCTTCTGCAGCAGCATGGGGGTTTTTTAATTTCTTGCCAAACAGTCTGGAGCCTTTGGGGCATAATATAAATAACAGACTTGATTTCAGGCAGACCCCTCAACTTTATGACACTTATTTACCCCACACGTGAAAAMCTTTCAGGTCCTGTACCAAGTCAGTTCCAGAATTTCATGAAATCTTCCATGCATCAGTGGGCAAAATCCTAATGATTTAAGGAAAGTATGGAAAAACAAGAGGAAGAAAATGGAATTTACACAAGGTGTAACTTCAAACACTTCCACAGTTCTCCACAGATAAAGCAGCTGTAGATTCCAGTTACCAATGTCAGCACAAGAATGGGAAGCATCAATCAAATTACCTAACAACAGTAGTACCAGCTGTACTAAGAAGAGATTAATAATAATTCTGCAAGCATGTCTCTGATTCACTGCCAATAAGAGGATAGGAACAATCTTCCAAATAACACAAACCAAACAAATCCTAAAATATTTATTTGTTCCCATCTTTTGCTTAGTTAGGAATCAGACTACATTTAGAAGCTATTAAGATTGGCATTGGGATAAAAGAAATCCTGATTGTCCTTCCCTGCTATTTTCTAAGCTGGCTGTGCTTATATATACATCTGGGAGTTAGGTGGGTTTTGGAGAGGTTTTGCTATTTCCACTACAACTGTTTTGAGAAAGCATTTGGGTGGAGAAATCTGATTCTGAAAACCTACAAACTGCCACTACACATAACCTTTCCTCCCGCCTCTTCCTTTTCTTAGTTAGCAGTAGTTATTTTCTGACTTTTGATTGAATCTGAGATAGTTGACTTTTATAACATTATCTATCAATATTTTCCACCTGTCAGAGGAACCATCTTTGAATTATCACATGAAAACTACATGGTTTTGTTGGCAAACTGGAAAAGGAAACTGTTAGTTGGCTGGTTCTTCAACAATCCGAAAGTCTTTAAGGATTTGTAAAGGATATAAACTGAAGAAAGAAACAGCACTGAAACACAGAGGGGATTAATTAGTTTTGTTTTTTATTCCAACCTAAGCATCTTTTTATCAGTTGGATGTTAATTTTGTAATCTGAGTTTACAGTTCATAGGGCATAGAGCTTTCTTTGCTGAGAGACTAAACCTGTAGCAAGCTGGGCTTATTCCCACATTATTTCCATTCCATCAGCTGGAAAGAGTTTAATTTTTGATCATCTCTGAACCATTTCCTGCGAACTGACAGGAGTTAAGTGGTCCGTTCCTCGTTTACATGCTCCCATACTACCCTGCCAGAGAGGTGCTGGGCCAAGTCTGCTAACTCATTCTGTCATCTCCAGGCTGTACTCTAACTTCCACACACCTGAGAAGAGACTGAGGTTCTTCTGGATCCAGCCGTGCCTCATGCTACGCAGGACACCGAGAACTTCCTCAGCCTCCATACGGAGCATATGGCCTCTCAATCATCTGCTCAACTGTCTCGATTCTTAATCCCCCAGTTGAGGGCTGCTGATCACATTAGTGCTTTTTCCTTCAGGACAAAAGGGCAAGATGTCCAGTAAACATCACATCAAGARGAGCTGTAATGGGAAATCATTTTATACATACGGATTTTATTCATGTTTCAAACTACTGTTTAAAAACAAGCCCACTTGCCCTAAGATAGGACAGTCTGATTTGTGGATAACAAAGACAGCTACTTAGCAAGAGCGCGCAGCTATTGATTCTTACCAAAAGCACAGGACTGTTTTTCATGGGCTGTTATCACACCGGTAGCAAAACAGAGAATATTCTACCTAATATTGTGTGAGCCTTGAATTAGAGACCGTCATTAGCATGAACCTTAGAACAGTTTGTTCAACTGCCCTTAGAGTCCTCAAAGKAGAAGAAATACAGCTCTCACTGACATATGTATTTCCCCTCCTCTTGCCCATTCCTTCTTACAAAGAACTTATAAAATTGCTGGGCACAAAGGCAAAACTGTTTCTGCCAGACTGGCATCATTTCCTATGATGTGTTTTAGCCATGTGGATTTTCTGTGCTTTTTTGAAGGAAAGGAAAAAAACATACTATTGTATAARCTGTACAGGGAAATATCTGGGCAAGAGCTGCAGAGATAAGCACATGCTGGACAATACTTTTAAATACTCAAATTAACAAAAACTGGCTTGGAAACCATTTTTAATTTGTCAAACTCAATCCTCATCAGTGCTGCCATGGGCAACAAAAATGTTAGTTAAACTCCAGAGAGAAAGTTAACTCTCTTTGGCTGCTATCCCCCTCTCATAGATAGCATAAAGGAAATAGAAGAACTGGTGTAATGTCATAAGCAGAAAGATTTTGAAAGACTAAAATACTGACCTTTTGGAAGAAAAAAAAGCCCCCAAAACAACACATGCATTAGTCATAATCAAAATATTGTGCATAATACAGCTTCCCAAGAGATTTGGCTTTRTTTCAGAGCCACCAGGGTTCAGCATCAAGTACAAGACTGTTTACTCGCCTTGATGCAAGTAACAGCATGAGGTAGAAACAGTGCATCACAGACCCATGAAGCCAAAAGGGACCTCAAAAGATGACCTGGTCCATCCCTTTGCCAAAAGGAAGGATCAGCTCTACCAATGCCATTTCTGACATGTTCTCCTGTAACCGATTCTTAAAGATCTCCAGCAATGGAGGCATCRCACATCCTCAGGCAATCTGTTCCAGTTCTTCACTATTTTTATCACCAGAAAGCTTCTCCTAATCTCACTAAATCTTGCTGCAGTTGAAGCCCATGACTTTTTGATCAATTTATCATGAGCAGTGGCAACAAATTTCCCCTTCTTTAAAGCATCCATTTATGAATTAAAAGAACATGTCTCCCCTTTTCTCTGACTAAACACCATGTTTCTTTCAGCCTTTTACTAGCCACAGTTTCAAGTCCTCTGATCATTCTTACCACTCTTCTCTACACTCATTTGGGTTTGCATCTCCCYTGAGGTGCAGTACCCTACACTAGATATTGCACTCCAGCTCACTCCCCAACAGTCCTAGGCAGAGCTGGGTAACTTTACATATATTGCAGGCTGTTTCTGTTTATACACCCCAATATTATATTACTTTTTTCTACAAGATTATGTGATCAACCATGACATTTTTATGTTTTTCTTTCCACACCACTCAAACTTAGTTCACGCTTGTTCTGCATGCTCTATTTGCGTATCCAGTTACTCCTGGCTAGGCACGGTTCCTTATATGATATACATTTGCATGGGTTGATAGAGATCACATTTTGATAAGCAGAGTATAAATCAGAAATGGTGGCAAAATATTTGACGATAACCTGATAATTAAATATATTTGACAAATCAACTATTCAACAGTATCCTGATAATTAAAAGGTATGCCCAAACTTCCACAAAGGTAACCGCATGTGATGCACACTTCTGCCAGTCAACACTGTAGAAAGCAAGAAAGGTCATCTACCTGTCTCAAGACACAGAAGAAGATCTGAGCATTGAACGTGGAGTCTTCTAGATTAGGAGAATCTACTGCAAAGGTATAGCTTTCTGTTATTGCTCATGACCATTGCTACTAGAAAAGGCAAGCTGAGAGCAATAGCCATTTGCTCCTGTACCCTCACAGGTCTTGAGATGACAGAAAACCTTTCAACATAAGCCCAGGAAAACATGAGATGAATTTTACCAGAAGGGAATCAAATTATAGTATCACTGTACTGTCAAGATACATTCTGYACCTCTCCAGAACAGCTTTGTTACCTTTGCAGAAAATACTGCAAAGGGCAGAGACTCTTAAAACACATCATTCAAGGACAGTAACAACAACCTCCTGCTGCTGTTCCACACCAAATTCTCTTACCTAACCAGCACTCCTGCCTGCTTCAGGAAACGCTAATCACAGCAGGTTGAATCATCTTGGATGACTCCTAGACAAACCCTGAACTGGATTTAGTTTAGCAGGCAACATGCAGACATGATTCAACGTGGCATTTTTAATATATGTACATACGTATACACACACATTTGTACAACTAGCATAAGATACACTTTCACAGTCATTTAATAACTTTCTATCCCTGTAGTCCAAGTGGAAGAAAAGTCAAACCAAATTGTAGAGTACCATGGCCATACCAAACATCYTTTTTTTTTTTTGCTTGTACTTGACTTAAGCAACATCTATTGCTACCCATAGCAGCCAGCAGTTGTGTTTCAGTGTGGTTCTTTATCCTCACTTACCCTCTTATTTGCCTATGACTAAACCCAGTACAGAACAGGAAAATTGTCAGGGTACACACAAAGACAGCCCACCATTTTGGCAAAATTTAAGTCGAAGGATTAGTACTCTGCTCATCACCAAACTATTTGAGTGCCTGTAGCACGTGAGATACTATGTTTGTCTTTATCTTTGTTCAGTGAGAGGAGCATCTTTGACTACTACTGAGAATATARAGCAGCATGTTTTCCTGACATGTTCACATTCTGGCTCACTTAGATTTGTTTGTAGGTCACTAGTATCTTTCCATTTCATTAGTTACATGAGGCTCATTTAAAAAAGACAGAGCTGTACCAGTCACTTTAGAAAGTGTTTATTCAAAAGCTTCATAGCACCATCTTGTTTTTTAAAACAACCAAATAAAATGCAGCAATTAAAACATTGGTTTTTTTCTGTTCAGCATGACACTAACTCCACCTGTGAACATATTTATGTTTGTTCTTGCTAATATAACTGAAAAATAGCACTCCTGTGCACACAGACATAGCACTGGGCCTTGATATGGGTTATCCAGTCCTAGCTCAATAATGGAAGAATAAAAACAAGTGAAACTGGAAACCATTCCCCCCACCCCACGCCCAATTCTGCTGGAAGAGAAAATTTTTTAAAGGTAATTTTTAGCAGTTTCAATTCTTATGTCCCCTCCAAGACTTCAGCAAAACTAAAAATGTAAATATAGAAAATATTTTGGGCATTCTTTTATGGTACAAGCCAGACCATGGATGGTTAATTTATAAGTATCTCAATGTATTTGTTCTAACAATCACATAGCTGTTAATTCTAAAGGGCCTTTTATGGCCATCTTTTCTAGGGAAAACACTGGTCAAAATAATTTCACTGAGTTACTATGCTGATTTTTATTAAAAATTTAAGGTAAAATCAAACTGCCATTGACAGTACTTGTAATACATTTTCATTATGAGTTTTTCCCTTTTCCCTTTTTAGTTTTGCAGAGTAGCCTGTCTGAGAGCTTTATTCAGCCAAGTCAGTAAAGCGCTATTTCCCAAAGATCCTTAACTTACATTTCAAGAATATGGACCATGCTGAGTGCTTGGTCACATTATCATTTGGCTATGGCTTCCAACCACTGGAATTCTCTATTGCATCTACTTCTGGTTGACCATTAAGAGGCAAATATTCTGTAGTTCACTTGGCTAAAGCCCCCATAGGGTCCCAAGCTGGCAAAACAATTGGTTCCTGCTGCATCACTGCCAAGATGTCTTCCGGTACATGCTTCTTATCCACCACAACTTCRTACACGTACTCAGAAAACCAGTCATCAGTCATGATCAGGTAACCTGGAGATGAAAACAGTTCATTACACCAGAGAACCATTACCAATACAGTGAAGCAGTCACATATACAGTTTCACCTATGAATGATGCATTACAAACAGGACCTAGTCATACTTCATCTCTCAAGACAAAGAAAAAAATATCAACGAAATTAACATACAGGCTAACCGAATTGTACTTCATGTGCACTGAAAAGACCAAGCAAGAAGCCTGCTAGGAAAAACAAGACCCAGAATATTCATCATTTATGCTTCCTCTGTTAAAACAGGCATTGAAAATACTCAAGTAAATTACAATGCCTTAAAAAAACTTAGTATTTAAGGCAGAATGTAAAATTATCTGAGTATCTGGCTTTAGAAGTTTTCAGGATTTTGGTAAGAAAAGGGAAGTTTTCCAGGTGAATATCCAAACCATCTTTGGCTTAAGAAAACTTTGCTGGTTTAGTTCTTGCAGTGAGAGGAGGCAGCCATCTGCTTTCCTCAAACGTAAAGCCACCTAAACCACACTTTGGCTGAACTAAATCTTAATTTTCCCTTAATATAATTCTCACTGAGAATTTCGGTGAACAGCCTTTGAACTGGGAGAAAAAAAGAGTCACATTTAGAGTATCACAGGTTTTAGCAGAAAGCTACCATTGGAAACAAACTATTCAAGGTGAACTGAAAATAAGAGTGGCTGGGAGAAAGCAAGCATTTAGAAGACAGACAAGAAGGCTTTATGTAATAAAGTTCCTCGTGTCCTTATACAGTATCATCATACAATCAAATGAAACAAGAAAATGTCCAAAGAATATGGACAATAAATGCATTTATCTACACCATCTTGTTTCTAAAGCAAGAGATCAGATAATTCCCATAAATTAAAAACCCTATCAATTGTAATCCGAGCTAGAAGCCATTTTGGAAACACTGCCAGAAGGGAGCTGCCTTGATTATTCTCTTCAGGATATGAGTTCTTGGGACACACAAAAACCTCTCACTCCCAAGAGCCAACAAGTAATTGCACCCTGAGAGGATAATGAACTCTCCTGCTGACATCCTGTATCTCAAAGCTTGACAGTGCTGATTAGGATCGCAGTGTCTGAACAAGAAGGAAACGTCAAGCAGAACTTCAGAACATGCAAATAAGTAAGGTCACTCTTTGAGAAGGCCTGTGCCTGGTGTCACAATGAAAGCCATTATCAATTTCTTCATTACAAGGAGACACATACTTTATGCGCAGCAATACATATACCTAAGAGCCTGCCTAAGGCAACCCTGAGCTCTGCATTCCATCCAGGTAACAGGCAGAAGCAAAAGAAACAGAAAAGTTTATTGCATTTCTGGGTAGGGTACACAATGGAGTTTTACCTCAGGCAATTAATCTATTGCTTCTACTCAAACCATTTGTACGTTAAGGCCAGAATACAGAAAAGAACTTGGAACAGCATCATCTTGTTCTAACAGAACATAGCATCTGACTACAAAAGTGCACTCCTCTGTCTACGAGACTGGTCCACATTTCTCTAGCTTACCCAAAGGAAAACCTGAACACGCAGCATTTTAAAACTGACAAGCTGCTGGCCGGGGAGAGGTCAGTCGAGGATGAACGGTCTGCCAGTTATTGCATAGCCTAGGATTTGGGCACCTGAAAATAAAGCCCTCGCAAAGTTCCCGAAGGACCTCATACAAGCCACTTTGTGCTTGTGCCTTAACTCCTCCACAGGGAGAACACATTAACAAAGCCATTCTGTCATAGTGTACTTACAGGATGATATATATACACACATAGATGAATAAAGACACTAAGTGTCTACAGTTAAATCCTTAAAATGTCTTCATGCAGAAGAGTAAGTATGCAACAGTCAGTACAAGAGATTAAAAGAGTCAAAGGGCAGCTGACTTCTAGCTGGAGATGTACCACAAGAAAGTTCTTTTCATGCCAAAACAAGCAGATGGACCCCTATCAAATGGATGTGATAATGTGATTTAGTGTTCCCCTCTTGCTTGCTTTTAAAAAAAGATATCCGATGGGATAAGCTGGGTTCAAAGTTAGGTAATAATGTACTGTGTCTCCAGAACAAAAGAGTAAGCAGAATAATTAAACTTGCCTGTATGGCTGACAAAGTGCCAGTGAAACACAGAAAGGAAATATTTGACTGGGAAGTGACTTTTTTACCTCAAAAAACAAGCAATGTTTGTCAGCAGCTGTGTTCATTCCTTGAGGAAAAACAGACAGGATTCCAAGAAACACTTTTACAACAGATATGAATGTAATTACTAAATATTTAGGAGAGGCAATGCTAGGCTGTTCCCAGGGCTTCCCCTTCTCCAGGGGAAGCGCTACCATAAGAATTCAGTTCTGCCTACTCCGCAGAGTGTGAGCATATAAATAACTTCATCCCATGATACCCAAACCAGGAGTCAGTGATTTCCAGTCCCACACCATGCAAGTCTGGGGAAACAGGTGTTACCTGGCACCTTAGACCACACTCAGAGCAAAGCAAGAAGGACCCCATGTGAAAAAACACTTCCATTTCCTACCAACAATAAGTCATTTGTTTGTTTTTTTAATGACTCAGTCTAGTCTCTGGTGTTTTGTTGCAGGCTGTACCCTTTATCATCCTGTCCAAGAAATAATGGAGTTGGGGCTTACTTGTATCCCCCACACCCAACTGGGCCTCAACTGGGATGTGCCAAGTTTAACATCATTCTTGGCTTCCTCTTTACTGATGTGGATTCTGGTTCTCTGCACTGGACTTATCCAAGCACAGCTTACCAATTCCTTAACAAGGCAGATAAGATAAAAAAATCACTGCCAGACAGACTCCGTGGCATAGCAAGAGAGCTAGGACAGACTACAAATCCCCACCCTCCTACATCAGCTAGTACTGGATGCTGAAGAGCGAAAAAGCAGAGCAGGATGAAGGGGAGGAAACCCTATCAAGCTACCTCTTCTAATGTTTGAGAATGAGCTCTGAAGGCTATGTCCAATTGCCTTTAGCTCCACAGCGGGTTGTTTGGTCCATACCTAAGAAAATCACGCAGGGATTCACCTCCCTGAAACAAGTAGTCTGAAAAAGAGTCAAGCTTCCTAGTTCTGATGGGATTTTCTGTCAAGGCACTTTTCCAGGCAACTCCCTAACCAAAACAAAATGTAGACAGTGAGCAAGACTTTCCAGAGACCATGGTCTCTACCAGTACAAAACAARTAAGTGACAGTGACTCACCCAGAAAAGTTCACATAGATGGCATGCCTACAATACATGCATACAAGGTACRGGCAGGGTTTATTCAAGTCACTCGGGTCCTATTATATTTCAAAGGAACAACTAGCTCCTCTTAAATGGCTCTAGAAGAACTTACTCTTGAAAAGTGAATCCGTATTTGGAAAAGAGTTAATGTCTAAGGAGAATAAACCGTTACTGCAAACCAAGTAGCAAGTTAAGCTTACAAAGCTGGCAAATAAGTTCAAGTAATACTCAAGACTAGATAACTGGGTTAATTTAGTGTTATTCCTAACTTAAAGCCTGAGGCACTACAGTTCTTTCATTTCTAGTTGCTGTAGTTTTTGGTTTTTGATTTTTGATTTTGGATTACATGCTCAAAGTGAAGGTGGCCAAAAATGCATGCAGCTCTCCATGTGCATCAATCACAGCCTCTGCAGCTCCGTCAGAGCACTCACTGATGCTCCAGCCCAGTAACACTAGCACAGAACTGCTGCTGTTCAGTCAGCTCAACAGGTACAACTTTTACTAGCAGTGTCAGGCTTCAGCCTACTGCACTGTGGTTTGGGAGTAACAGCCAATATCCTGAACTTGAGCCCATTCTGCAGTTCTAATAAAGAACAACTCTGAACCGTGGCCAAGGAGCATATACGACTAGCACAAYCAAAGTTGCTGACAGACACCTCTTAACTTCAGAGGATTTGGAGTACTAACCAAAGTCCATGCTGAGCAGTTGTAAAGCAAGCTGAGTAAGGCACTTCCTTCCTGGAAGCATTCCTCTAACACTAGTAGCATCTAACATCACAAACCAAGTATCTGGAGTGTCTCAAAAAGTGTTCTGACAGTAAGAGCACAACTAACCAGGCATTTTTATATTTTATATTCTCTATTATACATAAAGGTGCTTAACAAAGTAGTTACTAGTTTGTATTTGGAGACAAGAAAAGTTTTGATGTTACTTCTTTTTAGTATTGATTTGGCTTCTTTACTTAATCCAACATTCCAAAGTACATTTTACTACTGTCACATTGATGAGCCTTGAAGGCTGAACATCAACACAGTTCCATTGTTTTGTCAAGATGAAAGATTTTTATTGGAATACTTTGCTGCAAATGTATACAGCTAACTCAGAACAGACGCTACTGCAAGACCAAGGGGCCAGAACATAAGACTCTGTTCCAAGAATATTCTGTTTTAGTTAGCTGTTCATGTATAAGATATCAAAAGCTTATGAATAAGACCACATCCTAAAAAAAGAGTTTTCCGGAAATAGTCTATTCCCAGAAGAAACCCCAGACATCCTGGGAAATTTCAGCCATACCAAATCTTGTAAGCACAACATTTGGGATTAATCTGCAACAGAAAAATGTGGTCAGCAATGACTATTGTGTTATGCCCTGGGACACACTGAAATCTGGCTTGGCATGCTCATCAGTGAGCTTATCATGCCATGGCTCAGTCCACATCCGGCATGTCTCAGATAGGAGATGACAAAAATCATGGAGATCTCGCTCTACCCCAGTCATTTAGGAAAAGCTAACTGACTGCAGGCCTTAGCGGAGCAAGTAGAAATGCTCTCACACATCAGCTCTGCTCACCTAGGGCCAAGGGAGGTCAGAGCTGGGTCTCTAGACCAGGCAGAGAAGCACTCTCTGGTCATCCCCAGGCTGAGCAAGGAAGCAACTAGAAGCAATTTCCTAAGCCACTGCTCCGCTGTGACTCACCATTCTGCCCACACTGCCTGCCCATGTGCCATGCCGGGCTGGCACATCCACCCCGCTACAGCCCTACAGCACTCACAAATCCTTTTTAAAAGAGCAGGCTGAGACAGTCATCAACAAGAAAGCAAGTTCATGCAGAAAACCTGGCATGAGCTGAGCTGCATGTAACTGGATTTTGTTGCTAGTGCTTGTCGTACCAGAGAGGAACACTGCAAGGATGCTGCAGGTCATGTTTTCAGCACAGCTTTAGAAAGGTAACCAGAACTATGATTTTTTTTTTTAGACAGGTGTTAGAGGTAGAACAGTTTACACTGCAGCTGTTCACAGCACAAGCTGGAACCAGCTATACCCTCATTTCCTCATCTACAAAATCAGTAAGTAAGAGCTTGCAGTGATTGACAAACAGTGCTTTAAAAATATAAACCACTTAGGTTTCACACATGACTCGGGAAGATTATTTAAGTAATATCAGCCACAGCCAGCATAAGGTCCCAAAGATGAGACAGCTGTAGTGTACAGATTTAAGCTTAGCTCTGGTACCAAAAACTTTAGTACATTTAAGTACTGCAGTGAAGTCTTTATTTCTAATCTCATACCAGAAGGCGAAAGCATTTCTTTACAGTGCAGTTCTTGGAAGTGATCCTATCTTATTTGATCCTGTGAAGCATGTCTTATCTATTGTCCCTTCATTAAAAGATCGGTTTACATGCCCACTGGAATTCTTGGTATTTCAGGGAAGTACTACTATAGTACTACTATATTTTCAGACTAATACTACCAGATTTTTCAGACTTGTGTTCTGCAGCAAAGGATTATGAGCAACAAAATAACAAAGGTTCTGCTCTCTCCCTACTACACTTGTCAAACTCCTACAGCTGCTGCTTTTTTTTTTTTTTGACAGGGATAATAGCTGGCAATTTACTTGTGATCAACAGCAAACTGGTATACAACACTCAGGAAAATAAGCAGCTTTACAGCAATAAACTAATCAACCTTAAAAAAGTTATTTTATCAAAGTTTAAATATTTCATTACATGAACTTTATCTGAAGTCTACCAGTATCTTCCCATTACCTTCCACACACAAATTAAACGGTGTGGTTACTGGATTATCAAAAGCTGTAGTGCAAGGACAAGATATGCCTCACATCATTGAGCTATACTCAGCATTCCAGTTCCAGCCTCCATAGGGGCTTCTGTCAACTTTGTCCTCCTGCCTTTGGGACAAAGATGCCCTGTCTGCCAAGAAGTGTCAGCATCCATCACTTATGGCCATCTCCCAAAAAATGCAATTGCCTCTGCAGTTGAATTTGCAACCGCAGTGTCAAGTTTATCCTGTGACATTTCCTGCTTCTCCATTCAATGCTTACATTCGATTTACTTAGATGTAAATCACATTTAAGTGAAGAACGTGTGTCTTCCAGGAATACAGTGCCATAACTCAGTGATCCACATGCTGTTTGCAGGCTTGTTTCATGCATGTCCTGGTGAAGGACACAGCACATCCTCTTTCCACCTCCTTATTACCAAACACTAAGTTCAGATTTCTGTTCCTGTGACTATAAATTACTTTACCTTTATTACCACGGTCTTCACCCCAGGAGTTTTCCACTCTCCATTTTTCAAATGCCTCTTCTTGCCCATCCTGTGACAAAACAAGTCAATGGCTATTCAGTAGGGAAGGACCACRTGAGTTTATAGCAGCCAACCCTTCCAAGTCTAAATCCAGCACCAGCAAGCCTCAGAGTTCCACTCCCAGAAGTCTACAGGCATTGGCGAGTTTCAGACAATGGTTTCTTGCTAATGGTTGGAGAAATGTAATTTTCTAAAATACCTGTCTATCCGCTTACAAAAAATGAGGAAGTGTGGTCAAGAAGAGAGCCTGCAATAAATATTTATTTTAACCAGAAAACTTAAATTGAACTAAATTCAAGTTTGGACTTAACTGACTGACAGAATTTAAGCAGCCTTCCCTATCACCTGTCAGGACATGTCATGCATTCTGCATTTCAGAGGGGCCCCTTGCTTGAATGAGGAATCAGAGGAAAGGAACAAGGGCAATGAAGCAACTGCAATAATTCAGAACAGTATTAGTAAGAGCAAGTGCAAACACTTGAAGAATCTAGCTGAAGGATACAGGTCCAGGTCTGGTGCTTTGAAAGATATACAAGGCTTCTAACGAGCATGAAGTACATTTGATTTCATGTTCATGCTGTATTCTAGCCTGCACTGTGTATATCTGAAGTCTGGTTCAAATCTACCAAGTACATAAAAGCACTGAAAACAGCTTCATAGGCTTGCTGTGCCACAAAGTGAACTGTTGCTTCCTTCAAGCAGCCTCTCATGAGGAAACAGCAAGTCCCTTGAGAAACCAAAGAATAGTTACTCTTTTGCTACTACATTATTATTTTTTAAATGCAAAAAACTAACCTGGAAAACACCCCACAAATCCATTTTTAATATTCAAAGGAATATTGTTGTATTGCTTCTATTCTCACTTAAAAAAATACAGGCAGTCCTTAAAATGAGACACTCGAGAGCTACTCAAGACTGATAAGTCAACTCTTGATGCCATTGGACAGACACTGGGATAAACACGTTTATGTACATTAAGTTTTTAAGCAAAAGGTGCATTTAATCCACATCAATTTTTTATGTTGTAAAATCATAATAGGATTTTTTAAATCTTCAAAGCCTTTTTATGAAGTAGGTAAATCCARAGTATTACATTTTACAACTCGGTTTATCAAAGCTCCTTTAGATTAAGTTAAGGTTTAATATAAGACAACATGTTCAAGCAAAAAGTAGAAACAACTTAGTCCATTTTGAATGTGGAAAAGCCTCTAAATGCTGAACTTGTTCTAGGATAATTTCTTTTAAACTATCTTTTGATTTTAGAGATATCATCCATCATGTACTGATATCATACACATCCTTTTCTTAAAGAAATCAGGTCACATTTGATCACATTTTATGCAAATATACATTTAGGCATCCAAAAGTATGAATTTAAAAATACAGACCATGGACTATAGCTGCCAATGAAGTGCAGCCAGTAACTGGGTACAATAAGTACAAATATACACACTTCAGTTGTGAATAGATAAATAGGTTCTGAACACTAGAGAAGTATCATTTTTAGTATCTAAATGAAAAACAAGTTTTTTAAAGAGGTGTTCATGCAATCTGATGCACAAAATCGAAGTGTTAAGAGCTCAGAACACAGAACACAACAGGAAAAGTTATATTGAGTTGTAAAAAGTAACTCAGAAAAATTCTTGTGACTCAGCAGTCCCATCTCAAGTCCTCAAACTCCAGAGCTCAAGCAAACTTTCTCAGTTACATGCAAGCTGTTATTTCTCAAGCCAAGGTCATGTTGGACAGGAAGAGATCACTTCAAAGAAACTTAACAATGACAGCTTCTGGAAATAAATGGAAAACATCAACATTGCAGATAACCCTGAGTTGTAAATTTTCACATGGTTCTTTTTACTTCATATGTGCTTTGTTACACTGCCAGGAACAGATTTAGTGGTGGATTCATCTCAGCCTACTGTCTGCCACAGAGCTATTTTGGACACCATTTTTCTTCCTAATTACGAGTAGGTCAGAGAGGTCACATGCCAGTGAGTTGCAGGAGGTTAAGATTCTTGCAAAGTGCCTCCTACTGGCATTTTAACAGAAGGAGCTTCATGCTGTAAAATGCAGATTGGACTAACCCATGGAATGGGATAGGGTAGGAAATACTTGCTGTTATACTAGATTTCTTGCTCAGCAAGATACATCAGAATCTATTTAAAAATCAGTTAACATAGGTTTTCTGGTATCTTAAAAATAGAAGCTAACTTTCTTTTCCCTTTCTCCAATAAAAGTTTGTAGGCAGAAGGAAAGAAGCCCTTGACTTGTCTAAAATTCTTCCCTCCTTGTTAAATATTTATAGTTCTGAACACTCAGACACAAACAACACAGGGAGAATAGACGACCTAGGCCTTGTGCACCGGGGTGTTGTGGCACACATGCTGAACTCTAGCAGAACAGCTTACACACTGTGAATGAGCCCAGAACACATAAACAAGCTGCCAGATTATTCAAATACATCCATGCAAGCATCAGAACTTCTGGAGGGAGACTCTACCTTCTCGGTGACAGCCGTCAGGACCATGGCATGGGTCATCATTGATTCTCCAAAGATTAATCGTTCCGCTTTGTTCATGTTCTTGACAGAGACACCAAACACCAGCTCATGATTAAATCTATTAGAAAGCCACAGAAGCAATATCAAAAAGGATGCAGGGAGGATTCTCACTAGTAAATCAGAGAATCAGTAGACTGCGCTGTCCCAGGAGCCACTGCACAGGCGTGTAAGTTCAACTATTTTTAGTGTCAGAATAAATGCAAAAACTGATCCCGTTAGGAGTTTCTCTCACCAGATACTAGACAATCCAAATGAGTAAGAGTATTTAACAGTCACTTGTAGTGCATCTTTAAAGGATTAAGATTTTAGCTTAACAAGTGAAAAAAAATTTCTGCTGCTGCTGAATTACTTAAATATATTCTTTTTGGGTATATAATCCAAAGTATGGACAAATTAGTTTCTTAAGCAGCCGAAGCACTGTTATGTCCTAGCCAAGTATCCCAAATGGTATTCTGTTTTGATTTTCTACTTACATATTCATGTCATTGATTCCCAGCTTGCTATAGAAGTGCTTTGCAACATCACAGCCAAACCACACAGCCTACAAATAGAAGGAAGAGTCATGTCTAGGCCATAGCCCAGTGAGTTTTACATTACAAGAGTTGCACYGTGCCATCCATGAAGAGAAACCAAACAAACCTCGCCATCCTTAATAGATGCTGCAGCCAATTTTTTCAAGACATCAACAGGCTGGTTGTTATAGAGCGTTTTCCTGCCTCCTACCATGTTGCCCAGGTACTCCACTGTATACAGCCTGTTGTACGGGTTCTGAGGTCGAGGATCATTCACTAGACAAATCTGCCAAAAACCAAGATGTCATAAATTAAGGTGCAACTTAACTGAAATCTTTGAGAAGTGAAGCTAGGTGGATTTCAGAGTATTGCTTTTGTCCCAGCTAGCTGTCTGTCCCATTAGCAAAAAAGCCGCTTGACTGAAATACCAGGTTTAAGTTTTGTTTGTTTTATAAGTTCACCTCATAATTGTGGCATAGCAGCTTTGCATGTTATTCCTGCTCTCTAATGGCTCTCTTATGGCATTTTATGGCTGCTTAGGTCATTACATATTTTATCATTACAAAATCATCGCAGAAGTGCAATGCAAGATCACAGCTAATTGAAGGGTAGCGCACAAACAGGAGAATGGGGAGAAAAAAYGTAAGGCCATCTTTGACTTGTGGGAGCGGTACCCATCCCATATGGTGCAGTTATAGGGGTGCACAGTACGCTTGCAACGTGGAAAATAAGTGGCTTAGCAGCAACAAAAGGTCTCRGGAAGCTACCACCTTTCAGCACCCCCAACCTTGTCCTCCATGTTGAAGTAAGGCTTCACATGCTCATTGTAGAACTGGACCGGTGTCACAGGGCCATATTTCTGGTAGTTCTTCTCCTTATCCCGGAACTCCCAGCAGAAGGTCTCCGGAGGGCTGCCCAGGCAAGTACTCACTATTCTGAATACCTGCCCAGAGAAGCAAACAGCTGTGAACTTGCTGAAACATGCAGGTCTGCCTCTCCTAGCACAGCAATGCCATTGATGTATGGATTTCTCCACATGAGAACCAACTGGAGAAATGGGATCTTAACGTCCACCTTTAAAGAACATGAATAAATGTACACATGAATTATTTGCATTCAGCTCTGGAAATCTAGGTGTTTCAACAGTTCAAAATCAATCTGAAAGGCCACAGAAAGTCAACATCTCTCTCCATTCTTACACTCTACATCCTCAGGCAAACTATCAGGCAAAACAGAAGCTTAAGGTTGAACATATAAATTCCAGGTTATCCCAGTAATGCAGCAGCCAAAAGCAAAAGCCAATATACTGCCCAGTCTCATTCCAACATTTCGTAAGTAATTCTGAAGCTCCTCCAACAAGATACTTTCCCAGTGCAAGAGACTATCAAACTGATTCTGGAAAGGTTTAAGCATTCAGCATCACCTGTTCCACGAGGTGGTTTGCCCCACACAGAGACAAACTGGACATTCTAACATGTATATAGCAAAGCATTTTATCCCAGTGTTTCCCCTGTACTAATCCCTTTTTTCCTGGATTGTTCATTTGGATTTCAAAGATGGGCCTTTTCTTCTTTTCAAAAGCCTAGAATAATCTTTTTGTCTGTTTTAATACATTTAACAATGTCTTGGTTTAGGGTTGAGCTGGCAGGTTATGTAATTTAATTCAAGATCCCTGCCTGTTGACTGTGACATCCTTCACAGCTGGCAGCTTTCTTTTAGCTTTTTAGCACAAAAAGTTGGCCAGATTTCAAGTCATCAGCCTCCCTATAAATCAGAATATGAAACTGCACTTAAGAATCACTACTGTACTTTCTCATAGTGCTTATCATAAAACGTGCTAACGCACAGGCAGTATAACTAGATGACTGTCTTTAGGGATATTTAGCAGGACCTGCCACAGGTACTCTGGGGACAGAGAATTCAATCACATTTAAACAGCTCTGAATCTGTTTTACTTCAGCTGAGACTGGTCTACTTGAGCTCTGTCCATGTCTTGAGCACAAGACAAGTCTTCTCCTTGCAAGGAACCAACAGGTTATTTAAAATAAGAGGAGGGGGAATAAAATCTCAACTGCACCTTCTGCACTAGGATCCAATGTCTGTGGTTTGTGCCAGCTTTCCTAGACTGTCAGTCTTCACACTTTCCTCTCACTGACTTTTCACAGGAGAGGAGACAGAATACCTTTCCCAAAGCTGACTTACTCTTTCTGGAGCTAGCTGATTTATATGGATCCTAAGGCTCCATAAGAACTAACTTTGTGCTAGTGTGCACTTTGTGCTGACGGCAAAAGGAGTGCAATGCTCATGCTAAGTAACACTATTTGGCTGTGCACAATACACAAATAAAGGTGTTCTTGCTCCAAGCAATTTAACAAAAAAGTGAAGAGATTAATTATGAGTTGAAACAAGGGTGTGGGCTTAATGTTTTTACTGGAGGAACTCACACATTTCTCAATAAAGATGTTAAAGAGTCAATGTAAATCCCTAAGCTGCTATAAATATTTAATTTTGCACAGACTGCACAAAAGGTAGCATTTGCTGCGGATACACCCACATTACCTCAGATAGCCTCATCTCTCACCAGTTGGGGTTATGAAAACAAAGTCAGAAAAATGCCTAAAAGGAGAGCAACGAGCAAGCGGGCTCCAGCCAGAGGAAGGAAAATGGAGACAGAAGTCTCAAGTTAACAGAGGCAGTGGAGCCTGGGAATGGCCTCCCTCAATTGTTTTGCCACCACACCCATTATAGGCCATCTCTTAGTATCTCACAAGCTTCCTCTATCAATAAATAAAATAAGTAGACATATTTAAACTAAAAGGTGACTTATATCACTCTAGTGACAACTAGAACCAAGATAAGGCAAACATAGTGGCTTGTGCTAAAAAATAAAATGAGTGAGGAGGAGAAAAGGACACTCCTGATAAGTAAGAGTCTACAAAGAAGAACAGTAAAGGAAGAAAAATTCAATCACATGCACTGCACTAATTTCAACTTCTAACCTGCTGTGCACTGGTTTGATAAGAAGAATGTTTATACAGTTCTGGAGTGAATATTTAATCTTGTGTTCCAGTACAACTGCCCCATTTTAGCTAGAGCACTGCCTTCCAGCATGAGTAAACCAAGATTTGCTATGCAAACAAGACTTCACAGAACAAAACCAAGCTCTGCTTTGCCACATACAAAAGTAGATGCAATACCACTTATATACATATAAACACATGAAATAAAAGAGTGATCTCAAACCTTTAAAACTAAGTGGTTTTAAAGTATACAAGACAAGTGCAATTGCACATTTCAACTACAAAGTTTATTGAAAATAAATCCACTTAAGTTGCAGACCACTGTTACTGCTGCAGGAGAAAATACCGTGTTAACTTCAGAGAATTAAGCATAACCTTGTTACAGAACAGACAAATTGCAATCAGTTAATAAGCCTTTAATGCCAGTTCCAGGATCCCTTGTCAGAGGGCAAGATGCTCTAAACAAAGGAAGAGACGTTTTCCAGTGAACTGTATGTCATTGCCCTAAAAATGAACATCTCAGAAGCTTTTGATGTCTGCTGTAAAATCCTCCAAGGGCTTTTGGACACACACASTGGATGTAAGTTCTATTAATTCACTTTTGAACTAAGTGCTGATTGGCAACATACTGGGGTAAGCTCAAAGCACAAAATTACTGTTGATCTTAAGGCATACATTTCATAAAAGTTTGTTTCAATAATATAACCAATGAACATGAATCAGTTTTTTTTTAATCTAATCTTAAAATTAGATAAAAAGAAGCTACAGGTTTTTACATGAAGTGCAAAGATGAATTTCCAAAAACCAAACCAACACATTAATCAATACTTGCATATTAGTGGAACTGCCTGMAGCTTTACAGAAATAGCCCAAGGTAGGTTCTGCCTAATACTGATGTTTACTGGATTGCAGAAAAACTAACATGCATAACCAAAACATTTGATTTCTTGAGTCATCTAAAGAGAGACATTAAAACCACTGGGTCACTTTGCATTGCATGTTTGAGAAAGAAATGAAATATATACTTCTTTTAAAATGCATGCACTTGGTCAAACTAAAACAGCCTGAACTTTTAAAATTACTTTTGGCCATTTAAGAATCAAGTATGAGGACTACTGAATAAGAAAAATGACATGTGTCACTGTCATATTCAGTGTGAACAGATGGAGGGCCAGCCACCACACACACACTGCATACTACAGACTTGCTGATTGATTTGATTTTGAGTTAATTCACACAGCCAGAAACAGATGCTGCAATTCCTTCCTCTGCTGCCCCCCCCCCCAGTATCAGACCACAGCTGGATTCAGCCTTGTGTTCAGCTCACATCTTTTCCATAATGCAGAGAACTCCCTTTTGTTGTTCTTTTCTGCTCTCTTGTGGGGAACTTCTGCAACAACACTTGTGCTGTAAGATTTTACATTCAAAGCCATCAGAAAGCAATTTTCAACCTGCCTCTTTCCTACTATTTATAAAAGCCTGATAGGCCACTATTTTGACCTCTCTTAAGATACAAAATGCTGCTTTCCTACAGAAAGGGGCAGACGTCTCTAAAATGTCATAGTTCTGGAATCTATAAATTCAAGATATTTGTCTGGAAGTATTAGAAAAACTCAGAATGAGATAAGCAACAAGCCACTTCAAAAAAATTCACTTGAATACCTCCAAGCACACTGCCATACAAAACATTCCTAGTTAGGCAAACAAAAGGGACTTGTTTTGGGTGATCCAGTTGCTATAGAACAAGAGTAAGCAAGAAATCTCATCCATCCTAGCCTCGTGTTCCAAGAAGAGTCATGTCACACAAGTATATTTACCTCTTCTATCATTGTGTCCATTGCAGCACAAAGTTCTCCTTTAATTGTTCCACTTTCCACCATATTTCTTAGCCGCAAACAGTATTCTCTCATCTGTTTAAAGAGAAAGTAATTTTATTATTACGGTATGAAAGGTGCCACCTAATCAGTTTTCAGGACTTCTTATCAGGTTGTTTGAAGCACCTATTTTACTCTTCATAACATGTTTTCAAAATGAAAAGAAAATCCCTTTCAGAAGGCTTTTTTTAAAGAATCAATATCTAACAAATTCAAGGTAATTGAATGATTTAAAAGTAAAAGATCACAAAAAAAATCAGAAATTAACAAATAGTTGCAACTCAGTTACTATTTCCAACCATTGATTTGAAGCTTACAGCCATTAGCTCTTCTTAAGGCTTGATTTCTCTCGGTTCCGTAACTGATGCCGCAACATCCATACACATCACCACCTCTGTGACTCACAGAGAACAGACTGTCTTCATACTGTAAAATTTATTTTGCAATTCTAATGCATAATTGATCTCTTGGTTGATAAAAAGAATGGAGCATTTCCCCACTTGCATGCAGAATTGCAGTAAGAAGAGCACACACTTCCCATTACTGTCACCATCCATAAGGCCAGGAACAGTGAGTGGGGCTCCCACAAGACCAGCTGGTTTGCAACATTCAAGACTAGAACAACATTAACACCATTCATTATGTCTAAGCTCATTTCAGCACGTTTTACATTTTTTATGTGGATTTCAGCAGGCAATTTTCCCTGAGCATGTAGCATATGAACTGGAAAAAAACCATAATCAAAGCCCACTGTAAAAAAAGCTTTAATTGCCTTTTTATCTAGCTACCTACACTAGCATCTTCCCAGATTAATTCACTTCTGTAGTTCAGGGAGCAAGCTTAGACCTCCCTTCAGACAAAGCTGCACACTTCTATACTGAAAGCCGATTTTTAAGATTCAGTGTTTTGAAAATACTTTTTTTTAATCTTTTCCATCAAATTTGGCAGTAATCTCTAGAAACCTTGGCACACTGATAGATGAAATACTGAGGGTGCAGAAGAAAGTCAACCTACAGGCCAAGTGCTAGTTTTGCAGAAACAGACTTAATCAGCAGCACATCAAGAATTAACTTTTTGGAAATTTGAGGATTAGGAACAATTGCTACTACAACCACCTGAGGTACTTTCAAGCTACTGAAGCCTGGCAACGGCCATCTTCCATAAACACACTTTCCTGCTCCACGTTTCAAGATCAACATCAGACTTTGCTGAGACTTTAGGCTGCTTTTTAAATAAAAGCAAGTTAAGTTGCTGAGATGCACTTAATAGTTTGGTCAATAAAGAGAAATGAAGGTGGCTAGGAACACCTGGAGCAGGGTCATTCCCATCCCCTCCCCTTCTTTAATTGTATCACCTACATCAGTTTTACCTTATGATTCAAGATCTCATTCATCCTTCTAGTAGCCTCTGTGGTATGAGACTCTGGGAAGTATTTCTTGGGGACAACACCATACTTTTCTAAAAGAAAGTAATAAAACTATGGGTTAACAATTGTCTTTTCCACACAGCAGATGCTAGTGCTTCCGCTTATACCCGCATAAAAGCTAAATATAGTTGGGTTTTGTGCCGAGATTATAAGGGAAAGTCTCTTATTTAAAGGTTACAAATACTCAAAGTTTACTCAAAAGTTCTAAACTAATTAGTGCTTTTTAAGAAGCTCTTTTCACCAGAAAACCAATTACTTGAAAATTAAGCTCCTGAAATATCTTCTAAACAACTGAGCCTCTTATGAATTATTCCATGTATTTTATCTAAGGTTAAGTGACTAACTTCCCAGCCTCCCTTCCTCCTCAACATTTATAACACACAGCTCAATTGCTTCCTACATTATGGTACCAATCAAAGATCACATCATGCAAGGCTCTGGATGTAACAGCAGCATCCAAAATCTTCTCTGCCCTGACTAAATATTTATAACAATTGGATGGGAAAAAAGTAACCTCCAGGCTTCAAAGAAACAACTTCCTTTTGTGATTTTAAACTTACATTATTGGCTTGTTGACTTATAAAGGTGTCACATTGTTTCACAATACAAATGAAGGCAACTGCCAGTGTAATTCAGACACAGAGAATATCTCCTTAGTCAGCGTAARGAGGATCCCACTTAAACTGCATCTTTGGAAGACCAGCGTTGCCACATTCCACATCATTTCCCTCTCACTGATCTTTATATCATCTTTCTTCAGGCTGCAACTCTTGAGTAGTTCTGCTTCTGCCTTGTAGACACACCCTGGTCTAGCAATGTTTTTTCCTTACTATGTGCCCTAAAAATTGTATACATGGATATAACAAACGATGTMGAGTTGATGACTGAAGTAAAAGGGAATTGAACGTTTTTACTAAATGGAAAGTCTGGGATATCTAATTACTTCTGTTGACCTTCTAAGCTTCTATCATCAGCAGCAATGTGCAAGAGTGAAGATCCCAGACAAGATTTAGGCCTAATATTTATAAGCTGGCATGAAAAAGGTCTTTGATTAAAAACAGGTAGTGGCTAATGGCATCATGTTCCTTAGCAAACTCCCAGGTCTCAAACTCAATTTCTTCTTCTATTTCATTCCTCATCTCTCAAACCAGTGTGCAATTTCCCAAAGGGCTCCTAGTGACCAATTCTCTTACCAATAATGTTAACCAACATATCCCACTGTCCACCATCATTTGTGGGGTTGGAGAGCAGGAACTGTATCAGTCTTCCTTCCACAGGCTCCTTTTTCTGAGCTGTTTCCACAAAGGCATTTAAAAAGTAGTAACAACGTTCGACCTGGAATGGACAGACAGGAAAAACAGATATTTTAAGTGTGACATTGTGCATTAATTCATTCCTGAGCATTCAGTTCTTTGGAAGTCCTAACTAGATGAAGCTACCTTCTGCTCATCTACCGAAGTGCTTATTTTCCCTCTAGCATTCCACGGCTTATCCTATAAACTTATTTCTGTCACAGACCAAATATTTAGGAGTGAGTTAGCACAGAGCTTGAGGGTAGGGGAACAGGAAACATGAAGCAGAAGTTATGCAATGAAGCCTGGCCCAAACTAGTACTAGATTTTCTCGATTTCCCTTAGGGGGAAAAAAGCAGGCACACAGCTTGCAGATCAGTAGGTCACAAGCACAACTGAAAGCTCAACAGAAAGTTAGTCATGTTTCCCCTGAGCCTCCTACAAGTAACTTTTGAAATACGCACGACACTTGAAAGAAGATTTTTACTATTCCAAAACATTAACATCTTGACAACTCACTTCTCAAGTTGAAAGTCCCACTCTGTTCAACCCACATTTAAAATACATATTTAAAGAACTTTTCAAGTTTCTTCTCGTGTAGATTTTCCACCTGGCTTGTTAAGACGGTCCAGCCTAAAAGAAATTCTGTCCCAATACTAATACCCGACTGCGTAAGCCATCCTAGCACAACCTGCGACCTGTACTACTGTACCTTATCCCAGAAAAAGAGATACGACTGGCTGAATTCAAACTCTTCAATGTTGTATTTCTTCATGAAAGGAAGACGCATTGCATTGAGACAGGAAAAGATCCAACATCTCCCTGAGAGATCAAAGGAACAAGAATTAAACCGGAATGTTTAAGAGCTGCGTAAGATTTTTTTTTTTTTTTTTAAACACAAGATTCATGACACCGTTCCGCCTCAAGCCTTTGGCCCGCAGTTCTGGCTGGGATTGTAAAATACCAAAAAGCTCATAAGACGTTCAGAAATCTTTTACTGTAAATGCAGGTCTCAACTGATTTTATCTTATACTACACAGAAGGGAAAATAGGCAAACGCTGCAAGTCTAAAGACTGTTATTAACTCAAGAGGATGCTGCAGGGATTCAATTTTGCTCTGAGCCTGACAAAAGGACTTCAGAGGCAGCCGTGGCTCCCAGGAGCGCCGTCAGCATTACATCATTCATTCCCCAAACGCCACAGCCGCCGAGGGAGCGCACCCCTCCTCACCGCCAGCACCGACCCCCCACGCTGGCAGCCGGGGAACCCCTTACCGGAGTTCTTCTGGTTGGTGACGGGCTTGCCCTCGGCGGGCACGGCGTGCTGGAAGACCTGCACCGTGTCCTGCACCACCTGCCGCTGCAAGCACACCTCCAGCGGGTCGTTGCACGTCGCCACGTTCTGGGCCAGCAGGAACTGGGGCTCGGCCCGCAGCCGCCGGGTGAAGGCGGCGGCCTTCTCCGTGCTCAGCCCTGGGGGCCGAGGGGCAGCCGTCACCGCCGGCCCCGCAGCTCCCCCCCGC
>JAYKAV010000378.1:70184-174880 GCA_035582835.1 Phoebastria nigripes | reverse complement strand
CCCGCCCCTCACCGCGGGCGTTCATGGCACAGGCGGCGCGAGCTCCCGGAACGGAAAGCGCCGCTCAACGGCCGGGCCCACCGCAGGTCTCGCGCCCAGGCGGAAGCGGCTCTTATAGCCCCGGCACCGGAAGCAGGAAGAGGGGCCCCACGCAGCGGCCGGGGGAGGGGGCTCGGCGCCGGGGGAGGGGGCGGAGGGGGACGGCGCGGCGCGAGGGACAAGCTTGAGGCGGTTGCGCGCGGCGTTGCGGCGGCGGCCGCGCGGGGGCGCCGCGGGCTCCATCCCCTCACACCCCCCCCCCCCCCCCCGCCACGACCCCGGTTCGAGAACGTTCCGCGGCGCCGCCTGAGGCAGCGCGCGGCGGTGCCGGTGGCCGCGGCCTCCCCGCCCCGAGGAGCTCCATTGCTGGCGGCTGCGTGTGGCTGGCCCGGGTGCGGCTCCAGGCAGCCACGTTCCCTCAGGGCTGGTGCAACCCCTGGGCGAGGGAGGCCCCACTGGAGCATCCCCATCCCGCTGCCCCTGGGCTCTACCCCCAGGGTGTCACCCCCTGCTCTGCACTTAACGGGAGGGCTTGAAACGGGTCTCTGCAGCAGGCGGTGTCGAGGCCGGGCGCCTGGGAGCGTGAGCTGGCACCAGCGTTGCACGGTGATGGCCCTCCCTGAGCGCTGGTGAACGTCAGTCAAGGACACGCTCCGGGTCACAGTGCGGAGGCGTCCTGTTGAGTAACAGCCCTGCTCCGCCGAGAAGAGTTATTTGCGCGTCGCAGACTCGAATTGATTTACGGCACACGGTGTTTATTGACGGTGTTAGTAATGTACCATTCCAAGACACGATGAGGCCTTAAAAGCTTGCCAGGACCTTGAGAAAAATGCTTGAGTGGCATATTTGTTGTGGGGTGGGATAGAGAGGCTTTTCCTGCCATCGCGGTGCTGGAGCATTCGCACTGAAGTTTCCACTGTGTATGATCGAGCGCTTGGGGCTGCCCCGAGCCCTGAGGTCTGCTTTCGGCCAAAGGAGATGGGAGGTGCAACAGCAGTRCAAAGTGCCAGACAGCTTTCGCCCTGGCCAACAGAAGCTGAGATGCCCATAGGATTACTGGGAAGGGGCAGCAAGTTGGTGGCCACCACCCCTAACACCCTGTGGAATGGCACTGAGGACAGGGCTGAGAAAGCAGCTGCCAGCTCAACACCTCACTTTATTTGTACATCAACATCACAATCTGTGGCAACCTGGTATGGATTCCTCTGTGGATGGATCGACAACCTGCATGCCTGACTGCACGTGCATACCTTTTAGGAATAAGCATAGAGGGCAAGATCTGGTAACAGCTCAGGCAGCCCACCCCCCATGGCGGTGCTCTAAGCAGAAGGTTAGAATGAACAGATGCAAAGAACCACTTATATTTTGAAAAGACTGTATAAACTTGACCCAGAAAAACTTGTTTCAGTGCTTTATCTCATCATCTCCCACAAGGGCTTATGTTCCACCACTAGAAATGATGTTTTCTGGGTATGCACAGGAACCTTGTGGTCTTTACCTGCAGCAAAATGAAAAGAAGAAATGAAAAATCACCTACTAGGGAAAAAAAACAAGTAAGCTGAATTCACTTGGGCTGCATTCAGCTCCAGAAAGCTTTCAGCAGGCTGGGGATACACCGTTATGTTTTTTCCCCACTGCCTCCACGCAGGCGTAGCCAGGACCCTGGGATGGCCAGGGCAAGGGCAGGAGCCCTGCCGTGCCTGGGGTGGGATCTGTGTGTGTCCTGCCATGTTCTTATGCACCTCTGCCCAGTGGGGCCTCTCCGCTGGGAGGGAAGGTGTGGGCTCATGTTAGCCAGCCAGAACAAGAGCTCGGTAACTCAGCRTGGCTGGATTTAGCGTGCTGAGTGCTCTTTTCTTTCCCATGTTCTGCCAAGGCTTAAAGAAGGGGGTTCATTTGGAAGCTGCATGAATAAGCAGTCAAATACTTACAGAGCTGTTTCACTTGATCTTTTGAAGCACTGAAAAAAAAGAAACAGTCTTGTTATCTTTTGTATTTCCTGGCCATAGGGATATTTTTACGAATATCTTGCAAGTGCATAATGCCTTCCACCTTAAAATATCTAATATTTGATTTATCTACTGGTAATTCTAAAGCAGGGGTAATATGTAGCAGTTCTCTAACAGTGGAAAGCAACACTACAAAGTAGCATAGAAAAGGTAAAAAAAAACCCAGGGCATTGCAGCAAAACAATACTAAATTTTTCCTAAGAAACTAGGGCTTTCCATACCTTAAAGATTTTATCTTTTCGAGCCACAATTCCAAAAAGTATCGTGAGTGTAACCACCACAACAGCAGCAATAACAGCCTCCTTGGGAAAAACAGGTTTTTTATCTGTCAAGAGGGAGAGGAGGTTGAATATGTGATAGATCGGTGCAGTCATATAAAACAGAACATATCACAGAGCTGTGGAAAGACATATTTCTTTTCCCACGTCTGTCACTGCTGATTTGAACTGTTGCTCTCCCTGCTGCCTGCAGACTGCCTGTGTGGATTAATCCTCTGGAAAGAAGGGAGCGAACTGAAGGAAGAATTGAAACGTCAGTCTCTGAAGAAGAAGAAGATCCCCAAGGGTGTCCAGCCATATCACTGACACAGCTAACGTTGCTTTCCTCCCTGTTCTCAGAGTGCAGAAAGGAAAGGGGCCCAGGTGGTGGGTGGGAAATGGATGCCTGGTGGGTCTGGTGGGTCACCTCACCTGTGACTGAGACTTGAGCATCCAGCCCCTGCAAGGCCTCCACCTCCCTGTTGTCCACAGGGCTTTAGTCACTTCTGGAGGACAACTACTCTCTCTTGCCTTAAGCAGCTCTTTCAGCATGACAGAATACTATGGTCAGAGTAAGAAGCTTCAAGTAAGACCTAAGGTGCTTTAAACCACACTTGAATGTGCCCTGTCAGCGTGGGAAGTGAGACAGTGGGATGAGCCCGCCTCAGGTCACGCTTGCCAAATGCCTTTGAATAACAGGTAGAGCAGGAAAGGCCCTTCCTGGTGCTGTGGTCCTAGGCACAGGTGCAAGGAGAACTCCTTGCTGTTGCTGTGCCCTCAGAAGATAACACAGGGAATTTACCACTTACACTTCTTAATATAAATGGATTGCTATCACTATAAAAGAGAATGGAGAGTTATTTGTAAAGCTTATTGTTTGACAGCAGCCTTGTTACCTTCAACTATCAGGTGGAAATCCTTTCTCCCCTCTCCCAAAGAAGATTTCACCACACAGGTGTAGGTCCCGTTGTCAGACTTCTGTACTTTTTTGATAGCGAGCTGAAAGACCTCGCTAGTCTGGTACAGCTGGTAACGATTTTGCTGTAGGGTCAAGGTGGTGTTGTTCTTATACCAAGCTGTCTGGGCTTGAGGGTTGGATTTGGCGTTGCAGGACAGAGTGACATCTTTGTCTTCTTCGATTTGGAGGGACTCCTCTCCAGTCAGCTGGGGAGGAACTGTTCACAGTAATGCAGTTCAACAGGTCGTTAATAATGCTGCTCACCATTTAATACAAAATAAGTTCCCTTTACACATCCCTTGTGCTTCTTGTTCCATGGTGTAACACATCACAGTTGTGCAGCCTTTCATGATCCCGGGGAATCAGCAGGGCAATCAGTGGCAGAGACGGTCACTCCCGTGACTCCTCTGCCCTGACTTGTATCCTTGAGAAAGAATCTAGGTGGAGGCAGGGACATATCCAGAACATCTTACTTAAGGGCCCACCCACTCCCTATAAAAGAGGCATTAGATCAGGCCATAAGCACCACTATGGAAAGGGAGTGTCTTATCACGTGAGTTATCTCCTCCTAAACGCATTTTTTCTTGGTGAAGACAGCATACAAGGGTGCAAAACACCCCGCCTTCACCTAGCGCCCAGACACCGAGGTGCTCAGCCCATGATTTCGTCCCACCCCAGCCATTCTGCACAGGTATCCACCACTGCAACTCACACTGGACATCTAGGATCACAGACACCCGGACAGACTTGTCCCGCGCCAGCTTGCACGTGAAGGTGACTCCGTTGTCGGACTCGGTGACTGGGGATACGCAGATGTTACTGACGTTCACTTTATTCCCATCTTTCAGATCCACTTTCCCATCTCCTCGGTACCAGAGCAGCTCCTCAGCCTGGCTGCTGTTCTGTACTAGGCAGGAGAGGGAGACGGGAGGGCCAGGCAGTGTAGACAGGGAGAAGTCAGCAGCATGGTTATTTACAGACAGTTCCAAACCTGCAAAAGAAGGAGAAYGAGGGCACTAAGCATCCTAAGCTGGACCCTTCCCACAAAAGCTGCCCTGATAGCTTCTCCAGGCCTCGACCTTGGAGGAGGGACTGAGCTTCAGGCTTCAGTCCAACAGCTGTTTTCAGGTGGGACTTCAGTTTTTGAGACAAGAGGTGTCTTCATTTTGCAACTGACTGCAAGAATGCCAAAGCCTGACCTGTAATAAGAAAAGGTCTGAAAACCAGCAGTGACCATGTAACACACACAGCAAAAGATCATCCCCATCCTGCCAGTCTTGCTCATCCTCTTGCTGCAAATCACTGATGCAGCATACATGTGCCCTCTGATTTTGTGCCCACAGTTTGATACGCTGGTTTTTGGTTGGAACTGAATGCGCTTGAGAATATAAATTAGTTAATCAGCTCCTCAGCCGTACCGTGGCCAGTCTGAGTCTGGCTGTTGGAAAGTTGCAGTTTGTCTAACATACAAACCTCAGGACATACTAAATGAAGAACCAGTACAGGAAATAAATTTTTGTAATGGGCCGAAACTCACTACGGTAGCCTGTGTCATAGGTGAATGAACTAAAAATATAGCTCAGAATATAAAGGCACTATAGTCCTGTAAACATAAGAAGTCTGAAGCTCCCTGTCTCTTCCCTGGTGTTACCAAGTGGCCAAAGCTATCACACTTTTCACTGCTTAGAGCAATGGTGAAAATGGTGGCCTTGTCATCCCTGTGCAGCTGCTGCAATAATGTTGGAAAACACTGAAGCTTCCCCATTCCGTTCTCTGCTACTCTCAAAATCAGAGGCCAGTTTTTAGGCAGTCCTCTGGGAATGACCTCCAGAATACCTGAAAGCTGGGATGCTGGTGTGGCACATCACCCCAGGCACTGCCCAACCCCCGGCAGTTTTGCATGTCGGCGTGATGGACAAAGCCACGACGGATTTTTTTCCATTGCTTACCTGTGGCTATGCATGCCAAAAAGCAAATGGCAAGGACAGGCACTTCATAAGGGACTGCGAGGCTGCTTCTCTGTGCCATYTCAGAGGAGCCCAGCTGGCGTCTGTTGGAGAGAGGGTCACAGCATTGCTGCCGCTGCTCGGGACTTGCAGGGGGTTAATTGCTTGCTGCCACCAGACACCCTGGGGAGAGCCCTTGCAGATGGGACAGGGTCACCACGGAATAAACGAAGTCGATTTGTTGTAGGACCTTTTCCAGTGCAGAGCAGAATCAAGGGGGTTTTATGTCTCTAATCTCTGTTGCATGAGTTCATTGTCACCAATCAACTGTCTATCAGGGGAACCCATCTCTGGGACGTGTAGCACCGGACTTACCTTGGGAAGAGTCTCTGGAGAGGCTGCTTCTGCTAAGAAATGCACAGCTCTTTCCCCTCCTTATTTATAAGGTCTGAATTTTAATATTTTATGGTAGCTCAGTAAGAAGTGAGTCCATAAAATGAGTTCAAGGCCTCGTTCAATTCCTGGATTTCTGAGCTCCCAGAACACTGAAGAAAAGTATTTGCTGGGCTCTACTGGCTGTTTTATGAGACTTGCTGAGGCAATGAGTAACTAACAAGAAAGTTCCTCCATCAGCTATAAAGACCTTCAGCCAAAAATAATACCTTTTCCCTCTCAGCTTTCTGGGTGTTCACGACACTGTTTCAAGCCGTAGGAAGTTTATCCTAGATTATCCGAGAGCAGGAATAGACTCTGATTTGCCCCTTCCTGCCTGAAGCTCTGTCGCTGTGTCCTCCTTTGACTGGAAAATGAGAAAATATGCACCGATTCAGACTTTGAACTGCATGTCGGCAGTGGAGAGAGCAGAGACACTGTCCTGCTCACCGGTGTGTATCCCCAGGGTGCTCCTGTGGTTAGCTCAGCCCCTGGGGAGGGAGGGTCCCCCTGCTGCTGGGACAGCTGTGTGTACGGGCTGCGTGTCTGCACAACTGGAGCACTCAGCTACAGGGAAAAAGAGTGTCTGAAATTGCCTGCTTATACTTCAGCAGGATGACGGTGACGTGGTTGCAAGCGATGGGGTCCTCGCAGCCTCCAGAACATGTTCTCACTGCTGTCAGTGTCCCCGCAGGCACAGGGCACGTCACTCATCAGGAACTGGCTCAGCAGAGCCATAAAGTGCATTTCATGAGCAGGAGGAGGCTGGGACACGTCCTCGGCATTTTCTTCGCCTGTAGACACAGTGGCCCAGCTCAGCTGCGCAGAGGTGGGCAGTGAGGGCTGGCTGTACGCAGAGAGCACACGAGCATACAGCACTATTTATTTGTGGGGCTGTTGCAAACATGGGTCACCTTTGAGTGTTTCCTAATATAACTTTTTCTGTGTTCATTGGTTTACCCTTAAAACTAACAGGGAGTCATTTTCAGTTAAAAAAACACATG
Source organism: Phoebastria nigripes (assembly GCA_035582835.1). Taxonomy (NCBI): domain Eukaryota; kingdom Metazoa; phylum Chordata; class Aves; order Procellariiformes; family Diomedeidae; genus Phoebastria; species Phoebastria nigripes. The sequence goes on along the minus strand of JAYKAV010000378.1, from coordinate 168,235 downwards.
TGTACAAAAGTCCTTTAAAGAGACAGTACTCAGCCTACCTTCTAGAAAACTGCTGTTTTAGAAATTATTATCCAGCCTTTAACTCACTTTTTACCTTCAAACTCAATTTAAGAAATTTTAAGAAACAAATTTAGCTTCTTCCACCATTTTTAGGAAGTTACATGTCCTGTCCTTGTAGCATTCGACTAAATGTTGGCTTATGGTCCAGTACAAACTTCAATCAAAATGCTCTTCCTAAGAGTAAAGTGATCTTTGTGGTTTGGTGTTAAGCTGAGTTGAAATAGAGAGGGAGGCAAAGGAACGGGCTGGGAAACGGCTCGTGTGCTCCTGCCAAGATGTGAGCCAAAGGCAGGAGAGCGTGGGGAGGTCTGTGCTCCCTCTGGTCACTGCGTTGTAATGATAATCCAGGAGAAGGAGGAGGTGTTTAGAGAAAGTGAGGATGTAAAGAATGAAAGTATGGAGTTTTGGGGTATTTTTTTAGTCTAGAAATCAGAGTAAAGGAAAAGATTGTCAGACAACAGCTGCTCTGTGGTGGGTTTGTCATGATGCAAGGCACAGCATCGAGAGGGACCTGGGAAAAATTCTGTCCCAGGTTTGCGGCAGGTCTGTGACGGGCAGCAAGGTGAGCTCAGGTTCATCTGGTTTACGTTTTTTAAATGAAGGCAATCGCAGTGTCCTGTTTTGCAATGGGCTTTGAGATCTGCTGAAGGAAGAGAGACTAGAAAAGCAAGGTGTTACTTGGCCAGAGGCACTGAAAGGCAGCATTTTTAAACTGATAAGAATTACTTTCGCAATCGCTTTTCACACTTTTCTTTTTATACAGGGCGTAATTACCTTGTGGGTGTCTAATTACTGAGGTCTAGAGTTTTGTGAGTTGCGTTGTCCACCTTTCCATTACGTTTAGGAGGGATGTAAACCTCATGTTCCAGAATGTAAAGCAGCCACTAATGACTCAGACTGGGAGGAACCTCTTCAGTGAGGCAGAGAACTCCGTAACCCTCCACAACAAAGGATCCAGCCCTCTCGTTTGAGGTATTTGGATCGAGCACTGTCAAGGCTGGATTAGACAGACCGTGGGCTAGAGCCAGAGTAATCCACCACACCAGTTCCTGCTTGTCATCCTTATGGCAACAGTGGACCAACAAACCCAGAATAAGACTGCTGTTAAATACGACTCTGAACAGCCCCAAAGGGAATTAATTAATAAACAACAGTCTATTCCTGGGTGTAATCCAAGCCTTAGAAACCTGAGAAGAGAAGATTTAGAACATGATAGAGATTGGGCAGAAGTTTCTTTTCCACTGGGTCTCTTAACCTCTGACTCCAAACTTCACAGCAGGTCAGGTTCCACTTGGTTGTCCTCAGTGCCGGCAGGGGAAGGGGGCACAACTCATAATCCCCTGCATTTTCACTGGCAGACGAGAACTCGATTTATATTCAGCAGYGTTGTGAGGGCTGAAGGTTGCTCTTGGAGTCCGGGGCATAGCAGGATCTGCACAGAGGTGTGGAACCTGGGGATCGTATCTATGGGTTGGTTTGTCAGGCAAACAACGCCTGTAACACGGCTGTAATCCCGCTCCAGAAAACATGTTTCTGCAACAGTGCCTGAGGCTCTGCTCAAAGGCTGCTCCTGTCTTCCTACTCATTGTGGTTCCCCATTCCTAATCCCTTTTTAATATGCGGTGCTACATATTTTGCAACACTTCCATTGTTGGAGAATGACTGTAACACCCAAACCCACTGCCTCCGCTTGCCAGATATCTGGGCTGGAAAGCGAGGCTGTCAGGGAATGCTACTTGAACTTACTCAGCACTCCTGTTCCCTCCCACAAAACCTATTTTTCCCCAAGTACAAAGATTACGGAGATGCGATGTGCCCTGATTTCTCCGACTCTCAAGCCCATACCCCACGAATTTTCCACTGTTGAGATGGACAAATCTCAAGTATTTTTTTCATAATTTTGTTAATAATTCTATTTTCTGATGGTCCTTCTGTAAAAGGTCCCACATTATGCCACTGAACGCAGAGGAATGATAARTGATTTTTATTCTTGGGAAGGAATAAGGATAGTGAAAATAGCGCTAAATCAGTGAATATTTTGAAATTTTAAAATACATTGTTTACGGGCCATTAAACATTCAAACGAAAAGTAGGCATTAATGAAGAAACAGACCCTGGGATAAGTAAAGCACAAGAGAAGGAAAGTGAAGCTCCAGCACAAGCGTTGGACGCGGATGCCATCTGCTGGATACCCACCCACGGGAGCTGGCAGCCCTGCAGGCGAGTATCCTGGAGGGAGGAAAGTCACCTTCTGGGAGCCCTGGAAACAGGATGAGATCCCTGTGATCACCACGGCAGAAGGTCAGAGGCAGTAAACCCTGCGGAAGGCTAAAGCAATGCCACACTCATGGACAGGTCTGCCGAAACCTTTGGGTGACTGGCTCGGAGGAGGAGGATGCATTTCTGAGATGGTAGTTCCCCTTGTGTTTTTCATCTGCGCTGTGGGAAGTCCCCTGCGGAGTCTGTGCTCCTAGTGATGCAACAAGGAGCCATATCCTGGGCTTTTACTGATATTGCTATACTCATATTTCTCTTTCAGAAGTGTGAGTAAATTAGGCTTAGAGAACCTCAGTCATTGCTTTAAACAATTGCTCCTGGATCTTTTAAATTCTCCCGCTTTGAAGTGAGTGCAAGACACGGAACCATGTTCCAGGAGGGCAAGTCTAACCTTTAATCAAGAGCATCGAGGCACTTGTCAATGTTTCTTGTGCGGTGAAGAAAGTATCCAAGGACTGTAGAGACTCTTAGGACTGTGCATGAAAGTGCCCCCACATTGCTGCAGTGCAGTACGCATGGCTGTCTGTTACCAGCAGTCAGCACTGGTCCCCCTCTTTCCTAGCTGCTCTGGGTTACATCCAGCATTGGTGGGTGCCCACAGTCACCAGTCTTGACTTAGAAGACTAAAGATAGTACACTAGCATAGCCATTGCTATCCGATTCTGAGAAATATGGTCCCAAATAAAAGGAAATGTGAAAGGAACTTGGCATTAAATTAGCAATATGGGTCCCCTGCGGGAGATAAAAGTGACTTATCTGCATTAAATTCCACTTAAATGTTGGCCCTTGTAGTTTCCCATCTAGGGAGTCCTGGTTAGTAGCTTTCAGCTTTCACACCTAGCAGCACTCAGGGAAATTAATACTATTAGTCTTTGCTTTGCATCATCCACTCATGAAACTCCATTTTCTACCTGATCGAACCAATTTGCAAGGTCGTCTCCTGCCTCAGCCACAGGGTAAGACTGTATCGTAGCAGTGATTATCTGCCAGGTTCCCATGACTTTGTTCTTTTTCTGGACAGAAAACATGCCTCTGCCACTGATGGGCTGGACTTCAAGGGGGTTTTGTTTCCTCTGGGAAATAAAAATGACTGAGGATCATGCTAAGCTGGGTGCCTGTTTCTTGCCTGGTTCAGATGCTCTCTGATGGCCAGTACAGGACGTTCCCTAGCAGTATTCCCAGATCTGCTTCTCTTTCAAGACTGTATTCTGCTGTGGCTGCTCTACAGCCTGGACCTCAGATATTTTTGTCTACCTAGGAACTTTCATCACCAGTGGGATTTCTTGGAAGTGCTCTGCTGGAAAACCAAGTGCTGATTTGATCTTGTGAAGTGCTGCCAAACAATATTAGCAGTTTTAACTTCCCTGCTGTGGCGTCATCCCTCGTTCCCTCTGCGAGGAATCTGCAAAGACTGAGCTGCTCCATCTTTCCAGTTCATGGGGAACCATTTGCTGCCAATCTTCAGGAGAAAACCGCACTCCTTCTCCGTGGCTGGAACCACTGCAGAGAGTGTTGTAAGGCAAAAGCCACAGCCCCTGAGTAACCACCTTCTCGAGTGCCAGGGCTGCAGCTCTCAGCAAGCGCAAGCACAGGGCAGAGCTGAGGAGGAGGCTTCTTGCAGGTCGGTCCCTAATCTACGGACTTGCTCACCCAGGGATCCAGAAGGCAGAGCTCTTTTAGGTTGGCCCAAGGAAATGAGAAGGTTTTGTTGTTACTGGCTGCTGGAGAAAATGAGTGGATGACTCATCAGTCTTCTGCCACATGCTGCTTTTACAATTGGTTTGTTGAAAAACCCAGACAACTGAGCTTTTATCAGCTAAAAAGGGAAATGAGCTCAGTTACTTTGTGTAAATCCAGAGCAATTTATTTGTAGGCTGAGGACTTAAAGCTATGTAACGGTGATCACTTTTGAGACAGCCAAATTCCCTCTTGATGTTCCTTCTCCCTTTTGGTTTAAGAACGTCCTGATGGCCAAGGTCTTTCGGCTTTTCCAGTTTAACTAGATCTGGGGCATCTTTTTGATGGATAATCCCTGTTCCCTGCTTGTCCCTCTCCTAATGACTGTGCAGCGCAGATGAGCCCCAAGAAAGAGAAGCCAATTTACTCTCCTTTTCCTCAGGGCCCTTTTGATGCTGTACCATGCTTGGCTTACACAAAAGTTTGCATCATCTGATCTCTCACGCAAAGGATCCCAGAATGCAGTGAGATGAGAGAGTCATACCACTGACGGTTCCCCTGAAAATCAGTTTTATGTGCTAGACTCGGAGCTTGTGTCTCCAACAGGAAATGCCAGAGCTGGGAAGCAGATGTGTGCTTGAGATACCACTGAAAAGTTAAACAGGAATCGACAGGAATCTGCTGTTGGAGATGGACACTTTCAACGTTTTATGGACTGCAACGCAGTTTTTGCAGAGTAAGCTATTCTGCTTGTTACTCCTTATCGTCTCGCCTGCCTCAAAAAAGGAATTAGCAAAGATCTGAATGGAGGAAACCCTGAAGTACTATTTATAGATCCTCTCAGGCACACAGTTCTGCAGTAGCTCGCCATACAGCAACGTGCAATACAAAACATCAAACGGTGTTAAAATGTCTTTAATCCCCCGCAGGTACGGCCTGAGCTGGTAGCACAGTCAGGGCAGGCCACCTGCGCTTCCCCCCAGGGAGGCAGGCACCAAGAGCAGCACTTTGGCCCCTGTGAACCACAGCTTGTCGCTGTGCCAAGGCAAGAGGCCACCCTGCTCCTTCCACCTCCAGCCACTTTTGTGTTTTGTGTTTAGGCTTTATCTTTTGGAGGAGATTCTGCTGCAACAGCGTGTTGTGACATCCCTCCGAGGTACGGGGAGCATCACCACGTGCTGGTCTTTGCCCCCCTGTATGCAGTAACTTGTCTTGGATTATTATTCATATCTGCTGCACCGGTGAGCGCCATGGACAGCCTCCGTGGGCCCCTGCCCTGCTCCTGCGGGGCCTTTCGTGGGGGGAAATAATGAGCGCCGAAAGCCAAAGGCTGCTTTCTGCCGAGGGGGGAAGAAAAATCACCTCTTCGGGGAGCGCAAGTCGGTTCTCACCGCCTCCTCACGCTCCCTGCTCAGCCCCCACGCCGCTGAGCCCGCGCCGTGCGCGTCCCTCCCCGCGGCGGCCGGGGCCGGGGCCGGGGCCGGGGGCAGCGCGGGCCACAGCAGCGGCGCGGCCCGCAGGGGGCGCCGCGGTGCTCCCCGGCGCCCCACCCCATCGTGACGCAGCGCTCCCTACTGCCTCTCATTGGTCCCTCACCGCCTCGCCCTAGCGGCTCCTCCCCCCCGGCCATCGCTCATTGGCGGGCGGCGGAAGGAGTGCCCGCCCGCGGGCGGGGCGAGCGTCACCGCCTCCTCCCGCTGCCCGGCGGCTCCGCGGAGCGGCGAGGCCGGGCGTGCGGCGGGGCCATGGCGAGCGCGGCGCGGGGGCTCGGCCGGCGGCGGGGGCTGCTGCTCCCGCTCCTCTGCGCGCTGCTGCTGGGCCCGGCCCGCGCCGCCCACATCAAGAAGGCGGAGGCGGCGGCGGCGCCCGACGAGGCGCTGCGGTACCTGCACTCGGCCGAGCTGGGCGAGGCGCTGCGGGCGCTGGCGGCCGCGGCCCCCCCGGGCCTGGCGCGGCTCTTCAGCATCGGCGAGTCGGTGGAGGGGCGGCCGCTGTGGGTGCTGCGCCTGACGGCGGGGCTGGGGCCGGAGCGGGCCGGCGAGGAGCCCGGCGGCGCGGCCCTGCCCGGCCGGCCGCAGGTGAAGCTGGTGGGGAACATGCACGGGGACGAGCCGCTGGCGCGGCCGCTGCTGCTCCGCCTGGCCCAGGAGCTGGTGCGGGGCTGGGCCAGCGGCGAGGCGCGCATCGGCCGCCTGCTCAACACCACCGACCTCTACCTGCTGCCCAGCCTCAACCCCGACGGCTTCGAGCGCGCCCACGAGGGCGACTGCGGCGGCGGCGGCGGCGCGGAGGGCGCCCGGGAGAACAGCCGCGGCCGTGACCTCAACCGCAGCTTCCCTGACCAGTTCGGGGCCGCCGAGCCCGACCTGGAGCCCGTGCCCGAGGTGCGAGCCCTCATCGCCTGGATGCGCCGCAACAAGTGAGTGCGGCCCGGCCCGGCCCCCGCCCCGTTCCCCCCTGCCCGGCACGGCCGGACCCGCGCTCCCGGCACCCCGGGTCGGGGAAGGGGACGCCCTCGGCTCCGCTCCCTGGGGGCTTCAGCTCGCTTTCAGCCTTTCCCAGTGCTTCCTAGCAGGGCTTGGAGGGGGGGAAAGCCATTTCCCGCCTGTTTCTCCCCAGGCTGCCTCCTGCGCTGGGTTGGCCCGTTTTGGCAGCCGGGGACAATCCTGCACCCAGTGACCGGGCTCACCCTCATGCTGGCCAGCGTGTGCGGGAGAGCAGTTTGGTGGCTGCGGTCTGCCGTGCACCTGCTGAGGATCCACGCTGGCTCCACTGGGCACAGCCTGTGCCCTGCACGCACCTGGGTGCTCCCAGCCTCCGTGGCTGTCTGTGTGTCTCCCTTCTCCAGGAGCCCGCAGCTGGAAACTTCTCCTCATCTTGAGCTTGTCTTGGGACTAATAATGCTTTCACCATGAGCTGTGGGATGCTTAAAATATTCGGGGTTAAGTGTATAACTGGTCTGTGTACAAACATGTTAACAGCGAGTTGTGTTGAACAGGGCTTCCCCCCATCTTTGTGTTTCATGGAAAATTCCCTGGATTTAGCAATAATGCTCAGTGCAGCAGCATTTCCAAATACAGGCCCTGCTCCTGCAGCCCTCTTCCCCATCTGTCCTCTCGCAGCATGCAGGACTGAGCCTTAAGCGCCCACGCTGACCCGGTAGGCTCTCACCTGAACGGTGAGAAGCTGCTGTGCCCGGAGTGGGGCAGCCCAGGAGGGGAGACGGCGCCTGTGAAGCCCAGCTCTGGTTTGGGGCCCTGGGCAGCCCCAGAAAGCGCAGTGGCCAGGCTGGGCACTGTCTCTTCATTTGCTGTGTGTTCTTCTTTAGAAAACTGTGGAGGGTCCAAACCACTAAGGTCAGYGCCATTAACTGTGTGAAGTTGTCCAGAGAAAGCCAGAATGCAAAGTCTGATCGGATACGAGCAACGCACTGAAACAAACTGTAGTCCTCTTCCCAAAATGGGGATGGAGAGAGAAACGGACAGGGGATGGCTGACAGCTGTGGTGCAGTGTAGGGCTGTTGGTTGGACCCAACCAAGACACACAATGTTCAGCATCATATAACGTTTGCTCAGTTTTAGGTCTTCCAAGCAAATTTTGTTCCCTGTTTTTACTAAAACTTGGTGGATGGTGGTGCCCCTGGGGATTATTGCTCTAGAGGAATTTCATGAACTGGACCAGTAATTTGCTTGTCCTAAGGATCCTCTAGGACAGCTCTGAGGCAGCAGTTTGCACCAAAATCCCTCCAGACTTCGTTACTAGGGAAACTCATGCGCGTTCCTAACATCATTTTGGAAATACCTTGGGCTTTTTATTTTTATTTTTTTGCAAGTGTTTGAGGTGAGATTTGCACGTAAGCCAGGGTGAAACAGGAAGAACGCGGTGCTTTGTGCATCCCTCTGCCTGGCAGCACCAGTTAATGCTGGTACAATTGTTAGACTAACATAACTGCTGATAGAAAAATGAATGGGTAAACAGAACTGTTTGATTAAAAAAAGAGATAGTGGGTGTAATGCAATTYGTGTGCGCTATTTTAAGCAAGGCAAAGGTATTGGTCACGTTACCTCTGCTCAGAAACTAAGTCCTATTTGACCGAATGAGGAGGAGAGCCCTTTTTCCCCTCAGTGCTGTTTGGTGGAAAGAGGAAGAGCAGAGACAATTACCTTTGGGATTCATTGACATGCTTATGCTGCCTGTGATCAAATTAAAGTGTGATATAGGGCATGCCGTGGTATATTTTCTGACTTGGGATTTTAACAGCTCTATCACATATCCAGGTTTTATTTATGCAAGTCAGTTCTGTTGTACATACCAAGTGTTGCTCAAAGCTTGACGAAGAGCCATGTACATCACTTTACGTGCAGGGCACTGCTTATCTGTCACGGAGTTTGAGGACTCTCTCTTAGGCTGAAGCAAGAAACTTGTTTCATCCCTAGTAATGCCAGATGTCAGTTCAGGGACTGAATAAACGAGTCCTGAGAGCTGGTTTATTGCAAAAATCTGCTGACTTCTCCAATGTGCTCCACTTGGACGCTGTTCAGACCCTCTGACAATCCTGCTCACTGTGTTGGAGGCTGGCGTTGATACGAGGGGATATGTCTCCCGGGACAGTGTATGTTTTTGTCCAACAGTAGCTGACTCGGTGTTGGACGAGCGCACATCTGTTAACGTAACCTTGGTGTAGCTGCAGCTCCACAGGAGTTCTCCCTGCACAGGGCTGATGGAGCAGGGTCTGATCGCTTCCTCTTCCAGAGTAGCGTTACTGCTGGGCAGCTCATCCCACGGGCACGGTTTGCCTCGTTGATCCCAAATAAAGTTTGGAGGCTCCTGAGAACACGGTTTGGGTGGGAAGGCAGCAGGATAACTGGTTGGGCAGCTGTAGCCGGCTTCGTGTTGAAATTGTTCCAGTATGACTCTTTCTTTTTCTTCTTTTCCTCCCTCCCAACCCCAGGTTTCTCCTCTCTGGAAATCTTCATGGTGGCTCGGTGGTTGCAAGCTATCCCTATGATGATTCTCCCACGCATAAGCCCACAGGGGTCTACAGTAAATCAGCTGATGACGAAGTCTTCAAATATTTGGCAAAAGCTTACGCATCACATCACCCCATAATGAGAACTGGCAAACCCAATTGCCCTGGCGAGGAAGGAGAGACCTTCCAAGATGGTATCACAAACGGTGCCCAGTGGTATGATGTAGAAGGTAAGCTGGGCTGGTGAATCGCTCTAACTCTGCTAGTTCACGTAACAGAGTGTCTTGTAGAAATAGTTTCTTGCTCCCACTGAGAAGTGACATCCAAACCAGCGGTGATTATCACAGAGGAAAGGACGGTGGGTAAAGTGATATTTTTAGCTTTGAATGTGTTCTAGCAGCTTGAAATGAAGGGAAGTGGCATCACAGGCACACCAGTAAGTGCTTGATGAATCTCAGCTCGGGAGATGTTTGTAGGGAATAGATCACAGCAAACTGGAGGGTTCTTCCTGACCCTGTTAGGTGCTGGAGAGTTATCCTGCATGTGGGAGGCTTCATTTGCCAAATGAACTGTCATTAGGTCTCCAGGTGGTTACTAAATTTTGATACAGGAAAGAGGAAACTATTGTTAAAGGTATTAAACCAATGCCAGTATTCTGTGAGGTTTTTTTAACCTCCAAATTTGTAATTTTGTAAATGATTATAGAATAGCCTGCTGTAAAACTATGTAAAATGATTTAAACACGTGGTCTGAGCTAACCTAGCTGCTCTCGCTGGAAGTGGGGGAGGGAGCTTTTCTATGAACTGCTCTGCTGTTAGACCTGTGCAGAGGGTGACAACCAGCAYGGCCTGTTCTCGTCCACCAGTGCGGTGGGATCTAGAAGGGATCCAAAATTTGGTCTGGTGGGGCTTCTAGGAGAGCTCCTGTTCCCTCCATTAGGCAGCTGCACTGGGAGGTGATCTGAATATAAGCAAATTACCTCCTGGTGCCACTGCACTGTGTGGAGGTGACTGGCCTGGCTCAGCCATGCTGTGAGCTGCTCTGTGTGCGTTGGTTTTGCTGAAAATGGGATTTAAAGGACAGTTTATGAGGCAAGATGCTCTCGTGGAAAAGGCCCTGTGGGCTGTTGGGAAGAGAAATCTTTGCTGTGTCATTACAAGATGTTACACCATTGCCGTGCCCCCTCAGCGGATGTTGTACAACCATGGCCTCGCCAGACAGTGCAGGAACTTCTGTGGTGAGGACACAACAAAAACCTTGCATAAACGATCTGAAGAAGTTGTGTTGCTTTGCTGTGCCTCGACTGCTCTGCTTTCCCTCACACTAGGGCTGAGGGACAATGGCAGGAGTGCTGAGCAAGCAGTGACATCGAATGTTGTTTATCCTTCAGAGCTTACAGCTTAACAAATTCTAATAAGACGGCATCTTTCCAAAACGTGGACTTCAGAGCTGACTCCTATCTTAACCCTGCATCCACCTTGCTTGGGAAGGAGGGATCCAGTAGTGGGCCTGAACACATCACCTCTGCTGGAAGAGAAAGTCTTGATTTCAGTAGTGGCTGAATCATTCCCCAGGATTTCACTGGTCAAATAAGATGTCGTGTTCAAATAAGATGCGGTTTTACCTCTTTCTCTAGCAGCTGTCTCCTTCCCTCCACCCTGTTGAGCACACCAGCCCTGGTGTTTGCTGGCTCAAGGTTCACTCTGCTGCTGTGAAAAGTCCAGCAGGAGGAAGGTTTGTGTAATCTGGTGAATTTGTTTATGAGGGAACAGGATATCCTGGATGATCTGTGCTGCCTTGTTCTGGTGGCAGTCGTTATCGGCAAACATCTCAGTCGGGAGGTTTGTTAGCTGCAGCTGTAATATTTTCTGCCCTTGTAATGAAGCGGGATGGGTGTGCTCTGAAGGGAGGGTGGTTCCAGAGCTTTGGGCCTGGGTTCCCCTGCCCCCAGTGAGCAGCATTTTTCGCTGCGGCGTTAACTTCTTCATCCTCCTGCTAGGATGTGAGACACCTGGCTAGGGGCTGTGGCACTGGTGTGTGAGTCTTTTGGGCTGCCTTTGCCTTGTCAGCGAGCAGAGCAGAGGTTTCACCTACTTTCACAGCAAATGGCAAGGTGTGAACTGAAGACCAGTTTGCTCTGTGCTGCCATTGTTGTGGTTTATACCATGTCCAACAGCCTCCAGCCTCTCTGGAAGCAAACCCTTTTGCTGTGACAAAGCCACAATCTTGGGCTCAGCACTGATGGCTGTAGGCGATTCATGGGCAGAGATTATAGGGAGGGTGCACTGACACTAACTCTCGGAATAGAGCATTGCTGAGGTTGGCAGACCCGTGCGGTTTCTCCCCTAAGCGATAATTTACATCTCGTTGCTGTTGAAGATGCACACGYGGAGGGTGATGGCAGCCCTTGGAGCACCTCCCAGACTGAGGAGTTCACGTAAAGTGTAACCTGCCGGAGCTGAGATCCAGGGAAGAGCATGGGTGAACTAACAGATACCACAGAGGCCAGAACACGTGTATTTTGATGTTGTGTGAAGTCACTGTGTCCCTTCGGGGTTTTAGGTGTTAATATTTCTTTTTAGTGGTGGATGAAGAGCAGGCAAAGGGGAGTCAGTTGTAGGCAGCGTGTGACAGAAGCAGCAAAACCACCACGGTGGCTGTATTGAGTCATCTAACTCGCTCAGCTCTGTGCCAAGGACTGCTGAGGCTCGTACTCGGACCAGGAGGCCTTTCCCAGTGATTGCAGAATTTAAATGTGTGGTAAAATGAGGCTGGGGAAATCCCAGTACCCTGCGGGAGCTTCCTGGGCTGAGCTCTAGAGATAACCAGAGCACACGGTTCTGTGAACAGTGCGGGGCATGCGCTTGTGGCCTGCAGATCAGGTTGTGCCAGGAGAGACTGCAGGCTCCAAGTGAACTAGAGCCAGGAAAAACAAAGAAATGAGAACATAATGTCTCAACAGGTGGAAATTTTCCTGCCACGTTTTATCATGTGAAATCAAACATGCTGGAAAGCCAACTGCTATGGGATTCATTGTCCCGGAGTTACCAGTTCAGGTTTATGCTGGTGCCAGACCCCATTAACTTTCATTTGAGTTTGCAAACAACCTCTTCTGTGTGTCAAACCAAGGTGGCAAGTACAAACCATTGGAGTAATTGTTAAGGTCAAGTGTGCACAGAGAAAGATGGCTCTCGGCCAGACGGCTGAATTTGGCTTCTGCATTCCAACTGCTATAGATAAGCACGTCTGTGACTGGGACACTTTTTAGCGGCTATCTCTGTTGTACACGCTCTCACTCTTCCTTCCTTTTTAACCTCTTGGGGTTTTAACTACTGAGTGGCTGATTCAGATCAAGAAAATACATGCAAGTCTGGGCTGGTGTATGGTCCAGGTGATGCTTGGAAAGCGGTTAAGAAACTGTTTAAGTCTTATCTATGGGAAGGACATGCTTGCCTTTGTTTCATAAAGACCCCAATTCAGAAACTGAATTAAACGTAATGTTCAATAGGCTGCTTTGTGGGCAGCCTTGGAAGGTCGTCTTATTATTTGCAGTCCCTTTCTAAAAGTTATTTTCCTTGCTAGTTTGACTCTCTGATGTCCAAGTGTTTGAGGTGTTTCTGGTGTCTATCGGAAGGCACTTCTCAGGTTGAAAGTGGATTTAGGTTACGTGTGTGCTTACTAGGTTGTTTTGACGGTGGTTACTAGCCACAGTGAGCTTCYGAACAGCTTTTAGTGGCATCAAACTCAGAGCAATTAAAATGAGTGCTGAGAACAGTGGGTGCTCATGGCATCATTGTGGTGGCCTCTCTTTCCTGGGCACGGCAGAAGGCGTTTGCACAGTGTGAGCTCTGGTAGAAGTTTTCAGCCATGTCTTTCTCGGATATGCACAATTAGCTGGCCTTACGTGTTTGTGTTTTCATAAAAATCTTACTGCAAATTTTTCTTTCTTCTTGAGAAAAGTATTGGCTTGATGGTTTGAGGGTCTGATGCCTCTTTTCACATCTAACATGAACTGCTGGGCAGGGCTGTGGTGGTGCAGCTCTTGGGAACACTCTGCCCTCCTCTTTGAGAGAGCCCTAGGAAGGCTGCAGGGCTGTGCTGCTCTGGGCTGTGTGATGCAGCTGCTGGAGTTGGAGGCTGAAACCTCACCTCCTCTGAGTTAAATGATTTCAGACTAATGGACCAAAACATTCCTCTGCCTGTTTGGTGCTGGTGCTCACCTGGTCTCATGCTACRAGACAGTCGATTCAGTCCACAGAGTAAGAAAATTGTGCCACGTATTTAATCATGTCTCTAGCTTGCTTTGTGCCGTCTACTCTCTCTGCAGAGCAGGCAGGACCATTTCTCTGCTTTGACTTAGCTGCAGGTCTCTTGTCTCCTAATGTCTGCTCCAGCGAGAGCTGGAATTAGGGAGGTTTCTGCATAGTGCAGTTTGAAAACAGAGTCCTTCCTGGCTGGCCTGGAAGGTTTCTCTGGGCATGTGGTGTATTTATGGTGTCTGGATCCCCAGGCTTCACTCGGGAGCTGCGTTCTCCTGCTTGCCTGCCTGGTGTGGAGCTTGGTGGGGAGCAGAGGCATGCTTGTCAGAGTGAACTCTGCAGCGCTTGTGCTGYGAGAGGTCTGGGATCCTTGCCTGAAGTGCAGTCCTGATGCTCAAGGAGTGGGACAGAGCAGGAGAGAGGTTTGTTCTGAGCTTTTTTGTGACCTACTGCCAGTCAGGGACTGGCTTGCTGTGACTGTAAGCTGCTCACTTTTGCTTTGCTTTCCTCACCGGTAAAATAGGTATGACGYTTCTTTGGGAGGCTGAAGCTTTACGCAGTGTGGGCTAAAAGACACCCTGTGATTAAAAAATGCTGGAATAAATCCAGCAAGGTATCCCAGATATTACCCAAACAGATAGGTAGAGTAGAAGCACTGTAGTCTGACAGTCCTCTGCCTTGGGTGTGCTTTTTCTGCTCCTTGAATGTAGTGCTCTGCTAATGGTAGGCTGTGTACAGGTCTCTCTTTACACCTCTAGATCTTCTGCATAGCCAGGAGAGGCTGTGCAGATGGTATATGGAAAAATACGGAATTCAATATGCTGTAAAAATAACTGTCCTGCTCTGCAACGGGGCCATGTGAAGGCCAAATATGTGCAGTGGATATAATCCAAATTTTCAAACATGCAATGGACTACTTTCTCAAAGAGACAGTTTTACCAAAATTGATGTAGCAAGCTCTAATTTAGTCCATTGCTGCTCTATTATGGGTGATCATCTGTCCTAAATTTGCTTGAATGGCAGATGAAGCACTAAATATGCTTCATAATGGCTCTGATAGTTTATGTATGGATGTTTTCAAATGCATTAGCGTCCTGCTATGAACAGATGGTTATAGGCTGGCAAATTGTTTCATTCTGCATGGTGTTTACTGGCGAGAGAGCCACAGAGCCTGCTGTGGGTTACTTTTCTGAGCCTGGTAACAGGAGCTGAATAGAACTGAGTATGTATCAGATTCACAGGCCTTGTTTCTCTAACCTCTTGAACTGAGTTTGAGAGTTTTAAAGTCCTCAAACACTTTTTGGCCCCTGGTGCTGGACAGAAAATTCTCTTTCCTGGTTTGATCTCAGCCCGTGCACAAGCTGCAATGCTCTCCTGGCTGCAAGTGACATTTGATTTGTTACAATAAAAGCTTCATGTTCCCTTAGCAGCAGGCTCCCAGAAGAATTTGCAGGAACTGGGACGTCTTTGATGTGGTACCATCCCGCGTATCTTCCCAGGGGTCTGTTCTTCTAAATCCTACTTCATGCTGTCAGTCCATCTCTCCATTACCYGAGTGTGGTGGGGCTATTGAATTCAGAGCAGCAGTCCCTGACCTTTTGGGACAGTGAATGCTCACAGCCACCACATTTATTATAAGACTCCTCTGCTTGGTAAAGTGCTGCTGATAGCTTTTCCTGGCCGTGCATTAACACAGCCTCTGCAAATGCCAGGTAGTGCATTTGCATCGTGATATTGATCCATTCTGGCTGGTTAATTGGCCAGCACCCCAGAGGGTCCATTGCTTGTGAAAGAGCTTGTGAATGATTAGGAAACTGCTCAGACAAAGCAAGTGAGGTTTATTAGCATAGCACTAATGTAGCACTTTGGTGGGCAAAGCAAAGGATGGGACTACAAAGTATGCATTTCTTACAGACTTGCCTGCTGGGGTCCTGCAGGCTGGTGCCATGACACGTGCCACATGCTGTCTTCTGCTTTCCTTCGTCCTGAAGTTTGCATCTGCCTCCTGCAGAGCAAATGTATAGCTGTTCCATGACAGATGGGCTTCTGAGAGCCAGTCTGACTTCCTCAACTGATCCAGAAGAGACCCATTGCCTGGGCCCCTGTGTCCAACTCCAGTGGGAGTCGTTCAGTCGGTGCACGGAGGTCGCTGGGCTGAGTGGTCCTGGGCGCTGCTGTGCAGGTTGGGATGGAGCTGTTTGGGCAGTGGTGGCCAAGGCCGTGGCATACCAGTCTGCCTGGATTGTAACTGTATAAGGTTGTGTAACCCAGAAGATACCATCTGTATGCGTAAAACTTAGTGTGGTGTGTTTTCCATACTGACACAACCGCCTGATTTGCTGGTGGTGGTGGTAACAATCCTCTCATGTGGCCATGACATCTGGCTACAGTCATGTGGTGGGATTTGTCAGGGTGACTCTGAAACCTGTTTCACAGACCTGTGGTGGTTTTGGAATGTCCTTTTTACTATTGAAGACTCCCATGAATGTTTAGAGGGCTGAACATTTGCAGTCTTCAGCAGCATGTTGAAGTCTGAGCTCCAGATCGTGAGTGTTGATACCTGCGGACCTCAAGTCCTGCTGGTACATGATTCACTCCTGTTTGAGAAACAGGTTTGCTTGCTGAGGGTTGGACATAAACTTCAGCAAATGGGGTCAGGACACTTGCTGGAGCAAGGTGACCTTTTTGTTTCGTAGCAGTGCCCGTGGTTTCTCTGGAGGGCAAGAATAGCAAGATGAGCTTAATACTGGGAAACAGCTCTGTGCACTTCTGTTTTCTGGTGTTAATGGAGATTTGGCTGGTTTAACACTAAGCTAGCAATCTGTCCCCAGGTGCTGCAACATCATTAAATTAATTGAGACTGCTGCCTTAAAGAAGAGATGTGGGAAGAGGCTGGTGACTTGGCTGCAGGGCTCAGGGAAAAGAGCAAGTTTCCCAGTTAGAGTTTCCTAGGTGGACAAGTCTGTATCCTGTTCTCCTCTTGTGGGACCTGGCTGTTGTGGGGTCACAGGAGTCCTCAGCGGTGAGGGAGGTGTCACTGCCCTCCCAGATCAAGAGGAGAGTTTCCTGAAGGTGACTTGGACTTGCTGCAGTTCACTGCGTGCTGTCACCGTGTCAGATCTTGTCAGACTTTCTGCTAGGGCTGCTCTAAATATCAAGTAAATGGAAACCTTCAGATAAAGAATTGGAGGAGAAGAGCAGCCTGAGGAAGTAGAGAAGGGGAAGCATTGCTCTTGTCTCGACTAGAGTTTTGCTAAGATTTTTTTGGGAGAACAGCTGTGTGGTTCTTGAAACTTTCGGCAGGCAGATTTGAGCTGCCACCTCCCAAGTTGATAGTCTGGTGTGTTATTTGTATCAGAGGCCTGAAGCTCATTTTGGGTAGAGTAATGTCTCTTGCAGGAAAGCCTCACAAATCTAAAGGTGGCTTGGAGCGTATAGCGAAGGACTCGGCAGCAGTAATGTTCAAACTCCGGTGTGCCTGCCCTGGCCTCCAGGATTTGCAGTGTCTGGAAAATGTCTTCACAGTGAAATGAACCCATATGAATTTCCAAGTGCTGTGATGCTGAATTCGGGTGGCAGAGCGGTGAGACCGAAGGGACTGTCACCTTTGAACTGTCTGTGGCTGATTTGAATGGCCCAGTGTGCCGGTTACTGGGAGAAACAGAGCTGAGCCTTCCCCAGCACAGGCTCTCACCATGATCTGATCTGACTTTTCTGCTCAGGTTGTTCACTCTGGAGCTAGGACAGCATGGTGGTGAGATGCTGTGGGGGGCTGAAGGACAGGGAAAAATGTGTATCCTGTGGCGGGATGTCTGTGCGTTGCTCTTGGGACATGTCTCTGCCTCATTTTCTCAGGTGGGATGCAGGATTACAACTATGTGTGGGCCAACTGCTTTGAGATCACGTTGGAGCTGTCCTGCTGCAAATATCCGCCRACCTCCGAGCTTCAGCAGGAGTGGGAGAACAACCGGGACTCTCTCCTTGCTTTCATYGAGAAGGTAGTGCAGCCTGGGACGGGGCATGGGGGCAGCAGCTGTGAAACCCGAGTGTTCATGGTGGGCTGAGGGCACTGTGTTCAGTTGCTCTTGTGGCTTTGTTTGCTGCGTGTGGTAACACAACTGATGCAGTTGCTGTGCAGAGGTCGGTGGCTACAAAGCTGCTGTGTATCTCTGTGGTTCTGCCACAGTTCCCACATCCTCYACGATAGCAGAGCTCCGCTCAGAGGGGCCTCGTGGGGTTCAGTGTTAAACAGAGGGACCGATCAGTGCAGTTCTCAGTAATGCAGAGTACCTGTATGGCCTCAGTGCCATGAACCTCCTGTGATGTTCAAAAGCACGAACGCTGCTGAGACCTTGGCTTGCAGAGTCCTCTGCCAGGCTGTCTCCAGATGCCCATGTATGAATTGCGTGGGTGACAGTTTAGGCTGGGAAGGGAGGCAGCTGCATTTTGTCCCTTGGTATGGCCTGTAACCCTGCTATGTTCATATTGTGTGCCCATGTCAATGAAATAGAGGATTTGTTAGGGAGGATCAGTTCTGAGATCTTGCTGCCTTCCCAGTGCATGCTGGAATTCCTGTCCTTGCTGTCTGACCAAGCACTGTGAATCATGGGCCGTTGTGTGTCTTTGCGTGGCAGCTGTCCTGCTCTGCTGCATTTGGGGAAGGGCAGGGGGGTATTGCTGGGGCAGGACATGATTCCCCTGATGTTGCCTGTCTTCAGCCAGGCTCTTGCATTGTTTTCCTCAGGTCCACATTGGTGTCAAAGGTTTTGTCAGGGATGCAGTCACTGGAGCTGGCCTGGAGAACGCGACCATTGTTGTTGCTGGTATTGCTCATAACATCACAGCGGGCAAATGCGGCGATTACCACCGACTGCTTGTGCCTGGGACCTACAACGTGACCGCAGTTGTAATGGGGTAATGTCTCTGTGGCAGCCTGCGTCCACACTGCCAACTGCTCATGTTTCTTCACTTGATTTCTTCCCCCAAAGCCCCTTGTATTTAAGGGGCTTGGCTGGAAGCTGCAGGAGTAAAGGACTCCAGCTTAGGGCTGCAGCTGTGTTTGTTCACCCCATGCCCTGCTGCAGCAGGGTGCTGTTGGGTGCACAGCATTTCTGTCACCTTTGTTTGATTGCTTGTATCAACCTGCATCTTACTTTCTGGGCGAAGGGAGAAAGCGGAGTAGGGTCACCCCAGTAAGAGTTTGTGTTGTCTCAAGTCTGGATGTAAACGCATAGCTCGCCCCTAGGCTAGCCCTTTGATACGCCTGTGGCTTCTTCCCCGGTGAGTCTGTAAACAGGAACTTGTGCCTCTGACACAGCAAGGACAGCAGCGTAGTTTGGTCTGGTGGCAGTGGGATGAGTCCCGTCAGCTTGTTTGCTGGTGAATCTCTCACATAGTCGTTAACATGCCAGGGCATTTGGACTGGGAGGAGTAGGCTGGAGTGGTGGAGAGGCTGCAGGGGGTTTTGGCCTCTGTTCTGCAGAGCCTCCTCGCTGAAGTCAGCTGTTTTTTTCAGTTACACACCAGTGACCAGAGATAACATCGAGGTGAAGGAGGGAGCTGCAACAGAAGTGGATTTCTCCTTGCAGCCAACTGTAATGCCATCAGCTCTTAACATCACGCAGTTCACAGCAACGCCTGCTCCTGTCTCTACCATCACCCCCACCCCGGTGCAGGCAGAGGCCCCAAGCCCAACTTCTCTCCATCAACCCGTCCAACCTGTGGACTTCCGCCACCATCACTTCTCAGACATGGAGATCTTTCTGCGGCGGTACGCCAACGAGTACCCCAACATAACCCGACTCTACTCTGTGGGCAAGTCGGTGGAGCTGCGGGAGCTCTATGTAATGGAGATCTCAGACAACCCTGGCATCCATGAAGCAGGTAATGTGGGAAATCCTTTTAGCGAGGCACAAATGCAAGCGACAGACCCTTTGCATTGGGAGACTGTGGGCAGAGCAAAGAGGAGTGTAGAGCTGGCACCTATCTGAAGAGAGACTGAGCTGCTCCTTGCAGTATCCTTTCTAAAAAGACCAGGTGCAGCGGGTGGCACTAGTATGTTAAAGAGCGTTGCTGGGGACATCTGCACTGGTCATGGAGCTCTGGGGACAGAAGGACCAAGGGGCTTCCCTGAAACAATGTTTGTCCTTTTTGGTGTTGTGGGAGCAGAAGGGTAAATTTTAGGTAAACGCCCTCCAGCCCTGCAGAAAGGCCTGAGAGGACAATGCTCAGGGTGGTGAGATGTCTCCAAGTTTTAGTGTAGTGGTTATAATTGTCTCTTTGGTGTGGCCATGTGTATGCAGGTGAGCCGGAGTTCAAGTACATTGGTAACATGCATGGGAATGAAGTTGTGGGGAGAGAGCTGCTCCTGAACCTCATCGAGTACCTCTGCAAGAACTTCGGCACAGATCCTGAAGTGACTGACTTGGTCCGGAGCACACGGATCCACATCATGCCGTCCATGAACCCTGATGGCTATGAGAAGTCCCAGGAAGGTAGTGCTGTCTGTGCTGAAACATCTGTGGGGTTTCTAGCTCTGAGAACAAGCCTTTGGGTTAATGGTACCTCTCTGAGAAATCTGGAAGCCTTGCTGGAGCGGAAGTGCTCTCCGCACAGGGAGGCGGGGAAGGGACTTGGTGTGTCCTGTGGAATGAGTGGGCGGACCCCACACTGCAGGATGTGGGCGGTTGACTGATACTTGAAGCTGTTGGAGAGAGCTCTAATGCTTCAGCAGWGCTATATGCTGCCCCTGTTTGGGTCCCCTTATGGTTTGTGGCTATCCCAAGGCTTATTTTAAAAAAAGACATTCCTTTGACACAGCTCATACTTGCTGTGCTTTGGTCCATGCTCTTAGTAACATGGGATGTGGGAGCCAGGCTGTCTGCAGAGCACTTGTCCAAGGATAATATAGGCTTTTATCGTGATGTTGAAATTGGCAAAAACATCCTTCAGGGAAGTCCTTAGAACTGCGTGGCTCTTGCAGATTGGCAGAACAAAGTCTGTCCAGAACGATTTTCTGGAAGCAGAGCTCTGCTTGGGTTTAACAAAGAACTTGTCCGGCTGGTTTGAGAAGGTGAACTCTGAGGTTTCTGCAGTCGTGACATCTGGCTGCTGGGACTGTTCATGGTTCGCTGCCTTTCTACTAGCTGTGGTCTGGCTGGCACTGAGAGCCTGTGCAAACACCCCCTGAAAGGGCCCTCAGACACCTCTGTGCACAGAGCAGGCCTGTCGCTGAAGGAGAGCATGGGTGTCCCCTCACTCTGGGATGTAGGAAGCCAATGCTGTTGTGCTCTCTGCTGTCTTCCATTAATTGATAGTTGTAAGCTCTGTAGTTAAGAGGATGAAGCCTCTGCACTGAAGTGGGAACTTGCATAGGGTGCAAGCTTGAACTTGTGTTTAATTTGCAGGAGACAGAGGAGGTACCGTTGGCAGAAACAACAGCAACAACTACGACCTGAACCGGAACTTCCCAGATCAGTTCTTCCATGTGGCAGACCCTCCRCAGCCAGAAACTCTTGCTGTCATGACCTGGTTAAGGACTTACCCATTTGTGCTCTCAGCAAACCTGCACGGAGGTATGGCAGCCAAACCAAGCTCCTTCCTTTGCGCTGAGGTTCAAGGGGTGGGAGTTTGCAGGGCTGTCTCCATGGTGTTCTAGGCGTGAACTGAGGAGCTCTTGCAGAGAGCTCTCTGCCCTTGGCATTGCTGTGAAATGGCAGGAGCGAAGGCAGCCAGGTTCCTGCAACAGGGGTAAGGCCACTTCCAAAGGGCCTACGCAAACAAAGAGTAAACCAAACCTTTTGTTCATGCTGCTGGAAGATGGATCAGAAACTGGAAACAGAGGGTGAAAACCGTGTCCCCAAGCATATTTGTAGGGAGTTGAAGAGGCTGCTGGGAGGATCATGACCACTTCTGTGAAGGGAGCACATGCATTGGGGAGTAGCTAGCTCATTGCCTGTGGGGAGATGGGAATGGACTCTTGTCAGCAGCTGCTCAGCAGCTGGGTCTGGGAATGTGATACAGTGCTGTGGCTGTTGGAGGCTTCATAGTATTTATAAAATGAAGGGAACGAGATGTAATCCTGAGGGTTCCCTGCCTTGAATTGCATGGCGGAACTATGAAATTTGCTGTAATTTAATTATCTTTTTGGAGTGATCTAAATTAAGTCTCTGTATTACAGCTTATTCCCTAAACAGTTTGTCTGCTGGCTTGTAGCTGTGGTAACTTGCAGGTGGTTGCTTTGTGCTAGCATGTTTAATTTTGTACTGCAGAAGTACCGTGTGTGGGTATGAGGGAGCTGGCGGTTCTCCAGCAGCAGTGGTGTCTGGGGTTCGATGGTGCTATTAGTACAACTTGCTTAGGGAAAGCTTCAGTAAGCCAAAGATGTTATAACCTGACAGTGCTTGCAATAAACTCCAGAAGGCTGAAAAACTACAGCAGTTGGGCCAAGGGTACTATGCATGTTCTAGGAAATTCCTCCCCTTACTTTCTCTCCTTTGTGAAAGCGATTATTAAGAGGTTGTGCTCATCCCTCCTGCATGTAAGAGCCAAACCTTTGATGTGTCGTGGCTTGGGTTCACCTTCGCAACTGGGTTTGGTCTTACCTATTCCTGTCCTTTTGTTGTCTCTTCTAGCCACTGGGCTTAATGCTTTGTTTAATGCCAAGTCTTGAGAAACAGAAGACTTGGCACTCTTTGGAGAAAAAGAAAAACTTCCCCTATTAGGCTAAGGGATCACTTGGAAAGCGTGCAAGTACGAGTCAAAGCTTGTTTCCCCTGCAGGTTCTCTGGTGGTTAATTACCCCTTTGATGATGATGAACAAGGAATAGCCATATACAGTAAATCCCCAGACGATGCTGTGTTTCAGCAGCTGGCGCTTTCCTACTCCAAGGTAAAGCTCTAATGGGAAAACAGGCACATCCTGCTGGGTTAACTCCTGATGCTGTCGGGAACCTCCTGAGGGGCTCATTGAGGAGGGCGCAGGTACTGTGGGCGCCTGGTGTTGCAGGCACAGCAGAAGGGTCCTGCGGGTGGCTCTTGTTCCGTGAGTGGATGCCCAGCCTGTTCTGTCTGCAGGCACTGTAGGAGGAGCGCTCTGTGYAGGCACGGGGGCCATATGCAGTGAAGGGTGGTAGGAAATGCTGAAAACACGGGCCGGGAGAAGAGCAAGGATGTCTATGGGTTGTGGTTGGGTGTGGGTGCAGTCTGTGCTGCAGCTGTACAAGCACATGCCTGCATGAACCTCTGTGTTTGGTAAGCCCAAGTGTGTGACTAGTGTTAGAGCAAAAGTGCCAGTGGCTTTAGTGTGCAGAGACTCAGCTTCACATGTTGCATCTTGTTTTTTAGGAAAATAGAAAGATGTATCAGGGAAGCCCTTGTAAGGATATGTACCCCACTGAGTACTTCCCGCATGGCATCACTAATGGGGCTCAGTGGTACAATGTTCCAGGTAAAGTAGACCTTAAATCTCTTGCACTGTTTGTCTCCAAGTTAATGCATGTGCAGCTTAAAGAATTTAGTCTGATCAGTCACAAACTCTACATTGGTCAGCCCAGATTACTGGGACTCAGGTTTCTTTTGTAACTTCTTAAATAAGGTACCCAGATAAAGTTATACCTGAGGGAAGGAATTTATAGGGTAGTTTTTCTGGCTATTAGCAAAATAGTTTCATAAAAATTTACAGCAGTATATTAGCATGAAAGGTATTTACAAGAAGGATGGTTATTTGTCTGCTATTTTGGCATCCCTTTGAAGCTTGAATCTTGCCCTGTGTAAAAGCCTTCTCTCTTCAGCTATAAAATGCGTGTTGTAGTTTGTACTCCATCTTTCTCTACTATCCGATATTTTTTTTTTTTTTTTTGAGCTGTAGTACAATTGCCTTCAGGAGACTTTGTCAAAACGTTTTTTACATTCCTGTTGTAGGTGGGATGCAAGACTGGAATTACTTACATACGAACTGCTTTGAAGTGACCATTGAGTTGGGCTGTGTGAAATATCCAAAAGCTGAGGAGCTGCCAAAGTACTGGGAGCAGAACCGCCGATCTCTCCTCCAGTTCATGAAACAGGTGAGACACATTGACCCCAAGCAATTGTGTGAGCTGCCTCTGGGGTTTGCATTAGATGTGTCAGAATGAACAGGCTAATCTGTGGGCTGAAGCAAGTGCTGCTTCCTGGCCAGATTGGGTACCTGCTCCACAGAAATCATCCCCAACAGAACATGTCTCGACTCTTCTCCCCTCCTTCTCAACCTACCAAAAATCTGTATGGAAACAGCAGCCAGGTGATGCAGGTGTGGGCTTTTTATTTACCACTACCTTGGTTTTGCCTAGGCTGGAGCAGCCTTTATGTGCTGTTCCTATCTGAGTCGGGGCTGGTGGTAGTGCTGTGCACCTGGGGCGTGCAAACAAAGGTGTGGAGCAAAGAGTGCTGTGGTGGCACCCTGAGCCAAACAATTGCTCATTGTACTCATCAGGTGATCTTTGTCCACGCCAGCTGCTGGCGAGTCTAACCTGAACCCTTTTGGAACATGTTGCTCCTCTGGGAATGCTGAACCTCCTGGGCTGGGAGCTGGTGGGATCTGGGTGTCAGTGATCCCACAGCGATGTGTGGGGTGGGAGGCAGAGCAAGGGCTGGCACTCAGCAAGGCTCCCGGGTCTGTGCTCAGGTTCACCGCGGCGTCTGGGGATTTGTGCTGGATGCTATGGACAGAAGGGGCATTCTCAACGCCACCATCAGCATTGCCGACATCAACCACCCAGTGACCACCTACAAGGATGGAGACTACTGGCGCCTCTTGGTCCAGGGGACCTACAAAATCACAGCATCTGCCCGAGGGTGAGCGAGCCATGGCACAAGGAGCAAACAGCTGCATGACTGACTTCCCAGTTAGTAGTCCCATCGCCTCAGCCTACAGCAGACGTAGGCATGGGTGTTTCTCCTGCCCTCTGGCCTGTGCAGAGTTAGCAATGTGATGCTACCCTGGTGTCAAAGACTGCTCACCTGGTGCCAGGGTACAATCCAAATCTTCCCTTGTTTGGAGGTGGTGTGGGGAAGGAGTTGATAACTTAGTGTCTTTAGGGGAAATTCTCTTGCAGGCAGCTGCCCGCAGAAATGACTTCATCACTTCAATAGCTGCCAAAACCCTTGGGTTAAAGCAGCCTGACTTGTTGTGCTGCCAGTCTGCCACGTAACCCTGCAACACCTGAGCCAAAAGCAGCTCAGCACTGTGTTGGGCCCTGAGCTGCTCCCTGTCTTCCTGCCATTCCCATGTCCCTTTGAAGTGTTCTTGCTCTTTGTTTTTATGCTTCTTGCTTTTGGCTGGGGAGCAGTAGCAGTCCCATGTGAGTGTCTAGTCAGGAAGGGGGGTGGCTTGTTGTGTGAGGCCTTGAACCCCTGACGTTTCCTTGTGCCTTCTGTTCCCTGGGTAGGTATGATCCAGTCACTAAGACGGTGGAAGTTGGCAGCAAAGGTGGGGTGCAAGTCAACTTCACTCTTTCACGGACAGACATCAAAGTGGAGGAGGGGAAGGTGCCGGTCTTGAACACCCCAGACACCAGCGACCCCAACGAGAAGGAGTTTGAGACCCTAATCAAAGATCTCTCTGCTGAGAATGGCCTGGAGCGCCTCCTGCTTACTTCCTCGGGGGATGTCTCTCCTTATCGATACCGCCCTTACAAGGACCTCTCTGAGTTCCTCCGAGGCCTCTATCTGAACTACCCGCACATCACAAATCTCACCAGGTGAAAACTCAAAGCAGCAGTGCTCAGCTCCTCCCTGAGCAGTAGCCTGTGGTAGGGAAGTAGTGAAATGATGAGCCATGAACACAGTGCAGAGATGGGGAGCTCGTCCCTCCCCTTCCCTGTGGTCCCTGAGTTCGAGGGAGGCCCATCTGTAAGGTCATGGTGGCAGATCACTGGCTGCAGGGACTCGCAGATGCATCCATGTGCTTTTTCCTGAGACATCATTTTACTGACTTAAACCTGGGATGCTGTCCGTTCCCCAGGGGTGCCTGGGACTGGCAATATTCCCAGCATTGATATCCCAGGCTTCTGCAAATACCTCTGTTCCATGCTCTTTATTTCCTCTGTTTTCCAAATCCTTTCTGACATCCACCCTGCTAAAGGGTCCTCAGCAAAAGTGATCAAATTTGACTTAAAAATCTCACATGGCCTTTTTTGATTGTCTGCCTTCAGATTTTAATTCAATAGTGTGAGACATGTTTGAGTTAGCTTGCCCTGAGCCAAGGTCTCTGCCCTCCTGCAGGAGACCAGCTGTCTGCAGTCCTCTGCTTTCCTTTGTGACTTGTAGCGCTTACCCTCTGTCAGCTTTAGAAAGCACAAATCTCTTTGTCCCAGGACCTCATTTGCTTGTTGTTACCAGGCACAACATGCTCATGTGCTTTCCCTGCTGGTGCCAAGGCTGCTTTTCTGAACTGTAGCCTCTATTGTCCATCCAGTTGCATCAGCCCCGATTGTGTTCCCTGCTTTGCTTGCATTCAGTTTGCTAACTTAATGGCATGACTGTAGCAACAACTTCTGCATTACTGGAAATAGACCTGCTTTTGTCCTGTAAACCGGGTGCTTTATAAATTACTTTGATGTCCAGATGTATCTTGCTCTGAAGGAGAAAAAAACCCAACCAACATTGGAAGCACAGAGGCGTTTAGCAGTTCCACGTTTATGGTGATGTTATAGGCTATATAGAGATGTATGGAGCATTGGGCATCCTGTACATCTGGACCTGGATACATTCTTACACAGATGCTTGTGTTCAAACTGATGTTCATAGTGAATTTGGTTCAGTGCTGCTGCAAATGTCTCGTGATGTGGTTGTGTTTTGTGTGTCACATGTCTTTGCAGCCTCCTCATGGAGGTAGGCAGCAGTTCCTTTCCATGCTGGGATTTCTCCATAAGGCCAGGCTGGGAGCGCGGCGCTCTTCCTGAGCTGAYGCTCTGGTTTCTCATCTCTTGGCAGTTTGGGTCAGAGTGTCGAGTTCCGTCAGATCTGGTCCCTCGAAATCTCCAACAAGCCCAACCAGTCCGAGCCTGAGGAGCCAAAGATCCGCTTTGTTGCTGGTATTCATGGAAACGCTCCCGTTGGTACAGAGCTGCTCCTGGCACTGGCAGAATTTCTTTGCATGAACTACAAGAAGAACGCTGCTGTTACAAAGGTGAGAAGCCAATGCAAAGGACCATCTTGGAGCCCTCCAGTTATATCCTGAGAAGACAGTGCTCACTGGGAGAGACTTGTCTTGTTAACAGTGGCTTGTGGGTTGCAGCGATCCCATGCATAATGGGGAGGTGTTGTGAAATCCATGGGGCCAGTGGGAACCTCTGACTGCTGATGCCAATGTAAGCAGCAGTTCCTAGGATGAGATCCAGACAAATGAGATGTACAGAGAATGAACCCTACTAATTGCACTTTATGTACTGTTTCTCCTCCTTTTGTTCAGCTGATTGACCGAACACGGATTGTGATTGTGCCTTCCCTGAATCCAGATGGACGTGAGATAGCACAGGAGAGAGGCTGCACATCGAAGATAGGCCAGACTAATGCTCATGGCAGAGATCTGGACACAGACTTCACAAGTAAAGCAAAGTGATGTGTAGTGTCCCTGTAGAAATGTAGGCTGCTGTAGAGGTCTCCTGCTAGCTGTTCTGTGGTTGGGTGTAGTTGTTTGGTTACAGGGTCTACCTGTAAAGAGAGCAGCACTCCTGCCCTGGAGCCCAGGCAGCACAGCTGCTGGGAAGCTTCCAAAGCTTGGATCCCCCTTACAGATGGTAATTTGCAGTCCCTTATTTGCAAGGAAAAGACGAAGCAGAGTTCTTTAGGAATAGTCCAGAGGTCAGACAACACCTAATGTATTTTTCCTGTTAATTGATTTCTTTCAACCGCCCATTTATGAAAAAAAAAAATGCCCTCTGTTCATGCTCCCTGGAAACAGTCTCCTTTTTTCATGCTTTTCTGGTTTCCATGCAACTGCCTGCTGTATCCATAGCACTGTATCAGTGCTATGCCGACCCTTCCTGGGGACGAAGTGTTCTCTCTGGCCGGGTTTGGCTGGGATCATCCCAAATGCTTTCTTGAGAAAATGTCAGTTCAGTGACATTGAGGAGAGCAAACACACACGAAATACCCTCTGCGTCACAAAAGTAAATAGCTTGGGGAAATAGCGATGTGTCACATTTGTTTAGCTTTGCAGATGAATTCCCCCCATAGGTAGTGTGGACTAGGTGCTTTACTTGATGTCAGGTGCATCTGCTGAGATCTAACAAATACCTTTTAATATATGCAGCAGACTTAATTTCAGACATAAACAAACAATGAATGTACTTCTGCTGGCCTCTCAAATAGCAGAGGAAACTGTTGTCAATTCCCTTTTCTATTTGTTGTTCTGATTTACAGGCAATTACTCCCGGTACTCGGGGACACGAGAGCCTGAGACCAAAGCCATCATAGAGAACTTGATATTGAAGCAGGATTTCAGCCTCTCTGTTGCGCTAGATGGAGGATCTCTGCTTGTCACTTACCCATATGATAAGCCAGTGCAGACAGGTATGACTAACTCCTCCAGCGACTTGCACACACAGTTGCCCTCGGGCTGTCTCTGCAGAAGTTCATGCGACCACATGGTGTAAGAGCTTCTTGCGCTGGTGGTGTTCTGTAACCTCCTTTTGTGTTCAGCCCTTTGTATGTGGAGTTGACAGTCTGTTAAGTAAAACTATAAAATCTCACAGGATTCAGCTACAGATCAGAACACTTACCATTTCTGTTCCTACAACAGTATTTCAACCTTTCCTCTGCCAAAGCCAGTGTAAAGTCTGCTTTTGATACCACCCCTCAGTGTTAGAGGAAGTCTGGAATGCCCCTGAAACAATGTGTGTCAATGCTTAATACAGGATCATGGGATTAGAATGGGAATCTGCCCCTCCAGTGAATAGGAGTTGCACTCTCGAAGTCTCACTTTTCTCTTTGTAGTGGAGAACAAAGAAACACTGAAGCATTTGGCATCTCTGTATGCAAACAACCATCCGCTGATGCATTTGGGCCAGCCAGGCTGTCCGAATAAGTCGGGTATGTTTGGTTGGAATCCTTTAACCCCCCCGTCAGCTTGTGCTAGACTCTGCTAGGAGCAGATCTGTCTGACAGCTGTGTTCTTGCTCTCACAGATGAGAATATTCCTGGCGGTGTGATCCGTGGCTCTGAATGGCATGGTCACTTGGGAAGTATGAAGGTACTTCATCACGGCACAAGGCTTTCCATCTCTGCTAAACAAGCATTAAAAAGCATATTTGTTCTGATGTCTGGGCAGAACTTCCCCACCTCCAGCTGCACTTTGCAGAGCTTTTTAAATACCGCCTATTTTGTTTTAACTGTGGTTTTGGTTTTTGCAGGATTTCAGCGTTACGTTTGGTCATTGTCCTGAGATCACTGTTTATACCAGCTGCTGTTACTTCCCGAGCGCAGGGCAGCTTCCCAGCCTGTGGGCAGACCACAGGAAATCTCTCCTTAGCATGCTCGTGGAGGTGAGCTGCAGTCTGTGGGAGGAAACTCTGGCAAGGAGTGAAGGTAGTGGACCAGGTGGGGAGGGGGAGAGGAAGAGAGCAGTGTGGAGAATCTTTGTGGTTTTATTGGTGCTGTGTAATTACAGACAGTCAAAATTTAGACTGCATGAGGAATGGGTTGAACAGAGGCAGCAAGTGACCAGGAAATGTGTTGACATGAGAGTTAAACATCTGTGCTGTTTTGCCTCATGGTGGGCTGAGCAGTCCTTGCAGTATTGTGCACTTTTATTTATTACAAGGGTCAGGGATGGAGAATGGGCTGTATTTTGAGGGGAGGATTAGATCCTGTTTTAGTTACAAATGTGCCATACGGTTGGATCTGAACGTGAAGTGTTTGAAATGCTTTATTTCAGGTTCATAAGGGAGTCCATGGGTTTGTCCAAGACAAGAGTGGCAAAGCAATTTCTAAAGCTACCATTGTTCTTGATGAAGGTTTGAGGGTCTATACTAAAGAAGGTGGCTATTTCCATGTGCTGTTGGCTCCAGGTTTGCATAACATCAATGCGATAGCCGACGGGTACCAGCAGAAACATGTCAAGGTATGTGAATGTCTGTATTGGAGATCTTCCCCCCCCGCTCCCTGTCATATAAAGGCATCCCCTATTTGGGCTTTGCCTCATTGGCTGTGTTTAGCTGCTGATTATGTGCCCAGGGTAGCTGTTTTCTGCCTTGATACAATGGATGGAGAAGAATTTCCCAGCACAGCAGGGTTGTTTTGGGCAGTAGCTTTTCTTTCCATTGCACTTGTCTTTGGCATCTGCCTAGTCCTGCCCTGGTCAGCAAGTACCTCTCTTGTCTGGACACCTAACAGAGGTGCAAGCTTTGAGACAGTCTGAGCTCTCGTATCGTTCTGCAGGTCTTTGTACGTCATGACGCACCCAGCTCTGTGTTCATTGTCTTTGACGTGGAAAACAGGATATTTGGTCTGCCAAGGGAGCTGGTTGTAACTGTTGCAGGTAAAGTGACACTTTTGATCAAAGCTTTGAGCTTTGCTTTCTGTGCCGGTTCATGCTGACAATGATCCTTCTCTTCACTGAACTGGAAAAGTAGCCTGTGGACTTAAGCCATCTCCTGCTTTCCCTTCTGAACACATGCTTGTCTTTGCAAACTGGTCCAACAGCCCTTGGATCTGGTGATGCTGGGCTGGCAGATGGGAGGGAGGGAGGAAGTACAGAGTGTTGCAGGGGTCTGAAGGGTCCAGGGTGGACTTTGAGATGCCTGGAATGGGGAGGGCCTGTTTGTGCGTAGAGCTGGGACCTAGGAGATCTTGCTTCTTCCCCAAGGTTTCTTTTGAGTGGTGTGGCATCAGGTAAGCATTAAGAGATGTTTTTGTCAAGGTGGCAGCTGCTGGGGAGGCTAGAGTTTATACCCAGTGGTCTGCAGAGGAGCTCAGTGATGCTATCCTAGATGAGAGCACAGAGAATAAAGCTAGTGCAGTGCTGCTCTGGGAGTAGCTCTCTTGCATGGCATGTTTTCTGTGGCCTAGGAGGAAGGAGCAGGGTCACAGTGAAGTGAGGAAAGTGGTTGTGACTGTAGAAGGGAAGAGAGATGGTGGCAAGCCTATGAGCCTCGACTGTCGGGGAACATGGCATTAACTTTAATGTCTTCTTTCTGGTAGGTGCAAGTATGTCTGCTCTGGTCCTCACTGCCTGTATCATCTGGTGTGTCTGCTCGATTAAGTCCAACAGACACAAGGATGGCTTCCACCGCCTGCGGCAGCACCATGACGATTATGAGGACGAAATCCGCATGATGTCCACCAGCTCAAAGAAGTCCCTCCTGAGCCATGAATTCCAGGATGAAACAGACACTGAAGAAGAAACATTGTACTCCAGCAAACACTGACACCTCCAGGGCAGGAAAGGAGGTTCCCATGGACCAGACCCGGTGGCAGGGGGGCGATCCCTGTGGTTCAGTTTTGAAACATTAGCTTGCAGGATGCGTCCCTCCAGAGGTGTGGGTGGCAGCTCCCAACTTCCCTCTACTATTTGCTCTGTTCCTATGTACGTGCAATCAGTGGGTGTTGGAGGCTGTGTTTGGGCTAAGATCATGGCTTGTTTCATTTTTGGGTCAAGATCTGGAGGTTCATGTGACATTGCTTGAAAGGCAACTTAACAGGGTGGCCAGCAGAGTTCCTAGCACTTCCCCAGCATCTCAACACAGTGAGCAGATGGTGGGGAAGTGCCCCAAGACCTGCATGGGGTTGTAGTTACAACACTCCAAAGCAGTTTCTCTACCTGTTTTGATTTTATGTTTTCCACTCTGTACTTGGGGGAAGCCAGATCCTTCACTTGACTCCACATTCTGCAGAGCAGCCCTTGGAAAAAGACTGTACTTGGTTCTCAGCGGCTCCCTTGGAGCTTTTCCCCACCACGAGATGCTGTGGCCTGCTATGATCTGCAGTGGTTGTGGAGCACCTCTAATGTGTTGCTAGTTCCAGGCAGTGACTTGGCATCCTGAAAGCTGGGGGAGATGACATCCATTCTTGATGTGAGCTGGAGAAAGGAGCAAATGTCAGAGCTTCAGTCAACTCTGACAAAGTTCAGTTGCTTGCCAGCTCTGCGGTACTGCTGTTCCTGACTTCTGGGGAAGAAAGAAACTTTATCCCCATCACCCCTGGTTGCTTCTCATTTGTGTGGTAGACTTGGCCTTTGGGGTCTCATGTTAGCGTTACAACAGCGCAGTGTCTGAAAGAGCAACTTAAGATTGTTCTAAGCAAATGGATAAACTGATTGTGGTGGATACGGTAGAAAAGCAATCAGTTACTGACTCCACCTGATCAATTTTGCTCAAGTCCACCACCATTCAGGAGGAAACAGTGAAATCTGACCACTGCTTTGTATTTGAGCATTATTGGAGCAGCAGGGAGAGGTCATGGGAGTATCCATGGCCCAACTTCAGTCTTAAATTTTGAAGAAAGCTGCACCATTTCCCATTGTCCACCTAATACCATTTAGTGAGCAGAGCACTTTGGAAACACCCTCTCATCAAGCTCTGGTGATGGTAGGCATCAAATTAGCCTGCTGGCTTGGCTCTGTTCTGCTACTACAGCATCCCTGAAGTATGTAGCAAGAGCTCCACCTGCTTGTGTGTCTGCAGTTGTGTCCGCTGCTGCAGGGGCCTGGGTGCAATGCGTGAGGAAGGGCTGAATGGCTGCGCTGAAAGAGAAGGGAAAAGCAGCCAAATTCTGTTTTGTAGCACTTGGCAGGAAGTTGGAAAGAGGAGCTGCAGCGTGCATCCCCAGGACACATTAGATTTGTGGGGAATAGAAGGGATGTCCAGAAGGGAAGAATGGCTGAAATGTTTGCTTTCCAAAGCCTTTATGCATCTCTGACGTTCCTGTGCTTTCTGGGCAGAAGGCTGGGGCTAGAATAGGCACTTATTTTCTTGCTGCTCACTTTCTTTTTTAATCCTTGTCCCACTGACCCGAGCTCCAGGGTGTAGGAGCCTGGCACAGCAATGTCTTAGGCTGATCTGTTCTCCAGCCTGAGCTGGAGAGGTCCATTAGTGAAGCCTGCACGTAGCGTCTATGGCGGGTGTTGCACCCAAATGTATGACGGGGTCTGTTCTGCAGGGCTCTGGCCTGGTCTCCTCTGGGGGAGCAGCGCAGCAGGTTCCCTGTTGAAGGCTGCTGGGCCACATCACCTTGGGAAGGAGCTGTTCCTCGTCTCTGCGTGCGGTAGATGCCCTTCCGGAACCACATGCCTGTGGCCATGCTGCCGTGCTCATTGTCTCAGCAGCTGCCTGCTGATTTTGTGCAGCTATCTAGAGGGACAAAGATAACCCTTAGACACCAGTATACCTTCTTCCCTGTTCCATGGGGAATTATATTGCTAGAAGCACGTGGTAAGATCTGTCTGGGGAGGTGTGCTGGGAACAGGGAGATGAGGCTGACCATTCCCCGTGCTCCTGTCCTGTGTCCCTGTGGTGTGAAAGAGCTGCTCTTGTTGTCTCCGTTCTGCAGGAGCCATGAACGTCCCTGTGCCTACTCCCAGCTCATCGTGCTGAGCAGGGGAGGGGGTTGGGTCTTGGGCCGTGACCCTTTTCCATGCGTAAAGGGCTGCAGCACACCAGCACCCAATAGCGTTAACCCTGCCTAATCTCTGAACTTTTCCTGCTTCTGAGGGCTTTAACAAGAGACACAGCTGGGGTTTTATAATAAAGTTGAGTTTGCAAATGGCTCTTAGGGCTCTGTTTGGGCTTTGTTTGCTCTGGTAGCAGGTAACGGACTGAGCTGGCCTTGCTTTGTCCCACTAGCAATAAGTCTCGTTAGGAACTGGCCCTTTCCCTCTAAGAGTGCATTTTGCAATTAGTTTGGAGTAGGTGCATCTTTTTAAGGTGAGTGGATTTGAGATGTTTTGCAAATCTGTGAGACTCTTCCACGCAGCAGGACCAGGTGGGGCGTCTGCCTCTCGCTCCGCGCTTGGAGCTGCAGCAAGTAAGCGCTGGGGCTGTTCGTCACCAGTTTTGGGAAGGCAGGAGCCGCCTCCCCTCACTGTCTGTCTGTCTGTCTGTCCGTCCATCGCAGGAGCGCCCGTGCCGCTTCCGGCAAGGAGCCGGTCCCCTGCGGGCGCTTGTCCCTGGAGCGTGTCGGTCCGTGCACTGTGCCTTCAAATGTACATTTTTAAAAGGGACTTGAATCGCCTTCTCCTGGAAGCGGGACGGGGCGGCGTGAGGCAAGGCCTGGCTCTGCCCTTAGCCGGGCCCTCTGTTTTTTACCTGTATACTGAGATCCAGTAATCTGTATAAAACTATTTTGATGTCCACCTGGGTTGTCTCGTTCTTCGAGGGGGCTCGGGGCTGCAAGGAGGACGCCGGGGGGCCGGGGCCGGGGCCGGGGCCGGGGCCGGGGCCGGCGCCTCCCGCCCACTGCTCGGCGCTGCACCGGGGTGAGGCGCCGCCCAGCCGCTGGGGGGCGCTGCAGCGGGAGGTCCGCCCGTCCCGTCGGGCGCCGCGCCTCCAGGAAGACGCTCTGGTCCGCCCTTCTCGGCGGCGCGGTCTCGCCGGGCCGCGGCTGACGTTGGACAACAAAGATGGCGGCGGGGAGCAGCAACTACTGGGAAGGCGAGTGGGGCCTGAGGGAGGCGGGGACGGGGCGGCTGCGCGCCGCGGGGCCCTCCCGGGGCACGGCCCGGCCAGGGTTGAACCGCCGCCGGGTCCCCTCTGCCCGCCTCCGGGGGGGCCGGTGCCGCCCACGCCCGGAGGCTGCGGTGGCCCCGTCGGCCCCTCAGCCGTGAGGCGTCGGTGCCCGGCTGAGCCCCGCGGCGGGGAGACCCCGGGGCCCGCGGTGAGGGGGGCGGCACCCCGCGCCGGACCCTCCTGGTTGTGTGGGACAGGGCCTGCGGGTGTCCAGCCGTGCCCCACCCTTTCAGCGTGGGGTGCTCCCCTTTCTGTGAGGGCCCCGCCTTGTCGGTCCCCCCTTCTCTGGGGGGTTCCCCTCTCTGGGGCTCCCGAGCGGTCTGCGCTTGAAAGCACCTGGTGAAAATGCGTCCCCCAAAGACGTGGGGTCACCGTGCGGGTTTGTGACTTCTCCCCCACTCTCGGCCGCCCTGTGCAGATCTCAGGAAGCAGGCGAGACAGCTGGAGAACGAGCTGGACCTGAAGCTGGTTTCCTTCAGCAAACTCTGCACCAGCTACAGCAGCACCCGAGACGGAAGGCGCGACAGGTATAGGTACTAGCCCATTTCTTTATGTTTTAAATGCTGCTCGTGGTACTTGGTTCATTTTTATAATTTGCTTAATGTTAGTCCCACCAGTGGTTTTTATGCTTAGCTTCTTAAGAAGCTCACTTCAGCCCTTCTTGATGCTGTGATGCTGGTGTTGGTCGTGACGCGATATTGAGTGATACTGGCACATGAGTCAGAAAGGTGTGTGGGCTGCAGTGGTGCATCGTGAGAGCATATATGTTACTAGGAGAAGTAACATAGCAGAAGAATTTAAACTTCAGTTTGTAACTGTGGGGTTAGTGTGTGAACTAACGATAGGGCTTTTTAATGCACGCTACATCGGCTCATTTTGCAGCTTTTCTTGTATTAAACTAGCAGGAGGTTTTCAGGGACTTCAGTATTAGRGGAATTTAGCCTTACACCTCCCAGGTGGGCTGGTGTGGTATTTGTAATCCCTGTTTTAATGGTACGGGAACTGGAGCACTGAGCAGCTGTGACTGGTCAAAGGTTGCACAGGGAACTAGCCCTCTCTTCAGGAGGGGTAGCTGTTTCTTTCTGGCTTTCTCCAAAGATGAGTAGTAATAGTGAGAGCTATATATATGCTTTTATATATATATGAGCCAGACAAATACATACATGTATTTATATATATGATTAGTTTCTGTTTGCTTGAGGCAGATTCATGTTTGACTGAAGAATTAATATGATAAAACTTTTCAAGTTTTTCTAGCTTGTGGGCCAGAGTTGAGGTCTTCCCTGCAGTTCCACAGCACTAATTATCAACTTCTCTGTCCCTGTGCGCAACCTTTAAAAACTGCCATTCTTTGCTTATTAACTGTGGGTCCCAACGCTGTGTATCAGTTGTAAGTGTGACTACTGTATGTATGTGTGTTGATATTTTTATTTATTTAATTTGATGATTGAATCAGTTTTGAACCTTTCCATACATTTCTGGTTCTGGAAGCCTCAGAGAGCCTCAAGAATGATGATATTACTCTTGAATCAGAGTCCTAGTCTCTCTCTTGTTTCTGGCTCTGTGCTGTTACTTGCCATGTAATCTAATTGTTTTAGTTATTTTTGCTGTCCTATGCAAAACTTACTTCTCTTACTCTAGTTATGGTAGATTACCAAAGCAATGAGTAGTCTCTGAAAGGTATTAGTTGTGATACTTCTGCAGGTTGGCATACCCTGTGTTGTGGTTTTGTTCTGTTGCTTAGATACGACTTTTCATTGTGATTTTAGTTTATCTTAAAAAGCATATAGGGAAGGTGTACTGTATGAAACTGTAATTGTGATGAATTGTGTGGTTTGTATTGCTCTGTAGAACACGGACTGCTTAATAGGTCAGTGGGTTGTCCTCACGCTGTATTATTAAGGTGTAATTATGTAGCTGGTGTAACATGCTAATAGTGCAGTGCTCCCTCCTGCCAATAAATAAATAAATCAAGCTTAAAAGTTGGGGAGAGAAGGGCATTGGTGCTAGACAGGTGCTGGCAGTAGACGAGTGTTTGGTGTCAGGCGTATCTTCCAAGGTTATATTTTCCCCAGGTGATACTGTGTCATTAATTCAGATAAGAGTTAAAGGCATGTATGATAAGAAAATGTAAATTTTTCTGAGCTTAATTAATCTCTCTAGGAAACCTGGGTAGTGGAGCTTGCCAACACCTAACAGCAGTGTTTACTTATTTCTTGCATTCATGAAAAGGTGATGTATTTTTCAGTAACTGCTCCTCCTCTTTTTCCTTAGCTCTGACACAACTCCTCTCTTAAATGGATCAAGCCAGGACAGAATGTTTGAGACCATGGCTGTGGAGATCGAACAACTTCTGGGAAAGGTAACTCAAGTTACTGTGGTTTTACTTCAGCACCTAGGAAATATTGCAGTACAGGTTTCTGTGATGAATGTTAGGAAATACTAGTGTGGGTGTTAGACAAGTGTTTCTGAAGGTATGCATCTGTCATTAGAGCTAGCTCCTTCAACTTATGCATTGTAACTTTCTTACAAGAATAAGCCATTTCATGTTTTGGGTTTTTTTTTTTTTTTCTTCCTGTAGCTTACTGGAATAAATGACAAAATGGCAGAATACACAAATAGTGCAGGAGTCCCGTCCCTGAATGCTGCACTGATGCATACGTTACAGCGTCATAGAGACATATTGCAGGTAACAAATGCATGTCCTTCTTGCTTTTATTTTGTTTCTTTGTTTGGAATAATTACTAGCAGTGCTGATATCACAGAATGCTTGAATGTCTTACCAGAAGATTTAAATGCCGATCCCATCTCACTTTTCTTCTCTACAGGCACCCCAATCAGTGAACTCGGAGTTGAAAAAATAGCATTTTTTATGTCATATTGGTGACTAGTATTTAACTAAGAAAGAACAGTAAAGCATGCCGTCTTATGTAGGTGTCTTTTATATAGCAA
This sequence comes from Phoebastria nigripes, assembly GCA_035582835.1. Classification (NCBI taxonomy): domain Eukaryota; kingdom Metazoa; phylum Chordata; class Aves; order Procellariiformes; family Diomedeidae; genus Phoebastria; species Phoebastria nigripes. Next base: position 131,339 of record JAYKAV010000378.1, on the reverse strand, counting down.
AAGGGGAAAGGTACTGTAATGAATTATCTTGTCTGTGTGGTCTGTCACATAGCAATATGAGAGGGAACATCACACTTAAGAAAATATGACTGTAAAACCATCTAAACTGCTAAAGGGAGTTGAAGGAAATGTGATGGCTAAAGCTACTAACTAGTGGTGTAAATCAACCGTGTTTCAACCTGGTGATGTTTTCATGGCATAGTAATGTTAAAAATGCATGTTTTATTTGGCTGGTCACGTACAGTTTGATTTCTGTTTTGTATCTGTGCAATACACAATGTAAAAAGCATAGGGTTTTGTAAAAGCCATAGCATTTATATGAAAAATAGTGCTGAATGTTTACAGTGGCTTTGGTGGACACCAGTTGCCAGTTAAATTGGTTTTTGAGAAGTATCAGCTGCCTGAAAAGTTTTCAAATGTAAAATTGCAACTTGACCATTAAAAAAAAAAAAAGTCACCTTCACTGTTCAGAAAATACTTTTTTTTCATCTGGTGTAACTTAACAAAATAAACCCAAGAACATCTTCACCACACCAAATAAGTAGGTTTTACTAGGGCTTCTGATTCAACCAGTAATGGGAAATTCCAACACAAGATGATAATTCATCAGAAAGGTGAAGATGTATGAAATTGGGAGAAGGAATTACAGTGGATTTCCCTCTATGACCTTAGCTGTAGCTATCAAAAGTTAGCAACTACTGTAAGAGCAGTGAGATTTAAAAATACTTTGCATTAACTTCCAAGCGTTTTTTATGTTAATGTCATAAGTTGTTCTTGCACTTTGTATTAGAGAACAGGTAACATTTTAAAAGACAATTGGATCTTACTTGAGTATATTGTGTTGTTAAATTGATCTCAGGATCCTAATTTTGGAATAATTGTTTTATTACAGGATTATACGCATGAATTCCACAAAACCAAAGCAAACTTTTTGGCAATACGAGAAAGGGAGAATCTGTTGGGATCAGTACGAAAAGATATCGAGTAAGTTGTATTGTTTGTTGTAGCAATGGTATGGGACTGTCCTCGGAGGGAGAAGGTGGAAACCCTCCTGTAGGAGAATACTTGGCATAGCTTATTCGTCTGTGCTCTGAATAAAGCAAAGAAAGTTACTTGAATTCACAACTCTTACTGAGGTTGTGATAAGATTCTGTTTTGTTTTGTTGTTGGGTTTTAGATCATATAAAAGTGGGTCTGGCGTGAATAACAGAAGAACAGAACTATTCCTGAAGGAACACGAACACCTTCGAAAGTAGGTGTTATTTGTTATTTCCTTATGTTGGAGGTGCCTAACTTTTCTGGGGGATGAAACATTCTTAATTTCAAGTATGCGTGAAAGCTTTGTCCATTTGTAGATATATATGTCCACGATGAATGCCTTGCACTATGTATTCTGTGACAGTGCTGCTACTTAAGCAGCTGTATAAACGTTTCATTGCTTATGCTGACTGTGAAGTGCATATAGTAGGTAGTAGTCATGGTAGTTTTCACTGATTTTGACTTTAGGATCTTGTCAACACTAAGTGACATCTATATGTTGTCTTCAGTGGGCTTTCGCAAGTCACTTGTGACTCAGACTTCATGTTTGGCGTCCTCTCTTAAGGAAGTAGATGCCTTTATAGTATACTAACTGGGATAAGGGTTGAAAAACAAAACGGAAAGTCCCAATGATTTAGCTGTTTTTCCCTTTCTTCTTTATTTGTCAGAGTCAGACAGAGAAGAACCTTTTTTTCCTTTTGTCTCTACTGAATGTGTACAAAAGGTGATGGAAGAGACTAATTCCAAAATTACCTGTGCACTTAAATATGTGCAAAATGACTCTAGTTTATTGGCCAAGATAACAATCAAAATAGAAAGCACTTTCTTTTTGTTCTTGTTGCAGAGAGGGCATTAGCTTATGAGTAGCTGCTTTGTGTGTTCCCCATTCAGCAAAAGCAGCACACTCCGATAGAAGAGCGCTGGAAGGTTCATGTTTTCTAGATAGTCAAGAAGTAGCGCTGATCATCATGCCTGTGTTCTTGACTGTAGTCATGCTAAACGTCAGTCTTACACAAGAGGGCAGGCTTTCATTTAAAAAAATAAATAAATAAAAAATTACCCGTGGCTTTCTCAAATGCGTTTTCTTAAAGATAACTTAAACTTCTAGCCAGAACTGCACAAAAAGCTTTTACGGGAAATTAAAATAAGATTTTTTCGATTGTGGCTTACCACCACTTCGTCCTCAATTTTCTTTAATATCTTTAAAACTTAGAAATTAATTGATTTAAATCTTGAATTATGACTTTTGTTAGGTTGAATTTATTATTAAACATGCATGATCAGGAAGTGTAAAGTTTCCAGGAAAAAAAACCAATCTTAATATTTTGGAGGTGAATGTTATCTGAAATGTTGTACTTTGAAGAATCAATGTCAGTTAATCTGAGTAAACCTGATCCTTCCTAGATGTGTTGTGCTTGGGGTTTTTTGTTTTGCTTTGTTTTTTTTATTGGAGGGGTGGTAAATACTTTTATTTACCTACGTTTTTACTTACATTTGACATTTTGTTAAAGAAGGCTACAAATAAAATATTTCTGGAGTTGTAAAATACAATTCTAAGAAACTGACGGTCCTCTGGGTGCACTATTTTGGAAAGTTTGAAACAATGGAGAGGAAAACTTAAACCATTTTGTAAATGTTATCTGGCAGATGTCTTCAGAATTTGAGCCTAGCATTCATTGAGGCTTTGATGACTTTGATCTCTTTAAACATGCTAAACTCTCCAGTATGTTTTTAGGATAAAAATGCATGAAAAATAGAATTAAATAAGGCAGTTTCCGAAACAGTTAAGCCATCTTCTAGGTGATGGAAAAATCTTGAAAATGTCAAGACTTAAAAAAAAAAAAAAACCATGACACTGAGAAAAAGAAAACAAGAAATAAGTGTGAGTTGGGGATCTTTAGGAAACAGGGCCAAAACTAATCATGGAATACTGCTGCAAGGTGGAGATAACTGTAAGGTGTATGAAGAAATCTGGTGTAGAAGCAGAAGACAACCTTGSTGAGAAATCAAAGCTTGCAAGATGTTCAAAACTTTTGAATTGAGAATCAGTAAGCTCAGAAAGAGATACCGGCAGAGGAAATTATTAAAGAGTTTCAACATACTTGTCTTCAGAGAAAGCAGTTAATGAGCTATTAAGGCCAAAAAGCTGTAAAAGCTAGCAAAAGGTCCCAAGAAATCACCAAGAGCTGGCAGATTATACCAAACATGCTCCTAGGATAAGCTGACAAGCTTTGTGTGAGTCTTGATGCTGAATATTTGCGGTGCAGTAAATCACGGTGCTAGACTAATTGATAGAACTACATGATAAATATATATACATTGTCACAAAGACACAACAGTAAAAACTCAAATGTATTTTTAGTGAAGTAGTGAAACCTATTAAAAGAACTTGAAAAATGGAGATGGGAATATAAACTTTGCAAGTGTATTATTATATGCTGCGAAGTAATGAAATAATGCTACAGGAATGATATATTCGTATCGAATATTGGAGCGTTCACTTGGTCTTGACCCTGCTTAATTTATGATATTAAGTACTTTAACCTATTACATATTTATTCCATGATCTGATAATGGGGAACGCATGAGCTATTACCCCACTGCAGAGTACCAGACTCGTCTGTCAGCCTTTTTCTTTATGCRCTACCATGTGAGACAGGATAAGTGGAAACTTGAGTTTACTCTTGGCGGCGTTTTCTGTGAATGCTCTTTAAAAAGCATGCTGGCAGCCCGAGGCGGTATTGTTTGTGGTGGTATCTCACTTGGGAGTAAGAGGAGGAGAGCCAAAAAGCTCTTCTCCAGGAGGGACTTCGGAGAGAAGCTGGACCTCTGCTTTTTGCCTAAATCTGGCTTTTTATTTTTCTGTCACATTTTGAACGTCATCTCTTCTGGAAGGACTAAGAATGAAGGAGAATCTGTCTGTCTTAATTTTTACATATGTAGGTAATCGTAAAAAAGGAGGGGAAATAAAAAAATCTGCAAGTCTAAAGTTTTGATGAATAAAAGGATCCGACGTATACTAAGCACCAAGGGAATTACAACGGCCGAAGCACTGTGCAAACYCTTGCTGTGCCTGTAGTACATAAAACTGCTATCCATTAAGCCGTGAGGATCGTGCATCCATTTGGATTCACTTGCCCTGGGTGGGGCTGGCTGCTGTGTCAGCGCTGCTGGCACAAGGGTGTTGTGCGCTTTCATGTTAGGATCACGGTGCTGCCGGGGCAGCCCTCGGGCTGGGGACATGCGGGGCTCTGCGATGCCGCACCCCAGTTCTGGGTGGGTTAGAGAAAGCATCTCGTGTTCTTCTCCCTTCGACTGAAAGCTTCGCTGCTGGTTCAATTAATTTTATAAATCAACTGATTCTGAGTTTTATTGGGAGAGGAGATCTGTCTAGAAATTTTATTGACTGTAGGTGGGAGGCATAGAGTTTCTAAGTCTCTCAGTTTGCTGCTTAATTTCAATACAGATAATTTAAGGATAGTTTTACCTACCTCTGGAAAGAAAAACAATAATGGCTAAATTTTTTAATAAAAATTTTAACACCTGTTAATTAAAATGAGGCTGGAAGACAGGTCTTGTCGAATATTGATGCCCTGTTAATACTTCTACCTAATATCTCAGCTCTTTTGGCATGTCAGATGCTTAAAGAAGTACCAAATCTAGCAGAGTCATTTTTTGCAGTTGATTTTTGGATGCTTGTTTTCTGTGCCATTCAGTAAAGGTGTTTGTCTCATCTTTTCTGTTTGTATGCTTTTGGCCAGGGAGGTAAACAAGTCATCCTTCTTCTTGTAATACTATTTTCCATCTAAAGAAAACAGTTTTGATGAATAGATCTAGCTTAGCATTTTAAAAACTGCTCTGAAAAGTGCTGCCTCAGAGGAAAGAGTCCTGTCAACTTAGTGTTTGCCCTGAGAAATTCTGCAGTTATTGATGAGTTATAGTCTAAGTCAGCAAAGACGGGACTAATGTGTTTGATTAAATTTGCAATATTGCGTGTGTATGCGAGTGAAAATTTCCCTTGTGTACTTGCATTGTATGTGAATGATATCATACCAGGTGATACTGATGAATTTGTGTAAAAAATCGATGAAGGCTTCTAAGGTTTAGATAGAAATTACAGATTTTATTACCTATGATGAATTCCTTGTAAAACTAGATGAAAACTAGACCACTTAGTGGTCACCAGCATTTGCTGTAGTAGATTTGTTCTGTCATTGTAGGGCCACTGTATGACTGCTGCTTTATTACTCAGCTCCAATGCTCAAAAATCAGACATTTGTCCTTTTCCAAAAGAAGTGGCTGGTGGTGAAGCAGGTGCCTGTGCTGGTGCAGATTACCATGAGCTGTGTTTTTAATTGTTGTCAGATGAGTGCATGTTTCTGGTGAGTGTTGCTATGCAGGCTATCAGTCTATCCACTAAAAAAATTTTCAGCTTAGAGTATCAGGTGTAAGTGATGCAGGTAGATGAGATGAACCTGCTCAAAGTGTTCAGGCTAGCTAAGGACATAAAACACCCCTGTCTGTCTTAAAATGTTTAGCACTGGGAACAGAGAGGGTAGGGGTGCCAGAGTAGATGGGTGAGAAAGGAGGAGAGCAAACAAATCAGAGAGGGATGTTCTCTGCATGTGAAAGAGAAAAGCGGAATAAGCGAAGTGAGCAAAAGAAATAACGGGAATCTGCAGCAGTTGCCTAATGGTGCTATTAATAATACATACCTGATTCATGGAGATGATTAGGATAAATTAATGTTTGTGCAGTACTTCATATATGTGAAGTACTCTGGAGTACTAAATATTTTTATTATTATTGCATTTCATTTTTCAGCAGAACTATTTCAAATTTCCTGTTGTTGTTTGGGCAGAAATGGCCACATTCAGTAGAGGATAATCACCGGGAAACTTCTTTCAAACTTTGTTCCTAATACAGTCCAGATCTTAATAGAGGGAGTGACTCATTGACCATTTTTCTTCTAAATATTGATGTTGCTTACAAATGTTCACTTCAGTACTGATTTGCATGGAGAAGTCGGCTTAATGAGATGCTGGGACACCTTACAGGGTTTTTGATTACAGGTGTGTTCATCTTTTGGGAAGAAGCTACTAGTTTTCTACCTTAATTTAATTTCCTTTTCTTTGTTATCCCTGTTCTCTGCTCTGCACGCCCTGATTTCCATTCACTGTGCTGTTGCTGCTCAGGTTTCTGTGGATTTCAGTGGACCTTCGGCATTCGATTAAAACCAGAGAACTGCTGTCGTCTCCCCTTCCATCCCCTCCCTCCCCTCCAGTTGCAGGGGAAGGACACACAGATGCCTGGGCAGTAACTGCTCCGGCTGACACGTGGTTCACCACTGCATCTCCTTCATCTTCTCTTGGAAGGAAAGAGACTGTAGGAAAAACAGCTAATTCACCAATTCGTTTTTCCTTCCCAAGGTGGTTGGGGAGGCAGCAGCGAGGGAGGAGTGTGATGAGCCTCTTCCCTGGGTGCCTGCTGGCTGCCTGCTCTGCAGCCTCAGAACTGCTGAGCTCCACTTTAGTCAGGCCCAATAAGGTTTTTTTGTTTGTTTTTTTAAATTGTGAAACTTGCTTCTAAATTAAACTTATTTTTTGTTTATGTCAAAGTAGAATGTGGTGTTCTTGTTGCTCCCTTCTCTTAATTTTATTACAGATTTTAACTGACGCAGCGCTTGATTATGAATAAATTTCTTTGCTTCATAGTAGTTATGAAAAAACAAACCAGATCTGCTATGAAAGGACAATACATGCTATCCATGGCCTTAGTTTGGACTGCTTGCCAAGAATACGGTGTAATTTGGCTGCAGACTTGCTGTGCAGTAGTAATGGAAGGCTGCAGCACTTTGTCTATTGAACTGGAAGATACAGTGCAAGGAGAAACTGAGGAATCTGGGTTAAAATGTTTCTCTGCTGGCCATTAATTGCAAGAGCTCTGGCAATGGTCTGTCACTGGTTTCCCAAATGCAGTTACATATCGTTGACTTGTTTTCTTTGTTTCTGGAATAAGGAAGTTTGGGAAACTATTGCGTTAAAAGTGCGTGCTAGTGTCTCAGCTAGCCAGTCAGGATGACCGCGGTAATGATCTTACTGACTGACTTGCCATTGAATATCCATAATACRGACTTTCTGGGTAGGGCTATATGCTCAGTCTGAGTGGCAGCAAATAAAATGGTTTTCAAGGAAGGGATTTGAACAAAAGAGGATTTTTGGTATTGCAAAAGCTTACTTAAAGATGCACAAGGACTTGAACCGTAATCCTGTTTCAAAATACTATTCTGTTTTTTCTTTCTGCTCTGTCTCCTATTGCTGCAGAGTTTTCTCGATTGCAGTTATGCATCAGTGATTCCTTCCTTTAGCCTCATATATGGAACTGAATGGGTTTTATCTCCAAGCCTGCTGGCAGAACCTCTGTCTCTTGAAGATTCATGGCAGAGTGACACAAGGCCACTTCGTAAGTGGCTGGATTGGCTTCCCCTGTAACAGTCCCAGACTGAATACAAGACTTGGGCATATCATATACTTAACTACAACAGCAGACTGAGCACAACTTATTTATTTCCTTATTTTAATAGTAAATATTCCTCAGTGAGGGAGATGGTTCATGTCTTCTGGAAAAAAGAAACTTCACTGCTTATTATGTGACTGTAATTATATGACTGTATGAGCAAGTTATTGAAGTAGTTTAAGGAGAATTTGAGGAGCTTCAAAGCTTGCAGGCAATGAAGGAAGATGCTCTCCTGGGTATCGTTATTATTTATAAATAACTTAATAAAAGAACGTGAAAATCAGCCAAGCATTTCAGGATTTAAAAGAGGTTTTCCCTCTAAAAATAGCTTGAGCTTCATTAGAGTAAAATCAACTAGTGCTTTTCATCTTCCAGTGCTGCATTTAGGACTTAAAAAACCAAACCTACCCCAAAACACTAAACCGAAGATTATATTCATCTCACAAGATTTATTTGCATGCTTTCCTTATGGTTGGATTGCTTTAAATAATACTGTAATCAATAATTTATCTGACATTGAAGACTGTTGTGATATTTTTATACTTCACTATGTCTAAAATGAATGATATTTGAAGGAACGGGGGGCAGGGGGACCAAACCAAAAAAAACCAACAAACCCATCACACACATGCACAAAACCCAGTTTGGGGACTTCCTTTGTAACTTCCACTACAAAATGGAATTATCCGGGTGACAAAGGATGCAGTCACACAGGTGTTAGCATTAAGAACCTCAAACTCATTGTTTGCTTTTCATCTGTATAAAATGTGAAGGTTTATGCATGAACTTCCACGTACTGCCAGGGAAGAGGCTACAGAAACTATCCTAGGTCTTTTTGTCTGCAGAAACTAAAGAACAAACCCTCCTAACACAGTGAGAAAGACTACCCAAATATATCACRGGAAAAGGGTGGCTGGGACTAAAACTCTGCTCTGCTTCTCGGTTCTGGGCTTTACCTTAGAAACAACACTATGCCCTTGATTTGGGGAGAGGGAGGGATATGAAACCACACTTCAAACTTCAGAGCTCGGTGTTTGCTTCTGAAGTTTCTTGCTGGTTTCAGAAATAAACAAGTCAGTGATGCATGTTTTATTTGTTTTTAGCTTTCCTTTCAACACTGTTTCTTAACTAGGACAGGTCTCCCCCCCACCCAGGTCTGTATTGAAATTAGGACTTTGACAAGTACTGAAATCCTTCTTACACGGGTTGGTTCTGAAAAGTAGGTGCATCTTTTGAACAGAATCAACAATTGTGGAGTTTTATAGAATTTCTCATGTGGAATCTGAGAATCACTTATTGTTCTAATGCGACATGTCATTTTTTTTGTCAGCATGGCTGTGTACTTCCTTCTTTAAAGGCAGAAGTGCTTGCTCATTATTTGCTATTGGAACCTCGAGTAAAAACAAGCTGTTGAATTTCAAGTGATGTTAAATAGTGATTATTTCCATTTTTCTCAAATACAGAGTGTACCTCTGGAAAGATACCATATTGCTGTGTGAATGTCATTCTTGAGTTTATTTAATTTGAACCTCCGTACTAATGCATCAGAGTGAGGTTCTCGTCATTCTTGGCTGCTGTACGGTAGGCTATGCAGATATCTTAGTGTGTTGCTTTACCAGTGGCTTGATAAAAGGCATCAACTCCCATCTGCTGAGGATACTTTCTATCAAATCCATGCTGGTAAGCAGAACTAGATCCAAATTCCCACTAAAGCATGCCTATTTTAGCCTGATAATACAATTTTGCTTACAACCTTTCAAGGACCTTAGTTTTGTTGTCAAGTGAAAGATGCAGAGTGCTTTCCTCTCACTTGAGAGACTTGTTTATATTGAGTATAGTCGCACTTCTGGAAGAATGCATCTTGTTCAGTCTTAGATAAAAAGACAAGCCTAAGAACACAGTGAAATTGGGTTGGAAGAAAAATGTTGAGATCTTCACCCATTAATGAATTGCATCCTGAATTTGGATTATAGATGGTTTAAATGTAGTGTGCACTTTAAATTTTGAACCACAGGTGTTCATTATATTGTATAGTTAACTATGCAGTTTTAAGAATCATTTTCTGAAACTTAATAAACAGGCAGGTAGATAGTTGTAACATTAGGTGCTTTGGCCAAGTCCTGGATGAAAGCCATATAGCTTTCCACATCTACCAAACAAATCCTCAAAACCACAGCAGGTGAAAATGCAGTTAGGAAGCAGAATACATTTCTATCAATGTGTATTTTAGGGTTTCGTACTAAATTAAAATTGGGTTGTCATCCTAGGGATAACTGTCACTTAATTTCTGTGTTAGCGTCACTGGAAATTAAAAAAAATATTGATTACAAGTTGTTTATATGATGGGGCTCTTCTGGAAGACGTTCCCCCTTGTTTTCTCTTTTCTTGGTTACTCAGGAGTGTGTGARTAGTAGAACAATTTTTTTAGGTTTGTCTAGCTTTAGTCGAAACCCACTGAGCTAGAAAAGGGGCACAATCTTTTTTCTTACAGTACAGCTTGTGCTTCTTGTAAGTTGTGCATCTATCTTGTCTCTGTGTGCCCAACAAATCAGTAATGATGTTATCTTGGTAGAGCTCATTTTTYGTCAGATCAGTGTTGGATATCGAAGGCTGTGTTGCTTGGTTTTGGGKTTTTTTTCCCTTTAGTTAAAGGTATAATCTAAATTATATGTTTTAAACCAGAGGAAGTAATGAAAACAGCATTCCCACTGAATGCTAGTTCTGCATGCAGCATGTAAAATTTGAGGAAATGCCGATATAGTGCATTAGTAAGTTACTGGAATTGTTCTGACAGTTGTGGTTAGTGATAATGACTTACAGTAAGGCCTGCCCTTCTCAGTTCATTTAACTTTGTTCCTATGGGTAATATGGAGCAATTATATGGGAGGGTCAATCTATCCAGGAACTTTCACAACCATGAATAGAGAGCCTCTAGAAACCTCATTATGTGGCTGTCGGTGCCATCCTGGCATTGGTTTTATGCTTACTAATAGGCAACCAGCTGCTGCACTTCATTTAGATGATAGGAGCTGTTTTCATTTTAAGTTTTTAACTGCGTTCTTTGGGTAAACTATATACTGCAGATTATTGAGAAGGCTCTTATTTCCTTATAGATTAGCTTTAAAGGAAGAAGTATTGCTGTTGCTCACCCTCTTGGGACTCTCAAACATCAGGCACTCTCCCCAGTAGTCTATGTGCCAAAGAGCTTTCTTGGCTAACTCCTCTTTTTGCAGAAACATTTCTTTCACTCTGTTGATAATTCCCAGACAAGTCCATGGAGTTCAGCGGAGGGTGCAGACTGTACCCTTTGGAAATCCAGGAGAAACAACCTGTTGGTGTTCTCGGACCTGTGAAGGTGGATCCCTGGGATTGGGGATCTCCCCCTATTTGCTTGCATCCATTAAATTGTTCTTAAACTGAGTTAGAATAACTAATCTTTTTATTGGTTACGGTGCCTATGTAGACATGTTTACAGATGTTAGCTGCAAAGAAAGTACTTATGTTAGCTTATCTCAAGTCCAAATTGTTGGAATTGATAAGCTGTTGAGATATTTACTTATCTACTAGTGACGTAGCTAGGAGTCCAATTTTTAGTGAATTTTGTGTCATAGGATTGCAGGTTGGAGTGAGTAGGTTTCACCACCACCAGTTTATTTTGCTGGAAATCCTTTGGCAGATTCTTCCCTTCGGTGAAAAGCATGCCTCTCGCATGTTTTTTTTCCTCATATACAAGGTACGTGTGAACGATCTGGAAAGAAATTCAGCACCAAATAATGTTGGTTAACTCCTGCCTAGGGCAATGCATTTTGTTCCAGTGCCTTTCATTCTAGATTTAACAAATTGCTTGCATTGATTAAAAGCAAMGTGATGTTGTGCTATTGTGCTTTTTTTTCTTTTCCAATTTTGCAACTATTCCTCATTCTTATTAAAAGTGATTACTGAGTGTCAGACTCCCCCAGAACAATGATCTGCAGAAATAAGCTTGCTTACGTGTTTAGAGTTTGTAGGTATGATGTTGTTAACRTATTGTTCCTTTGGAGCAAATCTATACATTGACTTAATGCTCATGTTTGTGCTGGTTTTTATGTTTGATTGTTGTAGGGTCTTATTTCATTTTGTCTACTGCAACAGAAAGCGTGAAAACATTGTATCTCCTTAGCATCCAGATTTATGCTTTAATTAACATGTAAAGGGAACCCACAAAAGATAGCAGTTTGCATCGGTATTTGAACCTTTCTCTGCTTTCAGAATGGTTTCTGTGGGCAAACTGTTCATCCCTGAAGATGCCCATTTTACCTCACGTCTTTGTTTTTGGCCAGCTAGCTCTTCTCCTGCTGGAAATGTAAGATGTATGCTTTGTAGTCAAATATATTCCTTTTCCTCCCTGTGCTGTTGCACGCTGTGCATTCATAGCAGGTGCTACTTCTGCTCTTCCATAAAAACACAGGAGCGAATTTTGTGTTGTCTGCACAGTCCTCTATTATAAATTTTCTCTCTTTGGGTGTCGTATACCCTAGGTGTATTTGTCTCGCTGTGCTCGTGTTGGGTCTCAGTCAATGAGTAGGCTTCTACACCAATTTTTCTCTTCATTAGCAACTGTGGGAGACTGTCCTAAGCAGCTCCAGTGCAATTCACTCTTCCTTTGATACTGAATTGAATCAAGCATGAGACGAGTCTTGTAAAATCTGGAATATCTTGTTTGTTATCACAGGAAAAAAAATGTAGTCTGCTTTACATTTTTCTAGTTAAGTTTTTTTAAAGAGCTTAATGATCTTCAGAATTTTTTTAGATGATGAGTTATCTTGATGGCAAGCAGAAAAAATGAGTTGGAGCTGGGGTTTTTTTGTGTTTGTGTGCACAACGTTTCTTTCACTTGTGAGKTAGGAATGGTTATGATGCTGGAAATAACTGACTGTATAAGTCTGATTTGCTTCATCATAATCTGTATATTTRTATTAGAATATCAAGTATGTTTTGCAATATTTGCATTCCTGGAAGCTCCACATTGCCTGGTGATCCAGGACTCTGAAAATACGAAAGATTTAGTGCAGGCAGTTTGAAAGAGCTGAGACTAGTGATTAATCTTGCAGTTAGAGAAAGAACAAAGTAAAATTATTACTTCTGTGATTATTCTTTATGAAAGTAAGAAAACAGTTATCAAACGCTGTATTAGTTTATTCTACAGGGGTTTTCCCTCATCCTTTTAAATTATTCTTTGTGATAATATTGCCCTTAATTTTATCTAAAGGGTTTAAAGTGCATTGTGAAATGAGTTGTGTGCAGATGAGTCTTACTGCTGTATCTTGTTTCTCTGACAAGTGCTTATATTGGGTATCTAGCTAGTAAGTCAGCAGCAAAATCTAAGGATATGGGAGAAGCCCAGTCCTCACCTAAATAATCACCTATGTTACTGAATTTTAACTACTGGCATAGAGATTTGCTTTAAAAAAACAAAGAACATAAAATGCTTKCTTTAGTTGTAAAAGCTTGATGTGATGGGCAGGCTTTTCTCCTATCCTAGAGGCATATTTCACTTAATTTTTTCCTTTGAATTAATTTACCTGTCTGCATATTTAAATGAGAAACTGCACAATCTTTCCTGAAGACAGCAGTTGCACGGAGGCCTGATTATTTCATATGCATGGCTGCTACTGTTGGATTTGTGCCATTTATTACAGTAGGTGATTGCCTCAGCATCTTTCAGTGTTTCTTTCATATAGTATTTTTAAATGGCTTAGTCAAAGTGCCATCTGTCTCGACAGGTGAAAATGCATAGTTTATTGAAACAGATGGCAAATCAGATTAATATTGCCCAGATCCATCATTTGCTTGCTTGGATGTTCATAAGGTAATGTCCACTGGATTTGTTGTGTTTGCTTGGAAAGCAGAAGAACAAAGTCAAGAGACTTTTTTTTTTTAAAAGCCTCTTTTGGTAGCGTTTTGAATGTGTAAGTCAAGCAAAATTACCTCTTTCATTGTTGTTATTTTTTATTCTGTCAAACAGTTGAAATTAACATTATTCATAATTGTGAGAACAACTTCTGTTTGTGTAAAACAGGTTATTAATAGTCAGAGATCTGCAAACGTCCTTTGGGTCTCTGAGCCTCGTTGTACTTTGTGTTCCTGATCTTCCTTAAATCTGACTTATTTTCTATAGTTATGAACTGTAAAATGATGGAACAACTGCTTGCTTCTGGATATCACTGTAAGTGAACGTTACAATCTATATTTGCAAGAACTTTGAAAGACTTTAAGAGATGCTGTATGAGTGCATGTTACTGCCTTTAGAAAAGCCTCTAGCATCTGCTTAAACTGAACTTTTGCGGGAAGTACGAAAGTTAACTGAACTCTGAGGGATTCTGATGTACAGATTTTTGCCATAAAGTGTTCCTGCTCACACTGCCTTTACCAAAATTTCAGTGAATGTCATTGCCATTTTCTGCTGGAGTTTTTTCACCTGCTGGAGGCTTGAAAGTAGAGACGTTTTTGGAAATCCTCTCAGGACCGTTAAAAGATGATGCTCCTTGGGGTGGGAAGAACATACTGGAAGTTGTGTTTAGTAAATCTGTATGCTTCCCAGCTATTTATTTAAGACTGTAAGAGTTAGTTCAGTCTGCCCTTATCTATACATCAGTCATTCTGAAGAAAATTCATATGCATCTCATCCTTTTAAATAGTTGGGATGACCTCCCCATAAGTTGAGAAACATTGATCTTGTGACTTCAGACGCCTGTTAAATGCCTTGTGTTGGCATTTGCATTCTAATGTCTGTGTTTGTTGCTATTGAGAACTGTTTATTACTGGGTTTATACATTTTTATTAACTCCTGCCTGTCATCATTTGACAGGTAGCTGTGTTTCCAGGATTTATTTTTATATATGTGCATACATATATACATATATAAAAAATAATGGAGTGCATACATACATACACATATAAAAAATAATGCAGTATAATATAATTGAATCTGAAGCTTTTAAATACTTTTTGTGTTTACATCTCTGATTAAGTAATAAAACTGCCTAATAAAACTACAGCTTTCTCTGACATAAAAAGTAGTTAGTGTCTCTGCTGCAAACGGGCAAGCCTAATTTTTTGTGCTCTGAAAACCTTGGAGAACGTCCTAGTTCACTTAAGGTCTCTGAATGTGTTCAACTTCCCTGTCGTCTTCAGTTCATCAACGTGAAAATACTATAATTTCATCAGTTAAATGGACAAAGAGCTGGTAACGCTGGTGGTGATTTTTCCAGGGTAGGGTTTTTTTAATAGGACTGTTCTAGCAATATTTTGTTCCGCAGAATTTTTATAAGTCTAACTTATTTCCAGCGAGGCACCTGATATCTTTTTGTTGTTAATAAATTAAAACAAAAACAAACCCCACAACTTTTTAAAAATGGTGTGTTCTTGTGCACCATTCTTCCTTTTCAGACTGATGCTTTTGCAGTTTATTCTTATTGTGCACTGCCCACATAATACACTTGTCTGTTAGAGACTACCTGTGTATGAAAGGCACATCCGCAGTTGAATTTTGTGTCTTTGAGAATCAGCAATTACAGAAATCTTTAATGCATCACTTTTCTGCTTGCCTTGGGGACGTTATCAAGATGCTGTGAGACTTGAGACTGCTTACATCACTTTGTGTACATAACTATGGTGTTTTACTTCTCTGTGCCAGTGGTAATAAATACCACACAGTGAATGCAAATGGTTTTATTTGATTAAACCGATGTACTTGCAACTGATGTGAATCTTCGGAGTGTGGCTTTGTTTTGGGAGCAAAAAGAAGAGTTCCAGTTCCAGTGTTTTCAGTGTTTGCTGCCCCAGTTGAGTCCCTCTCAACTTAAAATTGGGCAAAATATTTTTAGTGCTCTGTGTGCTGTCTCCATATTTCAAGCCGTGGACTAGACTGAAATAGCAACCTTCATGTTTTCACTCCTCTTCACAGACAAATAAGGACATTCTGTTAGCATCTCCGCCCCCCCCCCCCCGAGCAGTTTACACACGCGTGTGCTGCACAACGTGCTCCTTCGCCGTATGCCTCCAGCTGGAGGTGGAGGGGGGATCTTCAGAATTTCTGTGGGTAGAAGAAAAGTTCCAAATCGGGCAGCTCCGGCTGAGTCAGAGGCAGAACTGTGCTGCGCCAGAGGCTGTTGATACCTTCCCTTCCTGAGATGACAAAACACAAGGAGGATGGAAGATAAAGATGGTCATGCCCTTTCAGTGTATTTTAATCCTTTTAGTTTGGCAGCAATAAATTCTGCCTTAATACTGGAAGCAATATCCAGTACAACAGAAAACTTCTGTCTGTCAGATTGATTTCCTTCTTAAACTGCAAACTCACATTTTTTTCGGTTATTCTGCAAGAGTTTGCGTAAATCTGTGGGGTAAACGGAGCAATTGTAGGGGTGCATCATTGTTTCCGCAATATGGGAAGCGGGGATGCAGTCACCTATTCTGTGTCAGTGTTACATTTGAGATATTAATTGCTGTAACAAGATGTGTTTTCTGGGATTTCATAATTGGCTGTAAAACAGTGATTAAAAACCTGTTGCTAACAAGTTGAGTACAGAAAAAGAAATTGCTCAAGTCTTCTGAGGATCTTGTTTGTCATCTTAATCTYGCACATCCGTTTTTAAATGAAATGTTCTCTCTGTGGTGCTGTATTTTAGGCTGTCCTTTTCCCAGCGATGCTACATAGAAACTTGATTAATGTGTGGCAGCGAGGGGGAAGGGCCACGTGTAATCAAGGTCCTTCTCTTACAGATGGCATGTATTCCGTTTCCCATAAGCATCACTTAATTCTCATCCAACTGGTGTTATGTTACTACAGAAAGAGCTTGCCTTGTTAACCACCATAAAATGGTGTTTGGTAAACTAGCCCTGAAGCAGTGTTTTGAGATGTTATTACCTGGAACCAAGCCTCAGCTTTTATTTTTAATTGCTTTTTTTGAGGGGGTGGGCAGGAATGACCAGGATTAAAGAGGAAAAAAAAAATAGGTACTTCCTTCTCTAATACTCCTTTCCAAACTGTCCTGGGCTCCTGGTGCACATCAGGTTCAGTTAACATTAATTAGCCATGAATCATGGAGCCCATTCCCCTTTTTCTGTCTTCTCGCTATTTTATGTGTTCTGAGCATCTGCTCTTGCATACAGTTAAGAAATGCTGCTCTAGAGGACACTACGTGCATCTTCTCCAAAGGCTCTCATGTATACCAAATCTATGTAGTAGCAAAAAATGACAACATCCTGAAATAAGACATTCTAAGGGCAAATTTGTTAAGGATTATATTATGGAGATCTTTGATTTAGTAATCTAAAATAATACTTAGTGTTTGTTCCTTTTTTAACTACTTCTTTTTTCTTTTGGCTTTCAGCTCAGATCGACTGATAGAAGAAACAATAAGGTAGGAATGAGCTTACTAATTTTCATTATTTTCTGTACAATCACTGTTTACATTGAATTGTGTCCAAAGATATCAGTCATTTTGTTTATACAATAACTGCATTGTTTACAACTCATAGGCAGTATTACAATGAAATGGTGGTGTTTGGTTTTTTTCCCCCCTATTCAATATTGACATAATGGTGTTGCTTAAATATTCATCCTAGTTTAGAAAATTCAGGTTTCTGTTCAAAGGTGAATAGCCCCTACAAAAACAAAAGGAATGGTAGAGCAGAGTGGATCTCAGGTTGAGCTGTTGAGGGCTATTCCAGTAGCCAAGCTGTTTCTTCTCATAGTGACACTCTTCTACAACATGATTTTCTGTGATCCTTCAATGTATTCAGCACCCCAGTATGCAGCTGATATAGGTAAGGGCTTTTACCGCAAGGGCTTGAGAGGTTATTGCTGTTGTATAGTTATTTATCTGTTGTTTTTTTACATGGTTTGAATACTTGAGTGATACCTTCTCTAACTGATCTAGAAATTTTAGAACTGTAGCATCATAAATTACTTTTATCATCTGAGCCCTTCCCAGTCTTCCATTGAACTCCGGGATTTTGCAAACCAATAATTCAGAGTGCCTGACTTAATGGTTTTAAATTTTAGGTTATTGCTTTTTTTTTTTTTTTTTTTTAAAAAAAAAAAAAAAAAAAAAAAAAGGCAAGATATGCTTTCAGATAATGCATGTACTGGCATAAGTGATCAAGAAGAGTAATTAGAGGTGCAGCAAGGCTCTATGTCCATTAAGGGCTGGCTACCTTAAGTACATACAGTGGGCTCAGGATAATTAACGTGGTGGAAGAATGTGTTAAACCACATTAATGTGCAGTGATCAACCAGAAGTGGTCAGTATAATAATGTCTGGAAATGTGGATATAATCTCACCACAGCCTCATAAAGATATTTGCCAAACTTAGCACAGTTATTGTGAATATTTGTTTTACTTTGGGTTCTAGTCCTTTCCTGATTAAAAATCCTCTCCTTTGTTGCCATGCTTGTAGCCCTACTTTTCCGTCTCATAAAAATGATCAACATTTGTTGAATCTCTTATTTGCTGCCACTCCAGTAACTAGAGCATTAAACAGCATATGGTGATTTATTAAGCTTAATATCCTGCAAAATGACTCGTATTTTATCATTTGAGCTCTTCGCCTAGCCTCTTGATTATGTGTCATCAGAGAAGCTGAGACTATGTGTATGTGTGATAAGCGAACCTCCGTGTCCATTTACCTGTGCAAGGGAACGTAGCCGTGGCAAATTGAAGCTCAGAACAGGGCAGCTACTTGAATATTCACCCGGGTTCCTCCATCGGTTTTGAGCCTACTCAGAAGCTCCGTGGTGTCATCAGTAGGTGTCCTGGCTGGTTTAAAACTGCTTTGAGTTTCATTTGCATGAGCTGCAGTCCTGTGGCTGACTACAAATCGGCTATCTCCACAGCGACAGCTTCTCACGCAATAATCCCTACTGCATGGCTTGGTTCAGAGCTCCTTGGTGCTGTTTACTGAAAGCATTCCTTCTCTTAATAAATGAACTTTGATTTTTGAGAGGCTGGATTTCAGCACTCCTTGTTGCACCATTTATTATCTGTAGTAAATGAACTTTTTGTGGTAGTTGCTGCCAAAAATGTTCTACGTTTCTTTTTGTAGAAAAAGAGTTTGTTTTGGTAATGACATTGAGCAGGAAATGTAATTTCATTTATATCATCTTAATTCAGTTCCGACACTGTTGAAACCAGGGTGAGTTTTTTGTTTGACTCATTTTCTTGTTATTCCCAGTAATTGCAAGTGTTCAGGTTTGATATTAATTGGTGGTAAACCCTGCTGCATTTTAAGTGAATTTACCAGGTAGAAATTTACCCAACTTCTGATCATCAATTGCTTTATCTATTGTAAACCAAGCAAAAGAGGGAATTGTGCAGGGGAAGCTGTTCGAATGCAGATTCCTTGAGTGAAGTGAGATGTAATTAGCTTATTCTGGCTACTAATACTGCTCTGTCTTCAAGGTTTACATCTGCTGTAGTTCATTACTCATTATTTGGGTGTAATTCAGGAAGTTAAGAAATCACATTTTATTTTCTTTAGGGGTTGTTATTAAGCAGTGATTCTAAACACTGGAAAGCATTTTTCTGTGCGTGCAGAAGCTTTTGTTGACAAGCTGCATACCGGTGACCCCGCTGCCAGGGACTCCACAGTCAGCACTAATGGTGGAACCCTTGCTCTAGCTTGCCGTAGAGAAGAGAACCGAAGAAGCGCAGAGCCTGACTCTTCCTGCGTATGGTTCCTCCTCGGGAGCAAACATACGTGCGAGAGAATATATGGGCACCTAAGCTGAAATGATTCAGTAACTAAAGCGATGAGTAGGGCTGTCATTCCAGATGTTTTGTTGGTACTAAACTTTTAATCAATTTGTAAATTAATTACGTGACATGGGTTCTTACTGCGGCATATTTCTTTCCAGAAACGAGTGGGATGTGATACTTTGTACCGCAGTTCTTTTGGAACAGCGTTCACTTCTCTTGGCCAGATTTAAATATAAGCATAGATTTTGCTTAATATGTTTGGTGTTCTCAGGTTTTCATTTTCAAACRTTATCACTTCTCCAAAATAGCAAAYGATTTATTTCTTGTTTTCCAACAACTTATATTTTTAGGTTGGCTCAGTTTGAATTTTTTTTATAGTTTTGCATGTACAGTGTGACAAGTTCTTAGGGTTTTATTATAAGACTGTTTCTGAGGCCTGATTCAGGCTGATTTGTCAGTGTTTGTATATTAACAAATTGGACTACTCCACTTCCACTCTGAAGCCAGACCAAAACCATAGATTTAATTTAAAAAAAAAAAAAAAAAATCATCTCCTTATATATTTGGGGTATTTCTTTAGGTAATAATTAGGATTTAATAAAAGGGAAAAATTCACTTGCATTGAATCTTGACTTTACAGAATGGAAAGGCATGAATTCGATTTTGAGACTTAGCTCTTTCCAAAAGAGCCTTGCCAGGGTGCCTAGGCAAAATCACTTGCATTTATGGAGAAACGTTCCTTTTGTTTTCATCTGAGGCTTCATCAAAAGACACAATAATCTTTAAAGTAATCTGAAAGATTGTGTGTGTGTTTGTGCGTGTATGCATATGTGTACACACACACGTGTATATTTATAGATATGAATACATATGTACATATGTATACGCAAAGAATAAGTGATATAATCGGAATTTTTACCAATTCAAAACTAGAGCTTGCATTTCTATGCAGAGTCACAGGCCATTCCCTTAGTCATAGACGTTGTCATGAATTTAAATGAGCAAGTATGATTCATGGAGTACAAAATGAAGCAGAAGTTCCAGTAATACATGAATTATTTGATTTTTAAAAACGTCTTGTTCCTTTAGAGCTTTGTTTTAGTTCTTCATCAACGTAGATTTGACTGAGCTGTCTCAATGGGTGAAGCAAGGAGTTGACTTTTTGGTGTGTTTCACTTGATAATACGCTGTATGTATATGGCTGCTACGGGGGATGAAAATACCCGGCAGCTTAAACATTTGCCTAGGTAAAAACACTTTGTTTCCAAGTCAAGCAGCATTACAAGTGTATCTCTGCGTGTTAGACTAGTTTGACTGTGATAATGGCTGGAAATATTTATTACTCTGTACTTTTTCATGCCAGCGAAAACTGCAAACTCTGTACAAATATCAGTAGTTTTACTTTTGAAGAGAGATTTGGTTGCTTGCAGACCCACAGCACTGCTGAACATTCAAGGACAAACTTGAAATATAAGTGAAATTTTGAGGAAATACGGCTGCAAGCAGAGGAATTTGAGATACTCCTGGCTGATTTGTGGAAGAGTTGGGTGGGCTCTTTGTGGCTGTGACCTCGGGCTTACCTAGAAGAGATTTCTCCAGTAGTGCAGCGATCTGTAATGTTGTACTTCAGCGGTGCTTTAATATTAAACAGAGAGAGCAGAATACCATCTGGTTTTAGAAGCTTGGTTTACACCCAACTGTAGTAGTTCAAGCCAGTGCAGCACCAAGAATAGTTCATGCTAGTTTCCAAATGAAACGTTAAATCAGGGTCATCTTGGTTCCAGTAAGAAGCATTTAATCTTTTATCATAAATGTTGTGTAGAAGTTTCAAAACCCAGGAAAAAGGTATTCTTGATCTGGGGAGATTACRGTGTCGAGTAACTAAATGGGGCCAATATTGTGAATGGGGAGAACATGATTAATTTTTTAAAAAATGCATTTGTCAGTGGAGAAGTGGCAACAGTATGTCAATGAGCGTATGTGAGGGATGGGAATGAAACCAAAACTGCCTAATGAAGGATATGAGGAAGCTGCAACACATCAGACTGTGCAAGACCAATCAGTGGCCTGGTCCYCAGGAGCTGTGTGTTTGCTGGTAGTGCTTAAATTCAGTAGTCTCATTTACAGATACAAAGGCTTARGTAAACCAGCTCATGTTTTGAGTGATCGAATTCTACATGAAGAACAGTGCTTTTTACTTGACTTTTGACTTGTTAATAGCTAGAATCCAGTTAAGCTCTTGTTCATGGATATCACAATTACATTTCATTACTAGACCGTATCATATTAAAAATGGTAATCACTACAATTATTTTTTTCTTCAGAGCTGTTCAGTAAAACCTAGCCCATTGAGCTGAATTTTTCAAAATACTGAGTAAAAGAAATGAAGAAGGTTCCAATCTTGTAATATGTAAACTTAAACAGTTACATCCTGCCTTTTTATATGAAATGGACAGTTTCACTCCTCAGATGTTAAAGCAGGAACCTTGTGTTCCGTGATAATCTGTAATAATTATTTCCAAAGGCATTTTGGAAGTGTCTCAGGAACACTTTATATCCTGGCAATCATCTTGTATTTTCACTTCTGTAAATTAATGGACGCCTTAATGAGTCATTGGATGCATCTTATGAAAATACGTGGCTTAATTCAGGAGTGCTTTGAGAAATGCTGTATTAAAACTTCATCTGGACAAGTATCAAGTCAGTGTGGGGGTGTAAGATAAGAAGCTGTAGGTTACTGAGCAAGCTTTCCTGTGTGCAGGTTCCAACTTGGTTCCTAGTAATGAAAAATCTCCTGAGTGCTCTTCTCAATAGCAAATGTAATGTTTTTGTGAGCTTGTGGCTTTTTAGAAAATTAAAATACCTGTATGCTGAATTGTAAATGTATATAATCGATCAAATGCCATATCTTCTCACGTATGATACGATTTGATGTATTTACTGTTCTGATCTTGTAGTCCCTTTCTCAGCCCTCGATGGTAACTGCTTTTTCTATATTGATATACGGCTGTTTATTCTCTGTTCAGAATTTCTGTTAACGCCTTCTCTTAGATGCTTTTCTTKGTATACTCATGCACTGTTGGGGTAGGCAATGAGGCGATTCTTTTTCCTCTTCTCCTCTGATCTAATTTTCACTTTCTTTTCTTGTAATTTTAGTCCTGAAATTAATAATTTAATAATCGTGTAATCCAATAAATCAGTTGTATTTATAGGTTAGATGAGTTAGTATATCCACAGGAACAAGCACACACAATGTGCTGGGCGCCAGTACTACACAGTCTGAGAGGAGAAGCTTTGTAGACTTTGTTCTGTTCTCTTTGCAGAAACAAAGAGCATTGGTTAATGGATTCTGGCAGCCCCTTTACAAACACCAAGGAGGTGACTGCAAGCCCTGTTGCTTCCAGTTAACCATGAGTTTCATTTTCACTTTGTGCTCATTTGGCACTTCAAAAGTATAAAAGAAAAAAAATGCTAAATAGCCGGCTGCAAATAAAAAATGCTTGAAGGTTTTTCTTAGTTCTGCCTTTTTCTTTTTTTTTTTTTTTTTTTTTTAATCTAATACTTCAAAACTTAGTATTAAAATGTTAAATCTGTTCTTATAGAGCTGCTGACTGAAAATGTCAGGATTTTGCCTACATGTTATCAAGCTGTTCATATTCTCTTTACGACAGATAAACTCCCAATTTCCTAATGTATGTCCAAGTTTACAGAATGCTAATATAACCTTAAAATAATGTATTGATCTGCCCTGTCAATGCATGTTGTTCTATTTAAAAGAATTCGCTGTATAGAGCTTTTGGAAGAGTCTTTTCTGTGACCTGAAAGCTACGAGAGCCATAGGCTGGCCCTTCTGTCACCTATGTCTCACATATGTCTGTGTGATGAACTTGTCTTGCTTTCCAAGGTATTCTGCTACTGCTAAAAACAAAATCATACCACTTATAGCACTTAGGCTTTGGCTTGGTGAGGTCTTAGTTTTTATGGGCAAAACCAGAGTTGGAAAAGGCAGCCTCCACCTGAAGAGGCGGTAGCAGATTTTTTTCCTTTTTTTTTNTTTTTTTTTTTTTTTTTTCTTAAAGTTTGCCTGGCACATTATAGGAAGGCTGAAGATCCTGTATCGTGGGCTACTTGAGATGGAGTAGGCAGATAAAACGGAAGGGAGCCCGAAGGAAGCCACTGCTCCAGAAATACTTTAGGGATCATTGATCCGGGCTGTTTTCTTCTTTTAAGATGTTTGTGAAGTGAGATACTGACCTTTCGCTGTAAGTCTTGAAGGACAACTGTTAGGCTTGGCCCTGCTGGTCTTTGCCAGCTATTCTTGTGATACTGGCTGTGGTGTCCTCGTAGGGAAGCCAGTGGTACATCAGATGATCCAGAGCTGCTCATTCCAAATGTTGTTTTGTTCAGAGAGAAACTTGAAATAAAATGTATCAAATGGTCTTTGTTATAAAAATGTTAGGAATGCCAGTTCTATGTTTAATAAGTGTATAAACGTAATTTGTGACTTTTCCTACCAGATTTACCTGGAAAGATACACTAAGGTGGATAAAGGTCCTCTCTTTATCACCTTCCAGTACTGAAATGTCAGGTCAACCTAAGTACTTTAGTACTAATATCTGGACAAATGATGTTTCAACGTTTTAACTGTTACAGAAGGATAAGCCCGAAGCCCTGATGAATTCAGTACAGAACAGTGCTTGAGAAGTGCATTCAGAGAGGTCAGCAGTAAATACTAAGGCTTCATGTAAAATGCAACGGCCRGTTTATATTGCAGAACTTGAGAATGAATAGTGTTAGGCTTGCGCTGTGTGTTTTGGTGCTTTGTACCTGCCCCTCCTTAGAAATACTGCTCACGTTAGCTGCGATTTTTGTATTGTGTTTGTATACAGATACTGAGTGTGAGCAAGCATAAAATGCTCTTGAAAATTTGCATGTCTGTATTGGGTAAAAGAAGCATTTTGCATTTTCCTATGCTTGTTTCCTCTGAAATTACGGCTTTAGTTCCCTTTTCTCATATTTATATCTGTTGTATTGTGTTGTTCCACTTAACTTTTATTCTTCCAGAACACTTTCCCTCCATATTTAAGGCTCACAAACTTGTCCAAGAATTTCTTTTAATCGTTGTTATTCATGTAGATACAGTCACCAGCAATATAGCTGTCATTTTCTGAGTTACTATCCAGCCATGTTGTATTTATGTCCTACTTTGTTTATTTTTGAAATGCATGCCAGCCAAGGAGAGCCGTATTTGTCATACTGTTCCTTCTTAAGCACYGTATCTCCAGAGCCTGAACTTTTATATACTATTTCTCTAGATGTAAATGAGTCTGTGCAGTTTGTCTTGACAAAGCTATTGCATTCGAAGTAGCTACATGAAATACTACCTGGGGCTACAAGTAGCAGCCTACTCTTTCATTTTTYGTCCTGTAACTCTTTGTTTTACAAGCTGAAGAGAAACTTAAGGTAGAGAAAAATTTTTGTCAGCTGAGTAGTTCTTTAAAATCTTCATTTAAATGTCTTATTTTTAAGAGCGCAGTTGCTTTTTTCCAACTTCCAGAATGTATTAAATTTGAAATGGGAAATTCTGTTTTATAYTCGCCTGTATTGTGTCCTTATATTTGGATAAAGTACATACAGCTGGACCATGTATTAGTAAAGAAACAGAGTATGAAAACTTATATATCCATGAATGATATTCTTAATTAGGACCAAAGCTCAAAAATGTATTTTATATGTGCTGTGATGGAAGCATCATTTGATATGATTTCATTATACACCAGCTCCCTCAACTCCAGCTTATGGAAAACAGTCAGGTGGGGCTTGCTGGGAAGAGACGTTAACACAGGAGAATCCAAGCTTTGCCCACTTATCTGGAGTCAGAGGACAGTGTTAATCCTGAGTCAAAGTAGATCTCAACRCTTTGTTGTGTTTAAATGTCTTCAAAGACCTGGTGACTGTATGTCCCAGCTTCATTGTCCAGAAACCTTCTGGGTAAAGCCCCGTGAGCTGTGTCGGGTCTCAACCAGCACTTCCATCTCCTCTCAACCAGCACGTTMGCTTTGCAAATTGATTTTTAACTGTGAGTCAGCTCTTATTTGCTTAATACTTCTGTAGCCATCATATCCTGATGGCAGACAAGAAATTTCATATGCTCTCTAGAGTGAGAGTAAGTATGGGGCTTCTGTGATTAAACAAACTTCTAAATTCAAAACTTATGCCAGAAGAGTACCTTTAGGTTTGCTTGTAATGTAGTACCATTTTTTGTTGGGGCTGGGGGAGATAGGCCAAAACGCTGCCTGTTTCAAGAAATGGCAGTGTTTTCAATTGTTAATGGCTTATATAAAAAGAGAAATCATTTAAGTGTAAAGGATAGAGATTAATGGAAAAAATGTGGTTTCGTTGATATTGCTTCACCTCATTCATTGTTCTCTAAAGAAGCATTGCCTGCTTGCTTTCCTCTTGTTTTAGCTGTAGATTATTCTTAGCACCAACAACTTGATCCACTCTTTTTTTTTTTTTTCTTTCTCCAGCATTGCCATGGCAACTAAAGAAAATATGACTTCGCAGAGAGGGATGTTGAAGTCAATACAAAGCAAGATGAATACCTTGGCTAGTATCCTTTCCTAAAAATTTGTGTTGCCAGTGCATAAGAAGAGGTATAGTACAATTTTTCACTCTGTAATTTGGGGATCAAAATGCTTTGCGATGTCAATGGCTGTGTAACCTGTAGTGGTATTGTCATTAGTGACAAAGAGACCGTTTTTTAACCAGTCTCACTTGATAATCTGACTGAAGCATCTTAATGATGAATGTGGTGATAAGTTGTTTTTACTCAAATTTGAATACTGCATATAAATCAATGTAGCTTAATTTTCAGGTAGAGATCTGCAATGGCATTTTATGGCCTTCCCTGCTAGATGTTTTCATAAAAGTGTAATTTCATTTTACTTCTTGCTTTTTGCTTTCAAGACTATCCAGAGCTGAAGCTTGGCATACATTGCTGCTTGTTATGGTTTACAGCTAAGAGTATTCATGACCTGAGTATCCTCTTGTCTGTCACAGTCTTGTAGATGTTAAGATTTTGGTTTGTTGGTTTCTCCTCATATTCTGTGCTGATGGCTAAAGAATGTGCTGGACTGTCAAGTCATGCATGTTTGTCGTTTTCCCACTTACTYCTTCCTTTCTGTCATAAGGTCCCAAAGAACAACATTAGCATCATTTGATTAGACAGATTGCATACTGAAGAGATGTATCTTGGTAACCCATAAATTTCATTACAGTTCTTGGCTACTGGCAAGAACAAAAAAAAATTCAATAAGCTTTGGCCTTAAAAGATTCTTGGTTCCAAAGACGTGAAGCTCTGAAACTTATTATCTTGTTGGCAGTTGTATTTTGTACATTAAAAGATAGATTTACATCTTTATGATTTTACAGTAGGAGGAGTTCTTCCTTATGTGCTATGCTTGAACAGTACGTAGTCATGCAACGTACATGATTTTCTCAGTCAAATGCCTTTGGTTGTTCCCTTCACCAGTAACAGAATTCCATTAAATAAATTCCACAGATGTTTTATATAACTGCCCCACTTTTTTTTTTCTTTTCCATTCTCATTTAAACACAATTATTAAAAGTAACTAAGCCTCACATATTGGAGATTAAAGTATATCAAACRTGGGTAATTTAGGTGATCAGGTGATGAATTCTGTGTAAATGTGAACTCTAAGCTGTTCTGTTCTCTCTTTTCCCTGATTGTCTGTTATTAGTGAAGTACAGTTATAGTCCTGCCAACTCTCCATCAGGTTTTTTTACTGCATCTGCTTTCTCCAGCTTGGGAGTAGTTCTGCATTTCTTGCAGTATTGGGATTTCCACATACAGAATTTGGGGCTTGTTAGTGAAGATACTGTTTGCTGATACGGCCTTGACTCAGACTCCTTAAAGATCGGTTTCCAGCAGTGAACAGCCTGATTCAAAGGATCAACCTCCGGAAACGACGAGATTCTCTCATCTTGGGTGGCATTATTGGCATCTGTACCATCTTACTGCTGCTATATGCTTTTCATTGATGGATGTTCCCCCATGGACTCTGCTAAACTCATCACTACCATCCCTCCCCCCAGTCAAGGAAAAGTGAGTGGGGGAAGCGACAGACTTCAAACAGCCTGTTCGTTATGGCTGGGAGTATCAGCATGATGTCTAGAGCTTATGATGGTAGACTGCGACACTGGGTTTGGGTTGAAGCTGCAGTGTTTCTCCTTCCCTGCCATACATCTTCCTTTGGTTAAATTTTGTGGGATTTGTTTGTCTTTAATTCCCTTTCTCACTGCAAGGTAAGTAAATATGGGACGTGTACCAGAACTGGTAGAACAGTTTCTGCGTTCAGCAGTGCTGGGGAGGTCTGTTGTTGGCTGGTAAGTGGAAAAAGATTGTTACACTTGCCTTGGGTGGAAACTCTGCAGGAAGCCTGTTTCCCCTGTAGGCCAAGCACAGTACTGAACACTTTTGCCCTGTGAGAGGAATATTGCAGCTTTAAGCCGTCAGGTTGCTTAACTACTAAATACATGTTCTGTAATTCTTTTTAACTCATGGTTGAGATACTAGTTATTTCTGCATAATTTGTGCTGTGAAAACTGTGCTTCACACAAATTCCTCAAAAAAAAAAAAAAAAAAAAAAAAAAAGGGTTGTTCCGTTCACTTTTTGCACAGAATATGAATAAACTACCCTCTGAGGAAGATTTGTAAGGTTTCTTGTGGCTTTAAAGGGACTAGCAAGTCCCTCTTTGTAAAAAGGGAGCACAGTGTCCTAGCAGCAGTTTACTGTAGTGTTCAGTCATCTGAAAAGTGACCAAACGTGAGTTCACCTAAAAGTAGTCTTTTGGGTGTAAATACTTTGATTTTGGCTGGCATCATAAAGGTCTTTATAAAGACATGATAAGCAGTTTGAAAAGTCTATATTGTAATTTAGATAAAGTTATTCTAATAGCATTAATATTTTTACACTGTAAGTAGGATACAATCTAAACTGTCAATTGGAAATTAAAATTATGATGATTATACCTGAGGCAAATGTATTTGCGTGCAAAATTCTTGGACATAACTCGTCATAGTAAAGGGTTGAATGTATGAATAGTGAAACAAGTATTATTTACCATTATCTGGGAGGAAAAATTTTTCTTTTGTCCAGACATGCAACATGAGTCCTGTTGTGTTYGCGTCTCTAAACAAAGCTGATGTCAGGAATGGCTTTGATATTGCAGATTCACAAATTACGGATTTTTTCTGCTCTTTCAACAGCTCTTTTCTATCTGTCATATCATAACCCAATAAATTCAAACTGAGGCACTGAAATATCTTTCTAAGAACTTGATTAACTCTTTTCACAATCAATTTACAGTGCTCCCAACAGATTTCATGTATGCCATTGCCCACAAATGTCAGATTGTCTCCAGGTTCTCTTCTGGAACAAAGTCTAGCGGGACGGAYGGAATTTTTTACTGCTTTTTATAGTGTCTGTGAAGTACCTGTTGGAGGGAGTAGAGACTTGTGCCTGTGTAGTGTGCAAAACCACACTGTTGCGCCTAAAATGTTTGTATGGATTTGAAGGCTTATTTGCAGACTAATAACTTTGTGCTAAAAAGTCGACAAAGGCTTCTAATCAGTCATCTTGTCATTGGGATTAGAAAGCATTTGGAATTAATACGTGTAAAACTGTGGGGCTTGTATTTTAAATAAAGGGTGATTATTTGGTTGATTTGGGAATGTTCCTGGTTTGAAATGAAGGGTTCATTAAAGGGGTTTATGAAAAACCTTGATGGATAAAGGAGGTTTATTAATGAATCTGTGTGTTGGGAGATCAAACCTCTTCTCCCCGATGCTTTTTCTTTGATTCCACCACCACCCTAAGGGAGCCCCTGATCAGCAGTCGTGCTTCTGTTTAGGATTTGTAGGATTTGGTTGCTATATAGTTGGTAATGAGATCTGCAGTACCGTAAATAAATTCACTTATTTAATCTTACAACCAGTCTTTTTACTGGACTTAATTGATTATTTGGTGCATATATTTAATCTTATTGTGTGAAAAAGCTGCTATGGAAAATATGTAGATTATAATAAATATGTAAACATAATTGATTTTTCATGTTACGAAAATGTTATGGAGGAACTGATATATTTTAGTATAAAATAACGGAAATATGCTGAATTATCTCTGATAAAGCTTTACTGGAAACGGTTTCAGTGTTGGCAGCCCCTCCGTGGTTTTTATTTGTGTTGGTTTTGAGACAGAGTTTTGTGTTGAAAAATACATTTAATTAACCTTGTAGTCTCCCCTTCATCATCTTGTAATCCTCTAGCAGTGTGAGCAGGCGTTCTGCATTGCTCTCTGAAGTGGTGGGCTTGCATATAGCCGAGGGGAAAGACTTGCTAATTCTGCTGAACGTCTCTAATAACATGGACCTATAGTTAGGGCAATGGACTATAAATGAAAACAGTGGATTGTAGTATTTAATCTCAAACCCCAAAATATAGGTTTGTATGTCTCCTGTTGCTAAATATGTTCTCTACGTTTTTCATTCTGTGTGGTTCCTCTTGCTCTAAGGAAAAAAATGTGGTTAAAGAATTCTCATTTCTGCAATTCCTGGCAAAGTTGCAGTTTCGTAACTCAACCAAAAGGAATTGTGCTAAGAAAACTATTGCGAAGCCATTGAAATGAAGTGAGAAAATCCATAATATTTCTACARGGCACGTTTCCCATGCACACA
The DNA here is from genome assembly GCA_035582835.1 of Phoebastria nigripes. Classification (NCBI taxonomy): domain Eukaryota; kingdom Metazoa; phylum Chordata; class Aves; order Procellariiformes; family Diomedeidae; genus Phoebastria; species Phoebastria nigripes. The sequence goes on along the minus strand of JAYKAV010000378.1, from coordinate 101,286 downwards.
CGCACACTTTTTAAATTTCTGCTTTATTCTTGCCRGTACACAAGCACCTATTTTAAACCTGTCCCACAACCCCTTAGCTCTGCGTTAGAACATAAGGGATCGTACTGATAACTTTTGATACCACGCTTCACACGGACGCGAATATTTTCATCCTTGCTTTTTAGACTTTTTTTTTTTTTACATCTTTATCTGATCTTCAAGCGCTGGTGGCTAGAGCAGAGGAATGGCATTCGGGCAACACCCGGTATTGCGTGTTCAGTCAATAGCGAGTGTTTGTGTGGCCGTAGCCCAGAGCGCAGCYGTAACTTATCCCCAGCCCTTCACCGGAGGCAGGGCTTTGCTGTCCTCTATGGCTCTGGGACCAAGCAGTGTGGTGCTTCTGGTAATAGGAGAATTTGCCCTTCCAGGGAAGGCACAACACTTCTTATTAACCAATATTGATTTCAGGAGGTTTTGGATATCTTAAGTGTGGTATAAATTCCTGCTGGATTCATTACACTGAATAATCAACTAGAATTTTTCATTTGTAGTTTTAGAAGTCCTTTCTTTTGGACAGTCTTAAGATTACTGTGAGAAGAAAGAGTCAGTTCCTCGCTGGATGTTGAAAACGAAAGAGCAAAAGTAGATTTTGAGGYGATGTGAAAGTTTCAGATAAGTTGTCGACAGCCTGTCTTCCAGGAGCTATGTTCCTGAAGCTTCCCCAAAACTGCTCCACAGGGAGCAAAGTCTGGTCCACCGCTTCTGATTGTGTAACTCATGTAGTCGGGACTATTTTAACTCTCTAAACCTAGCAGCTTGTTTCTCAAGGTTACTTGATGCATAACCCTTTCCTATTTTTACTTTTTTTTTTTCCCAAAGCTTTCATTTGAAACAGGAAGGAGAGGTAACAGCTGTATCACTTCTGAAGGAGGAAATAATTCCGAAACTTGTAACAGTATTGGATTATGAAATCCTTCAGAGCAGTAGTTCCGTTGAGCAGTATGCAGTATGGGAGACGACAATGAAAGACATACCGAGACAAAACTGAGCCATATTCTAGGTGACGTCTGCAAGTCCTCTTGGTGCCCTGTATTTCTCCTGTCGACTGGATATTGGAAACCAGTGTCATGCTTTCAGTTCCAAATATATAAGCGGTTGTTGGTCTGTCTACGRCTGTGTGAGGAAAGCAGTTTAAATAAACATTCAAGACAAAAACTGAAACCCTTTCTCACAAAATATCCCAGTCCAGACCCTTGTAAATGATTTTCTGATTGCACTTTCTGATTTTTTGCTTTTCATAGAGCTTCTTGAAACTTATTTTATTGTAACTAATTACTTTTGTTCTCACCTATTGTGTGTTCTCTGTATGTATTAAAAAAAGCTTTGATATGTAATTTAATAATAAATTAGAATTCTAAGCAAGGTGCTTGGTTCTTTCCCCATGGCAATCTTTGCCTACCTAAACTTCAGGGAGGATGCAGAGAAGATTGGTCTCTCCGGTTTGGGATTGTCACTGAACATACAAATTAGTTTGTTCTCCATTTTTGTACCAAATAATCAGATGTGATGGAGCATTTCCTGACCCAAAGTGCTCGGTTTGGCAGGATGTGTTCCTCCTGCCTGCATGTGCATCCGCACTGGAAGGGTCTGAATCTAGTCATGACTTTTTTCTTGGTGTTCTTTGACAAATGGAACAAGGATGGTTTTCTTTACAGGTAAGCTTTAAAAAGTTTTCTATATATCCATAGTATAAAACATTTAATTCCCAAATGCACAGCAAAACTGCTGTTGATCTGAAGAGCCTTCTCAGCATAAGGTGCCTCCCCCTTTTTTTAATACACTTCTCAGTAGTTTGGTACCTTTTTTTTCCCCCCTTCTGCAATCACAACACAAACACCAAAAATAAGCTGATACTTTGAACGTGGTACAAGCAATCGTAAAAACTCTTTCTGTGAAATTCTGTCGTACCCTGTAGTTGTCCAGCCATGCTGTGGTCTGGACCACCTCCATCCTCAGGTGTTCAAACCAGGCAGCGCCGTGCCTGCAGGACCCATCTGTGCTTTGCAAGATTTTGCAATTGGTGCTAAATCTTTCAGTGCCACTCAAATTTGTTTTTCTCAAACAAGAAAATCTGCCTGGCAGTGTGATACCTGTCTATTTGCATAAGGCTTGGAGTGAAGAGAGGTTGTTCTCTTCATTTCAGAGCTGTCATGCTGTGTCTGTAGTGCTGCTTTAAAGTAGAGATAGATTTCTGTATCCTTAATGTGCCTACTAAATATTCAGGAGTGACCATATGCTTTCTCAAGGGAAGGCTTTGACTGTATGTTTCAAGTTAGAGAAGAAACTTCAAAAACTCTTTCGAAAATGGAAAGGCAATTCTGGTTTCAGATAGTGGGAAGTGCAGTTAGTTTTTCCAGTTGCAGCGGTGGTAATAAGTGGTGCATAAAATACWATCTTCTTTTGGATTAGAAAATAAATTATTAATGGAGCTGAATCCTTTTTTCCAACTCCCTGTACAGTCAATAATTTATAGTGGCACAGGCGTAAGATATATATTTTTAACCATCCGCCTCCCAGAATACTGTTGTTCATACTGAAAACTGCTGTCCTTCCTGACAACCTCAGGCGCAGTGGGTGCTCGTGCATTATGGATGAGCCGTGCTCTGCTCCTTTAGTCCTGGTGCAATTCCACGAGCGGATTTCCTGCTGAAAGGGGGCCGAGAACTCCATTAGAAATTCATAGGGAGAGACAGGAGCGTCTTTGTTTTATGCATTTCACTGAACGTGGGAGATGTACTGCTGCGTGGACTTGCTTTTTGAATGTTTTCGTAGAAAATCTCAATGTTTACAGCAGGTGTTTACATTTTCTGAATGCCAATCCTTTATCCGAAAAGAGGGGTCTTCAGGTACAAAAGCTGCGCTGCCAGCGATTGTGCCTTAGCGTCTGGGATGTGCTCATCAAACACTTCATCTTCCCCTTTCTTTGCAAGCTGTTTGAGGCCGTTACAAGCATGTGTGCTGCTGCTCATCCCTTGCTTAATCTTTCCCTGTCGTTGCAGCCCTCTCTGCTCTTTGTTCTTAATGGGACCCTGAGGCTTTGCTAACCCAGTTTTGATAGCGCCGCTAGTAAAGCGGGAGAAGTCTGGCCGTAATCAAAGTCCCTCTGCCTTTGAAACTGCATTCGCAGTGTTCTCATTGTGGATTATTTTCTGGTTGTCTTTTGACTTTCACGCCCTGTGAATCCTCTGTCAGCCAGTGGTGTGATTTTGAGAGGTCCTCCGCGATMGTGTCCGTTTAGGTCTTACATCTTGTGTTGCTTCACCTTCCTTTGTCTGCTCACTGCACTGCCCATCGGATTCTCCTCCCTTGCTTCCTGGGTGTTTGGCTTCGACTAGACATTTCAACCACATGAATTTATTTTTGGTCTCATCATTTTCATTTCTTTTAAAAACCTATCCGTCCTTTGAAGTCCAGAAAGGCTGTCCCAGAGCAACTTGAAGCTTATCGATCAAAGCCACACCTAGAGCTCTAGCTGAAAATTCACTGATAACYGCTGCGCTGTACAAGCACAGCGTGCTCTTCCACAAATGCTGTAAACAGGTAGGCTTTAGTCCCTTCAGATGTTGTTTTGTTTCTTTTCTTATCTTCCTTGCCCATTCCCATCCATCTGATGCAAGGTTCTTGGAAGCGGGGACAATATTCTTCATCTTCTGTCTTTCTACAGATGCACTGAAAAGAACGAGTAGCTCCTTGCTGCCGGTTGCAAAGTCCCATTGAGCTGTTAGCTATGCGGTGGAAACTTTCTTAAGATGTTGGCTGGTACATCTGCCTGGGTGCGTCATCTGCTACAGATCCATCTGACTTCAGACCTGTGCTGAGCTGGCTTCTTTCAGGGTGAAATGCTGCTGAAAGGTCAGGTTTTTTTAAGGGAACCTTTTCTTAAAACTCTGCAGGATGCTCAGGAATATTGCAGGTGTGAAAAAGAAATCGTGAGTAGCTGTGAAAGTGCTGATCAGGTGTCCCTGGCAGGTCCAGCTATTAAACACAAACGACCGTTTATGACATTAAAAAGTAACTGGACCGTGCAAGGACCTTGTCACCACTGGCGAATGGTGGGTACCTGTGTCATGGTGCTGAACAAGTGGCAGAGCCCCTGAGCGTCCCCCACCGTGCGGTGCAGGGGGGAGGCTGAGCCGACGCTTGGACGTCRTCAGCCTGTCTCCTTGATGCAAGAGAAACACCCGAGTAGAGAGCCCCAGTGCAGAAGGGGGCATATGTGGATATTTCCCTGCTGTGCTATAAATGGAGTTCCCTCTAGGTCAGGCATGTATCACCAGTGCTAAATTTACTTTAAAATATTACTGAGGTGGGGAGGTTTGTGAGTCAGGTCTATAAAAGCATGCACTGCTTATGTAAAGAAATATAGCTTAGAAAGAGGCAGCAGGCGGGAGGGTGCTCAGCAGAGACCGTTCCTGGTGCCTGTCTGCCCTCTCGAAATAAATAGGTCTTGGTATTCAGGTGGCAACCGCGCCTGCAGGTTGTGTCTGTACCCTACAGCAGGACTGAGGGATCTGCTGGCCAGCTCTTCCTGAGTTTCCCTACATTTCAGGAAAAATAAATAATTTTCAAGCCTACGCTCTGGCTTAGATGAAGGGGTTTTTTTTAAAGAAAACCCAACAAACGTTTGGGGGATGATCAATTCTTGTAATACTTCAGGGATACTTCAGCTCGAGTTGTGCCCCGGTGCCTCTGGGAGGGGAAAGGAGGAGGGATGCGAGGGACGCTGTCGTGGGGATTTCGGTATTCAGCTCTTTTTCATTCATTCAGGTACATGTATCTGTTTGGCCTTTGAAAATCTGAGGCTCCCGGAGGCAGCTGTGTCTTTGCTAGCAGAGCATCGCTGTGCGCTTTACCATGTCAGACAGGCAGATGTTGGCCATCCTGCACCACCACCAGCCTCCTCGGGTCTAACCACAGACACAGCTACGTCCCGGGGGAATGAACTTCTACGCTTCCTCAGAAAAAGATGTTCCTTGTCTCAGCAGCCAAGTCCCTTCTGCAAGCGTGGTGCCGCTAATGCCCTTCGGAGGCGAGTGCTGGACCGGCCATGGCCTGGGAGCTCTCGGCAGGAGAGGCTGAGACGAGCCATCGCCTGGGCAGGGGAGGAGGAGCCTATTCCACAGCTGTTAACTCATTTTTTGGGGAGCTTCAGCTTATACCCGCCGTACATTTTACAATGTAGAAAACCAAGGTAAAAATAGAGCTTTAAAGATACCAGATCTTATCAACATTCCTTTAATTTTATTACGGTTTGCTGTGTACCTGGGCAGCTGTTTCAGACTGGTAATGAACTACAGTGCAGCGGGTGAGGTGCTGTTTTGTTTTTCTGCCCAACTGGAATTGAAGAAGCRATCCGTTTGCATCGATCCTCGCTGGGAAGGGGTATAAAATATGGGTTTTATGAAATTGGACCTGAGACCAAATAATTGGAAGAAAATGCAGAAGAATCTGCAGCCTGTAATTAAACATTTCCAAGAGGCAGCGAGATACAGCGAGCTCAGCAGAAGGAGGCATTTTGCTGGGAAGACTTCCCGTCTTTGCTTTGTTTCACGCTGTGTGCTATTAAAGCAAACAACTTCGCAAGCTTCAGAAGCGTTCGGCAGCTCTTGAGCAAGAATAGCATCTAACGTTACAGCTAAGCTGGAAACAATGAGGGCCATCAGTCGTCTTTTTCTTTTTTTCCCAGCACACAAACTAGGTAGCTTAGCTCATGGAGAAATCCCCATTACTCTATTTTAGGTATTCTAGAGATTGCAGGATGGGCGTTTTCATCTTCTGAAGGATCCAGCAGTAACCACCATAAAGGAAAGGTCCTCATTTAGAGCAGTGCCCTCATCTGCTGGTGCAATTCATACTCACCTGTGCAAGCCAGGCTCTCCTCRTTTCAATTGTATAAATCCTAACCACCGGTCCTTCTACAGAGTCTTGTCTGATGAAAAAAAAAAGAGTTTGAGATGTGATAGAAACATCTACCTTGTGCCACGTAGGATCAGCTAGACTCCTGATCAAATGTCTCGCTATGTAGATGGGAGCCGTGGCCGTGTCGCTCTGACTGCGTTTGCAGGGGAGCGGTGACAGCTTTGAACTGGAGGCAACGTGCAGAGTCGTGCTGCAAAAGAAGTCGTCATCTGTAAAGGGGAAGGCTGGTTCTGGGCAGGAAAATAGGAAGATGGAGGCTTTTGACGCCCTCACAAAGTCAAATTCAGTTTTTCTCTGCTCTTTTACTGGAGCCTACCGGGAGTGCGTTTGCTGAACTTCAAGTTTTGAAGGAGACGTCCACCATACACCCTAATTTTGTCTTTTTTTTTTTTTTTTTAATCGCTACAGCTAAAAACCTGTTCTGTGAGTAGAGAGAAGTTTAGGGTGCGATCTATTCTTTTTTCTGGCCAGTGTTGAGCTACAAGCCCCTTGTGTCTCTAGACATCGGGGGGGAGTCTCTAGACTACAGCAGACCGGAGTGAGCTGTACCGGAGCCAGGCGTGTTTGTGTGCTGCCCATCACAAGGTCTTGCTGCCGCAGTTGTGCGGCCCTGAGCTCTCCCGGTGCGATTGCACGATGCTGCTGCCTGGGCGGCGGCAGCGGCTGCAGCAGCCCAGGGCTCCGGCTCCGGCGCCTCACAAATGACTTGCCAAGAGGCTGTGCGTGGCTTTGAGGGTGCCCAAGGAAACCCTTAGCTGCACGCCTGTTTCTTCAACGACAGCCAGTGTTAGGAATGAGAGAGAAAATGGAAACATTTTCCCCATGCTTTTAATTCGCAGCTCCTGTCTGGAGCAAAGTCATGGAAACCAGTTGAAGAACTGGTGACCAACTTTTTGTCCTTTGCTTGAACCCCAAAGCTCATGCAAATTCATTAGCGAAGACAAACATTAAGAGGTGAACGGAGAGCCTATAGTGTTTAGTAGAAAACATATGCAACATGGAAACTGGATGTAAACCTCTTGCTGTTCCTTTGCGAATCTATTATACATGAGCCCATCAGAGCAGCATATTAATAAAACAGGAGGCGAAAGCGCTTGGCACTCCCATCTCTTTAGCGAAACATCAGAGGCGAGGCTGTCAGCTTCGGTCTTTGAAGTCTGGAACTTGCATCTGCCCAGCTGCTTCGGTGATACGGTCAGGATGCTCCGAGGGGAATCTTGCCATGGAAGGGAAATCTCTCCATGGTGTGGGGGTTTTTATGTGAGTAAAATCCTCCTTCTCCAGGACAAAACCATTGTTCTTTCCTGCTCAGCCTTCTTGCCTGCTGAATTCTTTAAGCAATACACAAAGAAGGCCAAAGATGGCTTAAAGCAACCTCAGACATCGTGTGCCGAGATGCAAATTGCATCTGTTCCTCGAAAGCTTTCCCCACCGGGACCGCTCTGTCCCAGTCTGTTGTTATGCACGGGTACCACCAACCCCAACCGCAAGTCCCTTTGCTTTGCTGAATGGTGGGAAGTAAGTTACGCTGAATTTTCTAAACGTCTACGTTTTGGTTCTCCGTCAGGACAAATGAAGGCGGCTCTTTGGACCTCCCCTGTAATCACACGCGCGTTGCCCAGGGCCCTCGTGCAGACAGCAATGCCTCTTGCGCTTCTGGGGGAGCAGAGGCAGCAAGGGGATGCTGCCGCTGAGTAACACGGGCTTCGTGCAAAGTCCAGCCTTAGTGCAAAATGGGAGTAGCTGTAGTGTKGTGTTAAGTTTGGACCTGCGTGGCTGTGAGGAAGTATTCATGGCTGCTGGCTCTTAAAGATAGAGGTTTGAGCAGCTGATAGCCTAGCCCTGGTATGTGAAACTAAACATCAAGAACACTGATTTAGGTGGTGTTACAAGGGGAGGGTATTTAGGAGTAAGAACCAGCAGATCTAATTAGACTTGCAGTTTTCAAAGCAATGGGGAGTGGACACATGGAAGAAATACGCTTAATTTGTTAAAAATGCATTAGCAAGCTACAGAGCCCAGTAGGAGATGGGTATGTAGTGTAAGAGAAGGGCTATGGGACAAACAAGAAGGCTGAGCTCGTTGCTGTGTTTGTTTGCGGCCRCAGAGCAGCTCTGTCGCACTGGGACTTGTTTGGGCAGCGATGTACCAGAGCGGTGCTGCCTGAACCACGGGGAACCTCAGGGACAGATCCAATATTGACACGAGCTCCGGCACATAGGGGCTGGGCTTTGTGTTGTGGGCAGCGGCAGATCTAGAAGAACTAATTCCTGTTCTTTTGATCATTTTCTGAGATGCACATGAGAATAACAGACCTTTTTCATGAGTTCATGAACATTTAATCTGCATCCTTCTCTGGCTTTGAGTACCTGGGGGGTTTTCCTATTTATTTTTTTGTCCCTCCAGAAAAAAATTTACAGTTTGCAATCTTTAAGAAAGGAAAAGAGGTATGTGTCATAATATCGCCTATGAAAATAACAGGCAGACCAAAGCTTTACTGTGCCACATCAGAGGCGAAGGGATTGGGGCTTGGACCGCAGAGGTGGTCTTGAGCGGTCTGTTCACCCTGCTGCCTCCCAGCACGGGCGTAACCGCTCCTAAATGTGACCACAGCAAGTCAAACAGCTGGATCTGTTTCACTGCCGTGTTTGCTGCTGAGTTATTACCCAGTGGGCTCCGACGGGTGAGGGGGAGCGGAGCCCCGGACCTCCCGGGCTGCGGCGGCAGTGCTGGTGGCTCAGTGCTCCTTAATGCATCTGGCCGTTTCGGTGGGGAGCGACCTGCCTCTGCCTTGGAGGGAATCTCATCGGCAGGACGCGCTCCGGGCAGGGCCATTAAGTACGTTTGTTGCTGAATCACGCTGCGGGCTGCCAACGTTGCAAAGAATTTACATCTATCTTTTTCCACCACAGACATGGATGGAAGTGGAAGTGCTGTGTCTGATACCAGCTCCGGGGCCGTAAAGCCTTATTTTTGATCCCTGCTGCTGGTGGTGGCACCTGCCTCCCATGTGCGTGCTTTGTGTGTGCTGCTTTGCTGAGAGAGGGAAGGAGTCGTCCTCGGGAAGCTGCGGGACTGTGTTATCTCCAGTAAGTCCTACCCTGAAGTCTGGACAGCTTGAGCGTATTGCTATGGAGGAGAGAGCTGTGTAAGACAACTAATTCATCTCAGACTTGGCAAGTCTTCTCTYCAAGCTGAGCTGGGTTGGAAGCTGCGTTGCCATTCATTCCCGGAGGATGCCAGAGGAGGGTGTTAGGATTCAGCTGAATGAGGTTGTCGTGCAACCATCTTCAGTACAGACCAGCAGCCTTGCGTGACCGGTGTGCCCTTACACAGAAATAAACTCTGGTAGCGACCCAAGGTGCGTGTTACACACAGTCAACAGCTTTCCAGTCTGGTTGGAAAAACTCCTCCTGGGAAAAGACTAAAGCCAATGTTTTCGGCAATGGCTGAATTTTCAGGCCTTGTCTTAAGAAACTTTTAAAACAGACTTGCTTCCTGGGAGCAGCCTGCGTTTAGGCTTTTTGAGTAGAGACCAAATATTGCTGTGCATTCTTGAAATCTATGGTTTTGATCAATAATTTTGGGTTTTGAGCAGATTTGGAATTTGTATATGTTCTCTCGGACTTGGTTGTGTACCRTACTATTGACCTGCAGTGGCCGGGCCAGCAATGAGAAGCAGTAGCCCAGCGGCTACTCCCCATCCCATCCTTGTGCGCTGCACAAGCAGGGTTTCTCCTGCTTCCCCGGGCAGGCGTGCCCTGTGGCGCGGCCGGGGGAGACCTCCCGCAATAGCTGTGCTTTTCCAGCAGCTCGGTGCCGCTTGTCTCTGCAGCACAAGGCTGATCTATCTGGACCTTTCTCTGCTCTGACTTACACCGTTTTCTTCTGCCTTTTGCTTGTATGTGTTTATATGCAACCCACTGCACCCAAAATACGAGCTGATCTACTTGCTCTTGGCGTGTGAGGCAATASTTAAATGAGTAGTATGGATATTTTTTTTCTCATTTAAACAGAAGAAACAAGTTCAGCTTTGACCATGCACGTTACATTTTAATTTTTTTCTCATGCCAAGAAATACAAAGAAAGTATATAAGATATACCATATCATCCTGCAGAAAAAGAAATATTTATCAGCAAAGAGAAGCGCCCGGCTGCAGTTCCTGATGTGTTCATGCTGTGTGTGAAACACGGCTCTTCCAGTTTGGCTTCAAAACAGGAGGAGCCGGTGCATGGACGGTGGGGATGGCAGTKGGGGGGGATAGACCCTGCACTTCCACGCAAAGGATCGTCTCCTGGGCACCATCTAACAAGGGCCCCTGCTCCGAAGCGGTATCAGGGTTGCCTTGGTGAATCCTGCACACGTTCCCTTTCTGATGTTTCTTATCCTGGATGGGTATTTATAGGTTTGAATTTCGCTACCTACTGGTGTCAGCAAATGCTTTACGAATATTCCCACTTTGAAAAGGCTGCTTTCCCCCCCCCCACCCCCTTGGCTTGTGCCCAAGCATGGGAGTCTTCAGTCCAAATCTAGCTGTCTTTGCCAAAATTAAAGGATGTATGCTGAAAGAAAATTGACCTTAAATCTGAAATTATTTCAGCTTGGCTGTGCAGCCCTGGCTGTGGTTCTCTGATAAGTTACAAAGTGATAGGGCAAGGTTGGGGGTATCAGGAAAAAAGAAATAAATAAAAGTCATGGGACCAGCCCAGTGGGTGCGTTTCTGCAGCCTCTCCCTGAACTCAGGCCGAATGGAAACAGAGTTTTAATTTTATCTAAAAGGCAGGATCTGCTCCCCTTGTCTACATGGAGAAGTCTGTATTCGGAAGGTCAGCTACTGCAGCGGTACATGCTGGAGTCCAGAGCCAGCCTGGGTCAGGGCCTTAGAGGAGCAGGTTCTCTACCCCTCGGTAACCCCTTTCAGCAAAGCCCAGCGATGGCATCTCATTGCCAACAAGACCTGTCCCGGATTAAAGGAAAGGCAGAAGATGGGAGGGAAGAGGCTGTGAGACTTGTGCGTTGCTCTAGGGGTAGAAATGCTGAGGGGAAAGCACGTTAAACTCGCAAAGATGGGGAGAGAGGGAATCGGAACGGAGTGAAATACCGACCAGAAAAAGCAAACTCGTCATTAACACAGCAAACTTGGAAATCAAATCTTTTGTGGCTTTCTTTTCTCCCTTTGTCCTCAAATCCCTTTGGTTTGGTCTCCTCTGCAGGCACCCGGGTGGGTTCCAGCCAGCGTGTTGCTGTGACCCGCGGACTCATGCTAGACCTTTTCTGACCGTCGGTCGTTGCATCCCACGAGAAGGTGGTATGAAACCAAGCTAGCTTGTCTGCTCAGCAGCAGCAGATCACTCGTTCAGCTTAAGCCTTCGATCTAGCGTTGCTGTACCCAGCAAGGGCTCTTCTGTGCCGCCCCACAGAGCCTGACTGTCCCCCAAACCCTGGGGAGAAGAGCCCAGGGACACCAATGCCAGAGAGGTGCCATCAGCCACACGCTCTGCTCGGAGACTCTTTCCCAAGCAGTGCAAACCGTGTATTTATATCCCACCAGGACCTCACACTTGTCGATCGTAACTCCTACTTGAACTTACATTTAGAGACGTTTCCCACCTTCTCCATCTCTTCAGCAAGCTATCCTCCTACCAGCTCAACTTCGCTGTCAGGTAAGGCTGGATTGCCACCGCATCGCTTGGATCTCTCGCCTCTCCTTCGCCAGGGGGTAGAAGTTGGCCGGCCCCTGAGGATTTTGTGACTGTTACAGTTGCAAACACATAGAAAACTCAATTCTGATGTGCTTAGAGGCGGCCGCAGCAGGTGGCAAAGAGCTGTGACATAGTAATAGGGCTTGTTTGTGGGGATGGAGAGGGAAAGTCTTTTCATGACGTAGTTCTTGTGATCACCCTCCTGTGTGCTAAAAACAAAGTTAAGGAGAGGAGCGGYTGTGCCTGGATGTGGGAAAAAAGGATGCTTGCGCTTAGGTGAACGCTAAATCAGCGAAAAATCATGAGGGATGCTGCCGTTCCCCAGACGTAGACCAAAGGAGGAAACTTGCCTGCTGGTGGCCTCAGGATGAAGTTCTGCCATGATTTAGCCCCTCATAACGCAATCACAGGTGAGGCGTACGTCAAGGGTTGGGGGCTCAGCAACTTCTTCCTTCGTAAATAGAAGCTAACGCACCTGAAAGAGCCAATTAGGCTGGGATAAAACCGTGTGTGACGTGGAGAGCAAGGATCTAGTGGCAAAACCTTTGCAAAATATCAGGCTGCAAAATGTATGGGGAAGTTGGGGGAGAGCAGGGAGAAGAGACTTTCCAGATAACCCTGGGGGGTTTGTTTCTCTAGCACTGGAGAACCAGGTTCCAAGGAGAGAAAATATTTTGTCAGGAGTAAGTGTAGAGGCTTTCCCCTGGATTTAAGTGCAGGATAAGAACCAAAAAGCTGTGTTCAAGAGTGCAGAGCAGTGCAGTTGTATCTAATCAGAAAGAAGATTAAAAATGAAAGGAATTTAAGTGTCTTAGTTTTTCTTTTTTATTATACTTAATAGTGAGATGAGAAGCAATTGCCTCAGCAGCCCGATGACACAGGCTAAGACAGGAGGCACAAACCACGTTTGGGTGCATGCAATAAATCATCACCGTGGGTTTTTTTGGGGAAAGCTTCTGCCTTCTCCTGCATTCAGATGAATTCTGGTACCTCTACTGCTCTGTGCTTCACCCGCCTGGGACTTCTCCTGGCAAGGACCGTTGCAGCTGCCTCGCAAAGCCCCCTCGTTCCTACGACGGCAGGTACCCCAGTCCATTTTGAAGAGAAGTGTGCGTTTGCCTAGATCCCTTTGGAAAAATCAGATTCAAAGGAAATCTGTATTCCTACATGGTTCTATTAAGGAGGAGAAAGAAAACGGGTTTCTTTTTGGAGCTGTACAGTGCATGTGACTCTGAGYGACTTTGCCATCCGTGCAATTAGAGCAGCGTAACGCTAACCCACCTCGTGGGGGGTGGCAAGGTTTAATCCTTTAAATGTGGTAAAGCACTTTAGATGAAAGGCTTTATATCATGATAAAAGAGCATTTGAATTCTTACTTAATAAATACTTGGCGCTCTCAAGTACTATAACTCATTGCGGCAGTTTTCCCTGAATGTCGGCTCTTCCTGCCCGAGGAGGAGCTTGCTCAGCTCTTACCATCAGCTGAGTTTCAGCAGCTCAAAGAGCAAAGAGCAGAAGACGGACGGACAGGCAGCACTGCCCTCACGTATCTCAGAAAAAATAATGTGCGTTTCCTAGCAAGCAGCTTTCGGGTTCAAGTGTTAAAGAAGGAAACGTTTGGGGGATTTGATGGGATGTCATCAACCACAAGATGAGAGTTTGAATCTCCAAGGGAGGGTTTCTGATGAGCTCGGGAAGAAGAGATCCGGTGCCAAGGGGCACCCTGGCAGCGGCTGCGGGTGGGAGCTCACACCCAGCAGCGCTCAGTGGCCCCTGTTTGCTGAAGCTCACAAAAAATGAATTGCAAAAGAAAGATTGCAAATTTGGTCCGTTTTAGAAGCCAATAGTTTGTAATAAAGCGCTGGCAAAGGGGTGGATGGGAATGGAGCCCAAGAAAGTGCTGTAGTGATGTGCTATTGCTGTGAGTCCCTGGAATCCCTTTTAAAGTAGAGAAAAACGTTAACAGTGTGTCTGGGGGATTTGGCTTTCTTACCCCCTGGATTCAAATAATGCCTAGCAAAAGAAAACACTTTAAAAAGGAGCAATCAAAACAGGTGATGAGAATTTTCACAGCAATGCCCGTGGCTTTGCCCATTAGTTACTGCAGAGTAACTACAGCGTGGATTTACAGCAGACCGCTACCCTGTGCTAACCCCACGTGCACACCCGTGCCCGCTCACATACTCCAGAGAAGAAGTTCGTGCCAAGCAGTTATCATGTTGTGAAGTTTCTTATGGTGTGCAGTAGATTCTCCATGCAGACAAGTCCTCAGAAACATTAGATTTGGTCTAAGGTTTGGGTTTGGTTTTTTTTCTGGAGATTGATGGTAGGGAGCAGAAGTGCCCTGAAGCACCTTATTTCTCAGTGCAGTCCATATTTCTAGGTCCCAGGCTGTCAGCTGGAGACAACAGAAAGGCCGGGGAGTGCAGGTCTTGGTCACGTACTTGTGCCCACAAAGTTTTGATAAAAGAGAGAGGCTCAGCTAATACAGAGCCAATGGATATGGCCAGAAGCCATCTACAAAGCCTGAATAAAATAACAGGCGATGAACCTTTGCATAGTCTGGGTGGCCGGACAGAGGCCCAACCCCWGTAACAACCCGCGGCAAGGACAGGGGGAGGGGGAGGCAGAGGGGCTGGGGCTGGGTGGAGGCTGGAGGGAGCGTGGCGGGATCGGATCCTGTGGGAAACGGCCGAGGGAGCCGCGTGGTGTGGAAGACGTGGCAGGGCGTGGGGTACCTATAGGCAGATCAGGAGGAGCAAAGTCTTTTTTTTTGTTATGTTAAATATAAAACATTAAAAAATAATACTGCTTGTGGAACTGACCTCAGCCAGCTCCGGGGATGCTGGAGATTTTCAGAGATGCAGAAGAGCGTGTGAGGGGTGCAGGGACAGGAACGGGGATCTTAAACTCCTCCATGCCTCTGAAAATCTCCTGGAAGGCCCTAAGCTGAAGCCCAAAAGGGTCGGGGAGATGAGCAATGACAGTGGCGGGGGCTGGATCACACTGAAGCTTTTGTGCGATGGACATGACACGACATAAATGTGTAAGTGGGTAGAAGGGGCTCTCCGTGCCTCGGTACTGCTGCTACAGATTAACCAGGCTCTTTTCTCAGCTCCACAAGTATTAACCTCACTTTGGGTGCACAGAGAGAGAAATGTGTGGGTTCACAGAGAAAGCATTATTTTTCCTTCCATTAAAAACCCCACCGCGGGATTGGGGCGAGGAGGAGCCTGGCGTTCTCATGCAGCAACGGCCTGCTCTGCCAGCTCTGAGATCTGCCCTAAGTGATAAAAGAGCTCGTAGGAACAGACATGGAGAACATTCCCAAAGGCATGCAAATGGTCATTGTCTCTTTTTTTTTTTTCCTTTTTTTTTTTTTTTTTTNTTTTTTTTTTTTTTTTTCATCAAAAATACAAAAGCACCCACCACATCCTCCAGCTTTTGCGGCTGCGTTTCTTTCGGAGCAGAGCCGTGGTCCTGCTGCAGCTCTGCTCTCCCTCCTCCTCCGTGGAACAGCTCTCAGCTCCTGATGGCAGTTTGAGCTTTGTTTTTTTTGTAGAGACAGAGAATTTGACGATTTAAAAACCAACAACCCCCCAAAAATTCAGTGACTCTTGCCAAAATTCTTAGCAGGATTCCTCAAAATGTCCTGTTCTCGCCTTAAATTTTTCTTTTGAAATAAGCTTCGTTCTTGAAACTCTCTCCTCCTCTTGTACTTTAGTTGTCTCCCCACTCCGTGAGTTTTGCTGGAGGGGAATGAGGTAGTGGATTTCCCCCTTCTCCTCTCCGCTCGGCATCTGACGTCCTTTCCCATTCCTTCTTGCGATGTTTTTTTTTATCCCATCACTTGAACAAACTCGTTTCCAAGAGGTGGTGAAGTAGAAGCATGCGTTCCTTCAGACGGCGCTCCAGAGCAGGCTGTCTAGGGCTGCCCACCTACACTGTGACAATTTTTTGTTGCAAGGCTGAAAGTAAAAACCCCAAAAGGAAAGTTGTCTTCCTCCTCTTCGAGGTATTTGCATGCTAAAACATCTTCTAGGAAACTGGAAAATAAAGAGAGTCTTAGGGCAGCTTCCAGTAGTCACAGATGTTTCCCTTACGCTCTTGGTTTGGGTTTTGTTTGGTTTTGAGGTTCCCATTTGCCTGAGCCGCATGCTGGTCATGCTGGTTTGGCAGTTGGATTTGTGTTTGGGAGGTTCTCCGAATATTTTGGGATTGCATTTCTGGGCAGGTTGATTTGTGTCCTGAAACCCTTCAGTTTTTACCCCACTACACACTGCTAAACCCACCACAGCCTTTGCCAGGGCAAGACCTTTCACCAGAGGGACCTTGTATGGTCACCACTGCACGACGGGACAGCACAGGGGGGACTTTCCCTTCTGGTCATTTGAACAGYGTGTGTTGCTACTGCAAGGAGCCCGTTCTCCAAGGTGTTTTGCATGTGTGTGTGCAGCTGGTGATGGTCAAACTAGCCTGGACCATACAGGTGCTTAGTGCCCTACCACTGCAGTTGGGGTGGGAATGGAGCACCACCTGCCCCAGCATGGTGGTGGATGGTGGGCAGGTGTATCCTATACACTGGGCTGGATTCAGGAGTCGTGTGAGGTTCCCGCTGTAGCTGGGCTGGGGAAAAGAGAAGGACATGTTACCTCTGACGCTGAGTGAAACGTAGAGCACGATGATGATGGTCCCCAGGATAATGGAGACGATGCTGAGCAGCCTGGCCATGCGTCCGAGTCGCCGGGCTCCATCCATGTCCCCTTGCTGCCCGCTGTTCCTCGACTGGGGGGAAACACAGAAAGAGACTCTTGAGAACAGCCGCGGCTCTGGGGTGACTCTCTGGCTGTAGACCCCAAAATGAGAGCTGCTGCGTCAGCGGGGGGGCTGGATCTGCCATCCTGGGCTCTCGCAGGATGGCACGCGCATCCCCTCTGTGAGCCCATGGCTTTGACAACCTGCGGTCCTGCTAAACTGATGTGCCCGGAGAAGCCCACCTGGGATGCTGTTCTGCTCGCCCTGGGTAGGAGCTGGACTGGCTCAAGTCTGTCTTTTGTTGGAGTGACTAAGAACTAGCCCCAGCGTGGGACAGGAGGCACAGCACAGCCCCAGCCAGCAGCAGCCCCTCTCTGACTCTTTCATGGAAAACCCTGAAATTCTTGACTTCAGTCCCCAGAGCAGCTCACTTCTATGGGACTGCGTCCCCCAAGGGTACCACTGCACTTCTGCAGCTTGTATGCAGGAAAAGCCTCCTGCCTCCGTCGTCTTCTGCAAATTTATGTGTTGAGAAGCGATGTATACTGCGAGTTTAACTATCCCTGACAAACTGAAAGAAAAAAAGCAGTGACGTTTCCAAAGCAGCATGTGGCCTCTTTGCTGGCCGTTGGAGCTGAATGTGTGTGCGAGAGGAACGGGCTTTGATAAAGTGGGCAGTAACTGCTGGTTTTCATCTGGGCGATGGGATGTGCTTTGGTGCCTCTGCATTACCCTGAATTTCTGCATCAGCGTAGATGGGTTGTGTTCGCCATCTCTGTTTTTAAATGCAGTCCTCCTACAGTGAATTCCTGCTTTTGTGTAGGGAGGGAAGGAATAGTCCATATAGCTTCTCTATTCTGCTTCTACTTTCATTGTGATTTCCCCTGCTGCTCTATTGATTTTTTCAGGCAGCTCAGTGAAAGCTTTCCTCTGCTCTGTAACTAAAAGAAAGGGCTCTCTGGCTGTGGCAGGGCTGAGGAATGGCACAGGGGAAGGCACTAGTAGGTGCCTGGAAATTATTGTGTGTGGACTCATTAAGGAATGAAAAGAGATCCCCAAGAGTTGGAGCTAGAACAGGACTTGCCTGGCGCTGATGTTGGTGGGCACTGGCATCTTAACGGGAGGCTCTCGGTGGGATAAATTGCAGCGGTCCTTGTCTTTGGGAACAAGTGGCAACCCAGGGTGGATGGAGAACACAACTTGGAGGTTCCCTTGGAAACTTTGCTCTTCACTGCTCAGCCAGGGCTGGCCACGCATGGGCTCGGCAGAGATCCAGACCCTGGGGGCATCTCCGGGGGCGTTAGTGAAGCTTCCCCAGGGTCTGCCCAGCAGTGCTGCCGGGGCCACAGCTGCAAGGGGCTGGATGGGTTGAGCAGGATTTGGGCTCACACCCAAAAAGGAAAGACATAAGACTGGATGAGCATGGGCTCACCAAGACCTTGCCTGGTGCCTGACGGGGCAGCGAGGGTGATGCTGTGGCCTGACTCCTCTGAGCTTCAGTGCCAGCTCTCTTACTGCCCTGTGCTCAGCAGCGCTGCTGACCCRCCGGGCAAGAGAAGCCTCCACCTGTGCCAACCACACACAGCGACCTGAAGACCAAGCACAGCTCATCTGAAAAAGTATAATACACAGATGCATCGTAAACTTTCAGAGTAAGTGATTAAATAAGGACCAATCTTGTTTCTTGCTCTTGTAATYGGCAATCATTTGGTTCCCAAGTGAAAAATACTGAAAGTAGGAGTTCCTGGTGAGGGGGAAATATTACTGCTGAGAGAAGAGCCCAAAGTGCTCCCAGCCTGCCGGAGCGAGTGTGCTGGGCTTCCTGCACTTAGCAGAAGGGCAGCTGTGCAGTACCACGGCGAGGTTATTATGGTGAAATTACTCACCGTGCGTCAGCATTCACTGCGTGTGCGGTGGAGAGGCTGGAGCCCCTCCATCAGCAAAACAGGAGCTCCCTGCTCGGGAGGAGGCAGACGGTCTGCGACTAGCGCGGCTCTCCGGACTGAAAAGCCTTCCCGAATTCACGCAGAGCCCTTCTGCCTCCCGTGAAACCCATCGGGAAGGGGTTTTGGAGGGAGGGAAATTGGATAAGGAGCTTTAAGGTCCATCGGTAACATTTTCACCTGGTTGGGAAGGCTTGGAGGSGGGGGAAAGAAAAGCAACATAGGCTGGGTGGAGAGACCAGGGCAAGGAGGAGGGAGCCCAGCACACAGGTCTGTCACCTTGATCCGGTGGAGTCGTCGGGCAAAACTCCCCCCGACCTCACTGGGGACGGGGTTTTGTAGATACTTTCTACAGTTACTCTTTCTTTAGAGATGCTTTTAAGTATTTAACATTTTTACGTGGGTTAAAGGCTTCTTCCCCCGCCTGTCTCCAGCCATGCTGCCTCAGCTGAGCTGGGTCTCGGGAGAAGAGGGAGATCTGGGGCAGGCTGCGGGGCCGGCAGCTCCCCGCAGCCCCGTACCATGTGCCGGCTCTTCCCTTTGGAGTCTGGCTGCTAAAACCGGGGAAACTCCGAGTTAAAAAAATAAATATGCTAGTTAAAAAGAGTTAAAGATGGAAGTGTATTAAAACAATCCCACTTTCCTTTCAAAAAATGTGTATCTCCGAAATAACAACTGCACTGGAAAGGGTCCCCTGTCAAATGTTGTTTTTTTTTTTTTTTTTAAAAAAAAAGAAAATTAAGAGACAGGAGGCCTAGCACAGCTCCAGCACTAACCGTGAAACATCATTGAGAATTCAAACGAACAAATACTTGATGTTATTACCCCATTTCCCATTCATCCTGCTTTAACACCACTACCCTCTTGGCAGCACCATGACCAAAAGGTCCCCAGCCCCAGCCCGGGCTGTGCGCTGGCTGCTGCTCTGTAGTGCTCAGGTAGGTAAAACGCAGCTTTGAAGGTTTCCATGTACTCGTTTTAGTTTGTATCACCACGTAAATAACGTAGCCGAGCCTCAAACAGGCGGCTGCTTCCACTGCATCCCTGCAAACGTCCCGCTCCGCTCACGTGCCACCCGGTATAACAACGTCCCCACCGCTGACACCAAGAGAGCTCCAGACCTTGTTTCTTCTGGTCTCGACAGCACGTTTGACAGACAATATCTAAAACCCATGGGATGCAGCCAAGAGCCTATTTTCATTACAGAACAGGAGGTGACAAAATGAAGCCTCATGGGCTGGTGGCGAGAGATGGGGAGAACGCAGCAGCCCAGGGCTTGACAGGATCCCTGCCCTGCTCGCTGGCAGCTTCCAACGTCTGGGATTTTTAGGCTCAGATTTTTGTAACAAGTGTAATATTTTTGCAGGGTGTGGGTTCGATTGCAGTGAAATATGCAGTTTTAGCTGTCTTCTAGGGAAAATATATAGGCTAACGAATTTGATATATTTATCACTACAGCTTCTGGAAGTGTTTACTGCTCATTTATCCTGAACAATTATGAAAAATACATCAGCATGGGCATGGGGTGTTTAGCAAGCAGTTGTTACTGTACATATATTATTCATCGGTGTGGAACGGTTTGATTATAGCTCTCTAGTATCACTAATCCTGTGTTTTGCTTTCCACGTAAAAACATGAACATCTTGTTTATTAATTGAGACTTGCCGAGGCAGAGTATCTCAGAAAGGCTCGAGGGCTACGGGGGAGTGAGTCGCTGTGTGTGTGCCAAGGGACTACGTATTACAGCAGAGTATTAGGAAATCTGAAGGACCCTAGAAGTGGGGCTGGAAGGGCACKCTGTAGCACAGCACCCATGGGGCCAGCTAAGTCTGGGTGATTCAAAAGAGTTATTTATCTTACCTGTTTTCAAACTGTTATCTGTTCAAGTTACTGTTCAGAAGGGTTTTTTTCCGTAATAGATCACCTAAGTTGTCTTGCAAGGTGTCTTGCAAATGAAGGCAATTACTTTTCTGTGCTATTCCCGGGGACAGAGAAGACAAATTGTCACCTCTTCTTCCCGGCAATCTTTCCCAATTTATGAAACTGGCTTTGGATGCACTCTGCTGCCTTCCACCAGTTACTCAGAATAAATCATTAATCCTCGACACTTGCGTTTTGTTTAAGAAAACATTCTGAGAGAGGTATAAGTCAACATCAGACTTAGATAGATGACTGTGCCATTTAAAATGAGTAAGGATAGTTTGACTTCTCCCACATCTTTCGGGAATGACAGTATTTATTTTGGACACCAACTGCTGTGCAGAATTGCCCTTGGCGTTACTTTATGCTGGTTCTGGCTGGATCTACCTTTCTTTTTCACTTCACTTCATTTGTTCGGAGTTTTGTACGCTGGTAAGTGACCTCTCTGCTTCTTCCCCCAACGTGGCCGCATTTTGGTAGGAAGGGGAAGGGATTCGATAACAGCAATACAGTATGTGTGTGTGTGTGTGTGTGTGCATGTGTGGTACCCAGCCCTGCTCTGCACTCCTCTGAGATGGCTCCCATGGGGCTGCACTGCCCTTGTGTCCATCAGCCCTGCTCTCTGGCTCGGGGAGGGACCCGAACCCCTTAGTGCAGCCAGGTCCTCTCTTGGTCAAGAAAACACATCCGACAGTCAGTGGAGGAGCCTCCAGGTAACTCGTTTCCACGAGACCAGCGTTGTTAGGAACAGGCTGGGAGCTAGAGCAGATTTTTTTTTTCACCTCTGGCCATAGGCCCTGCTGGGATCTGAGAGCAGCTTTTGAAAAATGATTTATGAGACGCTAAACCCAAAAGCGTTCATTTGCTTTCCTCTCTGGTTGCTGCTTATTACCCAGAAAAAGCTTTCATGTGCAAAAAGCATTGTCTTAGGAAAGAAAAATACAATTGCAGAGCTAGAGGAACGTCAGCACATTGTGGAAAGGCTCCCCTGCCCCGCCAGGCACCKGGAATCGCAAAAACCTGGTTCCTGTTCAGATTTGCACATGATCAGGCACTCCTGGGTTTTATTCTGTGGGGAGACCTAAGCCTGTGGGAGCCTTGGGGGCCATTGGGAACTAAATTCCTCCCTGGTGTAAGCAGGTGAAACATCAGCTGATGCCCTGGGAGCTCTTCCTGCTGGCAGGAGGACCCAGCCAGATGTTTCCTGGCTCCCCAGGGTCAGCACAGAGCAAGGATCACTTCTCGTCCCATTCCGCTGGCACCGTGCGGGGGCCCCTGGCTGGCAGGTGTGTGTGGGGTGTGTGTAGTGGTATAGGCATGGCCAGGACTAGAAAGGGCAGTAATAAATTAAGTGTCCCAGGGGATAGGGAGTGCAAGGGCGACTGTGAAAGGGCCAGAGGATGCGCGCTGGCTACTAAAGTGCTGTGTGTGCTAGAAACCTTGCCCTGGAGAACAAGCTCATCCAAGTGCGCCTTCTGCCTCGGCGACCCCAGAGGGCTGGGATCAGGCATCCCCTTCCCCAGCTCTCGGTGGGCTCTGGTCGATGCTGTCAAAGGCCTTGGAAGCAGAGGGCAGCCAAATAGTCTTATTGCCTTGTTGGTCCTGCCTCCCTTTGTGTTTAACACAGTAAATACACACTGGTACCTCGCTGCCTAGCAGTATTAACTGACTCCTGCTCTTTTTTCACTATTTACTCTTCTACACCATGGAGCTTATGTGGTCCAAGGCACATCCCCACCGTGCTGGAGGCTCTAACGCCTGCAAGGGAGGGTGTGAGAATCTATTTTGCATGAAGGCTAATGTGGTTGGAAAATCCCCGTGAGAGACCTTGTTTATTACCATGGATGTGCAATACCCAGCTGCTTTCCCTCTCATTGCAGTACAAAGCCAAACAAGGCTGGCTGGCTTCCCTGTATGCTGCCTAAACAGGCTCCGCCACATAACTGTACTACGCAGATGACAGCTGGCACTGGCAGAAATGATGATTCCTCCCCAAAATGGAAACTGGTCTCTCTAGAGGGCTTTCTGTGGCAACTGCTGGTGTCTGTCTTGAAGTTGTTGGTGGTTTTTGGAGAAGTGCTGGCTGCAGGTGCCCCTCAGTGTATTTCTGTGTGGTAAGCAGGTAATTGCCTCCGTTGCAAATCCAGGGCATAAAAGGTGCCCAGGGGCTGTAAAGCAGTGGGGCATCGTGATGGGTAAGGGGGTGGCTGTACTTGCAGGTCTGTGCCGACAGAGCCACCTGTATCTGAGATGGGTGCGAGGCTGGCTGCCTTTATTCTCCCCTGCTCTGATGTTGGTGTATTTGCTGAGGTGTGGGGGATGTTTAATGGAGAAAATTGCTTCTCCAGGGCAACTAAAAGAGCTGCAGGTGCAGCCCGTCCCTTTGAAGTGTCCGAGGACAGGAACCAGCCCCCAGCCAGGGTCTCCCCTGTGCTGCAGGGCTGGGCTCGGCTGCTAGGAGGTGCGGAGGGAGATCCCTGTCCTTGCTTCGCCTCGCAGCTCCTTCCCGGGGAAGCCCGGTGAGCGAACCGCTCTGGACGGCTGCCTGGCGGCAGGGACCGGGCTTCCCGGAGCCATCGGGCTTCCCGGAGCCCTGCCCTGGGTGCGCCCGGATCCCACCCCCGATTCCCGGGCCGCCCCTCTCCATCCCGCCGCCTCTCCGCGAGCTGTCCCGGGCTCGGACGCCGGCTCTGCCGGGGGTCCCCGCCGGTCCGGAGAGCCCCTGCCCGCCTCCACCCGCCTCCCTTCCCCGGACCCCGATCGAAGCGTCCTGCGGGAGCCGAGCAGCGGCACAGCCCGGCCGAGCTCCCCGCGCTCCCGGCTGAGCTGCGGGAGCCGTGCAGGCTCCGCCCGCCCCGGTCCCCGCCGCGCCCCGGTCCCCGCCGGTGCAGCACCGCGGACAGCTCCGGGGCGGCCGTTCCCCGGCCCCGCGCCGGCCGTCGAGGGCGGCGGCGGGGGCGGGGGGAGCCGGGCGGGTCCGGGCGCACGGCGAGTCCCGCACTCACCATGATGGAGAAGACGAGAGCCACGACGTTGATGGGCCAGACGGGGCAGAAGCAGGAGAAGATGGCGAGCACCAGGTAGTCCCGCGGGCGGCCCTGCTCCGGTGCCGCCGTGCTGGTGGCCGTGGAGGAGGCTCTGCCCAGGCTGAGCCGGGAGGGCGAGAGCGGGGCCGCCTCCAGGTGCCCGACCGACACCGACTTGTAGGCGAGCCCGTGCCCGTTGCGCTCCGCCTCGCCGGGCAACGCGGCCGTGAAGGATTTGGAGCCGCGGAGGCCCTTCTCCTCCCGGCCCTCGGTCGCCGCCAGCAGCTTCTCGGTCTCCTGGAAGCGGGTGGGCAGCGCCGTGCCCGAGCTCGAGCCCGAGCCCCCGGGCGCGGCGCCGCCGCTCGCCATGGCCCGGCGGAGCGGGCTCCGAGCGCGCCCCGCCGCCGCCGCTCTGCGCTCGGGGCCCGCCGCCCCGCGGGAGGCCGTGCCGGAGGAGGGGCCAGCCCGGGTCGGCCCCCGGGGCAGGATCGGGGCCGCGGACCGCCCCCGAGGTGTCCCGGTCCCCCCCCCCCGCCCCCGGGCCGCGCTCAGCCCCCGCCCGACCCGGTGCAGGCGGCGCCACTGCCCCCGGGGATGCTGGCGGGGATGCGGCGGGGTGGAGCGGTGGGGAAGCCGGGGTGTCCCCTGCCGCCTCCGGCCCGGCCCTGCCCGAGGCTCTGTCCCGCCCCACCGACCCCCCGCTCTTCCCGGGGGCTCCCACGGGCTCCGCTCCGCTGCAGCGGTACGCGAGAGCCCAGCCCTGGACGGGCTCCGCTAGTGCCAGCGGGGCTCGGTGGCCGCCTCCGGCCCCGGAGGAGCAGGGGGATGCCGAGGGCAGCTCTGTGCTGGGTGCCCGTACAGACAGCCCTGGGTCCCTCCTGGCTGAAAACCTTTCCCCAGGCAGGTGGGGGACATACGACACAGACCAGGCCCTGGGCAGTGTGTGGGTGGCCGGTGGTATTCCTGGCTCCAGCCGCTCAGGGAAAGCWTCCTCCCCGGGCACAGGGTGACGGGGGGGGGGCCCTGGGTACGCTGTGCTGAGCTCTCACTGCCCTCGCTGCGTGTGGGTGACCCTGGAGACACAGCAGCTGGGGACAGGGATACCAGATCAGTGACAGATGCTGTGTCCCCACACAAGACCTGCAAAGGAGAAAGGGTGCAGGGGTGGGTTACGTACTGTAAAGAGAATAACAGCATCCTTGGGAGTGGGGGATGCTGTGAGGAGCAGGAGGGAGGGCTGAAAAAACCCACAGAGTCTGGATGCCTGGCAAAGATGAATGTTTTCCACCCATTCTGTATTATGCTTCAGTTCCAAATTTGTCAGGCGTTTCCCTGGCAGTGAGTGCCATCTCTGGGGCATACCGAGCACCTTCTGCCTCTCCAAGAGGTGCCCAAGGAACGGGCTGCCAGCTGGGGCCTGCTGCCTGCTGCCCAACACTATTCAGAGCCTGCCAGGCTGCTGCCCCCCTACCTGCCCCCCTGGGACTTATCCTGTCCCACAGACTCTGGACAGAATTAGGACCTGCATTTCATACATGTGAACCCAAAAGCAGTGGGGTGACCCTGCCTCGGGGGGTCTCGTGGATTTATAATACCTCCCCCTTGCTTCTGCCTCTCTGGCCATCTGCTTCCATCTGTCTCGCCTTGACTGAACACCAAAGCTAAAAACCTGGAGATGCAAATTTGGGTGGAGGGAGGGGTTTGCGTCTAGGTTGGAGCTGGGTTTCACTTAAACCTTCTTTGAATGCTGGTATTGCTGGGCTCTCACGCCCTGTATGATGGGTGCTGATGGGGCAGAGCAGGGGCATGCGCTGCTGYGGGGAGAGCCAGAGCAGGGGAAGCCGCCCAGCCCAGGGATGCTGTTGGGAGAAGCAGAATTCCTTCAGCGGACATCGCTTCAGGCCTTCTCCTGACAGGGGAAACATCTGTTGGAGATTAAAGCCAAGATGCCTCACACCGTCAGCACTTTAAAGAGGCTCCTTTGCTGAGCAGAGAGCTCTCTCTCCTGGCTGCTGCTAGCTTTCCTCTGCTCATTTCCCAGCTCCCTTGTCCCATTTGGGGATTAAGGGAGGAGGAGGAGACCCTGGGGAGGGACTGGCACACCAGATCAGAGGGTTGAGATGGTTATTCCAGCGTGTGCCCCCCCCCCCCAGCAGGGAAAAAGCTGAGTGCCCTTGGTGCATTGGCAGCCAGCGATGGGGCTYGGCTGGGAGTGCTGGGGTGGGAGCAGCGGGGCTGGAGGAGCTCTGCGGGGGCTCAGCACTATGGGAATCAAGCAGTGCGATTTACCCGGTCCAAAAAACTGCCGGTTGTCTTGTGTGCAGCAGTAAACCCCTGCCTAATTCCTGCAGCAATTCCAGTTTGCTGAGCCCYGGGCAGAAGGGGAGCCCTCCCAGCCAGTCTGAGCTCTCTGAGCTGAAGGGAAAGGGCCAAAGGGGCCTTTCAGGTAAAATTCCCCCCTTCCTCCCCACTGCTGGGACCGGTTGGGAGCATGCTATCGCCTGTCCCACCAGAGCCACTTTGCTGCGATCAGGAGGAAACTGCAAACGGATGGGTGGGTTTTATGAAAGCCGACATCTGTCTCCCCTCCCGGCCTGGACTCGCAAATCTGCCGGGCACAAACGTCTGCACCAATGAGCTTAGCATCAAAAGTCCCAGGGCACTAAAGTTTCCCAGCTTCTGCTCCCCTCCTTCACCGGTGGGAGCCAGAGTGACCAGCCAGCCAAGGGCTTTAGTGTGACCCCCATGGCCCATCTGTCCACCCCACACATACTAACAGCCAGTGCCCTAGTGTTGGGTTTTTAAGTCGTGTTTTCTCACAGAGCAAGCAAGAGAGAATAAATAACAGTGGCAATCTGCAGCAGTGAGACCTTGCAACAAGAAACACAGAGCTGGCACTTCCAGAGGACTTCCCACCTTTCCCATTTTTCCYGCAGAGAGCTGCAGCCAGGCAGTGCTGGGGTCCTGTACGGCGTGTCGGGGGCTCACAGCTCTCGCCAGCATCGCAGCTGAGCTCTGCATCCTGCAGCGCTTCTCTCTCGCGCAACGGTCCCTTCCCACTCCCCCCGTTTGTCCCGCGGATGCGTTACCTTCCCGGCACCGTCTCGCCACCCCAGCCCTGCAGGTCAGTGGATGGGGAGGCACTGCTGGTGTCCCCAGCTCTGGCAATAGCCCAGCTGCCAGGGGACTGCCCCAGCCAGAGGGTCTTGCAGGCTGCCCGTGTATCTCTGCTGGCAGGCACCTCGGAGCCCGGGGTGGTGAGTCCCGCTGGAGTAATAGACAGGGGTGGGCACGGAGCGATCCTCCTTCAGGCTTTCGTAGTGATAGAGCTGCCTCTCGGGGGAAAACCCGGTGTAGAGAGGGGATGGAGGGCAGCGCTGCAAGCCGGCAGCGCCTGCATAACCAGGCTCCCAGGGGAGCTGGGAGCGGCTGGCCTTCACCCCCAGCTCCTGCGCAGGGACCCCGGCCCGGCTGCGGCACTCGGAGTGGGCGCAGGGCCAGCAGYGCCCAGCGCCGTGCAGGGACAGGGACAGAGCCGTGATCCTGTTGATGGCTCGCCGGAGGGTAGCGATTTTAGAAAGCCTTTTGCCACTGAGGTCATGTTTGAGGGCCAGCCGCAGGGCATTGAAGGCTTGGTTGTAGTCCAGGATCCTCTTGCGCTCTCTGACGTTGGCAGCCATTCTCCTGGCCTTGGAGCGCACCGGCCTGCTCCTCTTCCTCACCTTCATCCCTTCGGTGTCCCCCAGGCAAGTGGCTGCTTCCTTGCCCTGGGCAACCCACAGACTCTGCCCGTAGCATGCCTGGGGTGCGCCTCCCCCTTCTAGCTCCTCTTCCGAGCTGTCGGGCTCTGGTGCTGTGCCTTTCCCCATGGCTGTTCCGGACATGGCCGTGGTGAGCGGGAGCGGGAGAGGTGCTGCTGCAGTCCTGCCTCCTGCGAGGTGTGGGAGACACTCCTCCAGGGACACGCAGCTGCCTCTAAAAACCCCACCGCAGGGCTCGTCACGTGGCTCCCTCCCGACCCTCCTCACCTGCCTGCAGGTGTGCTGCCTTGCGGAGAGGCACAGGGCGAGCCCTGCCTGGCCCCTGCCCAGGGGGATGCTCCTGAGCATGGTGCCAGGTTGGAGYGTGGGGCACCAGTGCTGGGGTGCCCAGAGCTTGCGGTGGGATGCTTGCAGGCCCCAGGGGGGAAGAACGTCTACCAAGCACACATTGCAGTGGTTGCTTCAGTTTCTGCTAAGAGTTTGGTCATGCAAGAGTTCCTCGAGCTGCTCTGCCCTCTCCTACATTAGGCAGGCTGGCGGCTCAGCCTGGGCCGGGTCATCCTTGGGTTTTATACAGTGCCATGGGGCAGAGCCCCATGGGGCATCACCACCCTGGCACGGGGCTCGGGCTCTGCTCCCCCACACTCACTGGTGCTGCAGCATTTCTGTTATTTCCCAACTAGGGGAAACTGAGGCACGGAGTGATGAGGCTGCTGAGGAAAGCAGCGAGTCTTGTGCCTGGGCACAGGAGAAGACAAAACAAGTCCTGTCCCAGGAACAGGGCTGGAGCACTGAGCTGCCTTTGAGACAGTGCCTTAGGGCTGCTCCACACAGCTGCACCCCGGCGAGCTGAGAGCATCCATGGGCACAGAGGTAGGTGGGTGCCTAGGCAGGAGCAGCCCCGGGAGCCAGCAGAGGAATGTGCGGGGCTTGGCACGCCTCTGCCCTGCGGAGCAGGAAGCAGGAATGTGGCAGGGGGGATTGGGGCAGGTGATAAAAGAGCTAAAGTGCTACCTGCCTCCAGAGCCTTCCTGTCCCTTCCCAGCAGCGGGGAGCCTGGGGGCAGAGCTGTCTGGGCTGGTGCTGCTGGGCCTGCCCGGCACTTACTCTGGGGAAGACGATGCTGAAAGCAGCTCCTTGTTCCTTGTATCCCCAAGCCGGCGAGACAGAGGGACTTGCCAGGTGTGGTGGGTCTGGAGGCCATGGGGAGGGCCAGGTCCCCGTCCTCTGAGCAGCACAGGGCCGCCACGTGTGTTTGCCCATCATTTCATTAGCGAGCAGTTGCTAAATGCCTTCCTGTGCGAGGGGTAACATGTTGAAAAATGGCCCAGGAGTGGGTCTGACAAATTGTTGGGGTGACTGGTGTAAAAGCAGAGCCCCCGGGAGAACGTGCCCCCCTTGATCCATCCCTTCCTATCTGATTGTCCCGGCTCACATTTGATCAATAACCACAATTAGTGGGGGGCTATTTGTCTATTGCCCTTCTCCTCTCTTGGCTCTTTGAAGTTGGAGCTAATTTAGGTGCCTTTGCTCCAGGAACCCAATAAATCAGGAGCCAGGGCCTCAGGGAGAGGGGAGAACCAGGCAGCAGGACTTCAAAGGGAGGTGAAGCTTGCAAATATTTTTGAGCACTCACCTGTGCTCACTGTGGCCCTCTTGTTCTCCCCAGCGGCTTTCTGGCCACCCAGTCTTGCTCTGCCCAGGAGTGGATGCTCCCCTGGCCACTTACTTACACAGTGAGCTCAGCTCGGGAGTAAGAGGCTCTTCAGGATGCTTGAATGCCAGCAGGATGCGTATGCCAGGCCCACTTAGAGATATGCCTGTCCAAAACCCAGCTAAGCAGGATGGATCCCTGCCATGGGGATGTTTTTGCTCATGTGGGAGGTTGGGAGGTGCAGTATGGAGCAGATGCAGAGGTGGCTGAGCTGGGCACAGAGGTGTGTCCCAACTGGGGCGATGCTTGGGCAGTGGCAGGGGCAGAGGGTAGGCAGCAGCTCTGAGGTGCCCACCAGGCAGGGCAGAGCCCGCTGCCCCCATCCTGCCCGCAGCCCCTGGGAGCTTGCTGGGGAGCGCTGCCGGGGGTTCCCAGCATCTCGGCTCTGGGCAGCCCTGGCCCTGCAGGGATCCAGCTCCAGTTCTCGGAAGCGGGCAAGGCCAGACCATAAATCACAGGTCATCGGATGCCACCTGCCGCCTGTAATTAGTGCATCCCGCTGGGCCGTCCCCACCTCGTCCTGGATGCTTCCTACCTAGGTGCCCATTACAGGGTGGGAGGCCAGGAGGAACGCCCACCCTGCCCCTGCTCCCTCAGCCCCCGCTGATTTATCGCCATGCGCTGGAGAGATTTATGGGCTGAGACGGGGAGCCAGAAATGTGTTGTAAGGCTCTGCCGGGCCCGTCTGCCTGACAGATGATGAAAGAGCTGTAATTATCCGTCGCCACGCATAAATCAGGCCACTCATGGCAACCCCCCCTCCTCCTCCCCAGCCTCCATGAAGGGGTTTGACCCCTGGGGATACCCCACCTCTCCAGCATGTGTCACACCAGACTGGGGCACTGCTGAGTGCTGGGCACCTGCCCATCCTGGGCAGCATCGTCACAGCTCTCGCAGGTCCCACAGCCCAAAGGCGTGTTTTGGGAGTCTTTGCCCCTAACACCGCTGCTGACTGGGGGCTGCAGCTCCTGCAAAGGGCCTGGGACTGGCCATCCCCCACTCGCATCCATCCAGCACCCTCAAACCGCTGCCGCTTCCAGATGAGAGCTGCCGGGGCCATCTGGGAGCACAGCCCTCACCAGAGATGAAACCCCGATGGGGTGGTGAGGAGGCAGCCGACACGGGCTGGGGGGGCTGCCCGGCTCCTGGCAGTGTCCCAGCACCATCCATCCTCCTTGGGAAGGCCGCACCGGGAGGCACGGCTGTGCCAGGGGAAGCCCACAGAGAGGGAGCCCATGGTGCTGAGGCATGAGAGCCAGGGACTGGCATGCAGGGGGGTGCCCACCCCTGCGCAGCCCCCTGCTCTCAGGTGATGATGGAGGGGAAGGAGGAGGCAGTTGTGGCGACACTGCCTGGGCCCCATGGGTAAATAAATAGGGCGCTTTGTTCCTGCTGGGGCACAGCCGGGTGGCACAAGGGACACTGGCTTGTGAGTCATCCACAGCCAGCCATCATGCAGTACACGGGAGGAGCCAGGGGAAGGCAGCTCCCCGCCACTGCGCTGCCTGGAGGCTCCTGCCTCTCTGCCCCCAGCACCCCCCGAGGTCCTGTGCCCCTGCGTCTCGCATGGCACAAGGGAACTGCCGACCCTGCCCAGGACGTGGGGTTGGAAAGCCCCATCCCGTGGGGCGGGAGTCAGCCCGGGGGGGGCACGTGCTGCCCTGGCAGCTTAAACGCAGCGGGCACACATACCGTGGCACAGAGGAGGCGAAAAGCCTTACGTGGGCCTTCGTCGCGTGCCCCTCCATCTGGTGGCAATGGCCCATCCATCCTGAGACAGAGAGGGCAGGCAGAGCTTCACCGGCCCGAGGATGAGGATGGCTGGGAGACGGGCAGAGCTCCATAGCAAAGGCCAGGGCATGCACTGGCTGGAGGCACAGCAGCTCAGTGGCACAGGAGCTACACCGCGCCTTCAAGGCTCAGTTGTTCCTGGCTCAAAAACCGATTTCTTGCAGCGCGTGGGATTGTTTGTGTCATTAGCTGTCGCTTTGTTAACTGCTCTGACGCTGCCGGCACCAGACGCTTCCTCGCCTGCGCGGCATCCTCCCGGCCCACGTCTCCGGGGAGACCCAGAGGTGGGGACGGAGGAACCGAAGGTCGAAACAGCCGGGAATACAGCACCCCCCCCCGCACCCCGCTCCGGCTCCCGAAATCCATCCCGTATTAATCTCGGGGAGAGTTTGCGGTGCTCCCCGGGAAACGAGCGGCAGAGGCGGAGCCGCCGGGCCCAGGTAACCCGGCCGCTCCATCCACCGGGCTTGCAGCCGGAGCCGAGCCGGGGGGCGGTGGCAGCGCTGCTCCCCGCCCCGGCGGGGCCGTGCC